>CP144696.1:35126073-35468573 GCA_036885675.1 Vigna mungo | reverse complement strand
TAATAATAATAATAATAATAATAATAATAATAATAATAATAATAATAATAATAATAATAATAATAATAATAATAATAATAATAATAATAATAATAATAATAATAATAATAATAATAATAATAATAATAATAATATAATAATAATAATAATAATAATAATAATAATAATAATAATAATATAATAATAATAATAATAATAATAATAATAATAATAATAATAATAATAATAATAATAATATAATAATATATAATAATAATAATAATAATAATAATACTAATAATAATAATAATAATAATAATAATAATAATAATAATAATAATAATAATAATAATAATAATAATAATAATAATAATAATAATAATAATAATAATAATAATAATAATAATAATAATAATAATAATAATAATAATAATAATAATAATAATAATAATAATAATAATAATAATAATAATAATAATAATAATAATAATAATAATAATAATAATAATAATAATAATAATAATAATAATAATAATAATAATAATAATAATAATAATAATAATAATAATAATAATAATAATAATAATAATAATAATAATAATAATAATAATAATAATATAATAATAATAATAATAATAATAATAATAATAATAATAATAATAATAATAATAATAATAATAATAATAATAATAATAATAATAATAATAATAATAATAATAATAATAATAATAATAATAATAATAATAATAATAATAATAATAATAATAATAATAATAATAATAATAATAATAATAATAATAATAATAATAATAATAATAATAATAATAATAATAATAATAATAATAATAATAATAATAATAATAATAATAATAATAATAATAATAATAATAATAATAATAATAATAATAATAATAATAATAATAATAATAATAATAATAATAATAATAATAATAATAATAATAATAATAATAATAATAATAATAATAATAATAATAATAATAATAATAATAATAATAATAATAATAATAATAATAATAATAATAATAATAATAATAATAATAATAATAATAATAATAATAATAATAATAATAATAATAATAATAATAATAATAATAATAATAATAATAATAATAATAATAATAATAATAATAATAATAATAAATAATAATAATAATAATAATAATAATAATAATAATAATAATAATAATAATAATAATAATAATAATAATAATAATAATAATAATAATAATAATAATAATAATAATAATAATAATAATAATAATAATAATAATAATAATAATAATAATAATAATAATAATAATATAATAATAATAATAATAATAATAATAATAATAATAATAATAATAATAATAATAATAATAATAATAATAATAATAATAATAATAATAATAATAATAATAATAATAATAATAATAATAATAATAATAATAATAATAATAATAATAATAATAATAATAATAATAATAATAATAAATAATAATAATAATAATAATAATAATAATAATATAATAATAATAATAATAATAATAATAATAATAATAATAATAATAATAATAATAATAATAATAATAATAATAATAATAATAATAATAATAATAATAATAATATAATATAATAATAATAATAATAATAATAATAATAATAATAATAATAATATAATAATAATAATATAATAATAATAATAATAATAATAATAATAATAATAATAATAATAATAATAATAATAATAATAATAATAATAATAATAATAATAATAATAATAATAATAATAATAATAATAATAATAATAATAATAATAATAATAATAATAATAATAATAATAATAATAATAATAATAATAATAATAATAATAATAATAATAATAATAATAATAATAATAATAATAATAATAATAATAATAATAATAATAATAATAATAATAATAATAATAATAATAATAATAATAATAATATAATAATAATAATAATAATAATAATAATAATAATAATAATAATAATAAAATAATAATAATAATAATAATAATAATAATAATAATAATAATAATAATAATAATAATAATAATAATAATAATAATAATAATAATAATAATAATAATAATAATAATAATAATAATAATAATAATAATAATAATAATAATAATAATAATAATAATAATAATAATAATAATAATAATAATAATAATAATAATAATAATAATAATAATAATAATAATAATAATAATAATAATAATAATAATAATAATAATAATAATAATAATAATAATAATAATAATAATAATAATAATAATAATAATAATAATAATAATAATAATAATAATAATAATAATAATAATAATAATAATAATAATAATAATAATAATAATAATAATAATAATAATAATAATAATAATAATAATAATAATAATAATAATAATAATAATAATAATAATAATAATAATAATAATAATAATAATAATAATAATAATAATAATAATAATAATAATAATAATAATAATAATAATAATAATAATAATAATAATAATAATAATAATAATAATAATAATAATAATAATAATAATAATAATAATAATAATAATAATAATAATAATAATAATAATAATAATAATAATAATAATAATAATAATAATAATAATAATAATAATAATAATAATAATAATAATAATAATAATAATAATAATAATATAATAATAATAATAATAATAATAATAATAATAATAATAATAATAATAATAATAATAATAATAATAATAATAATAATAATAATAATAATAATAATAATAATAATAATAATAATAATAATAATAATAATAATAATAATAATAATAATAATAATAATAATAATAATAATAATAATAATAATAATAATAATAATAATAATAATAATAATAATAATAATAATAATAATAATAATAATAATAATAATAATAATAATAATAATAATAATAATAATAATAATAATAATAATAATAATAATAATAATAATAATAATAATAATAATAATAATAATAATAATAATAATAATAATAATAATAATAATAATAATAATAATAATAATAATAATAATAATAATAATAATAATAATAATAATAATAATAATAATAATAATAATAATAATAATAATAATAATAATAATAATAATAATAATAATAATAATAATAATAATAATAATAATAATAATAATAATAATAATAATAATAATAATAATAATAATAATAATAATAATAATAATAATAATAATAATAATAATAATAATAATAATAATAATAATAATAATCTGAATGACATTTTTTTAAATTAAGAAAGCTAACTAGGTTATTCATGAGTGACATTTTTCTATATAAAAAAAAGGTGACAGAGATGTTTTGACAAATGGAATGGTTGTTAGGATTTGAAATGATAAAAAGAAAAATCAAATAAGGTTGTCAAAATTATAAATGATGGTAAATAGATAATTTTTTATATTATAGTTGATAGCTGATTAGAGATTGTCATGTGTCATCAACAAATGTCAGCATCATATTTAATTACATGTTAAGTTGTACCGTGTGTTTAACTTTCTTTTAGTAAATTTTGGTACTTTTGATTATTTTTTTTGTTATAAGTTTAAAAAGCTACTTGGTTTGAAGTATATAATTTGTAGATATAAAGATATATTTAAGGTTTATTTGAACAAATTGCGCAAAATAAATTTTGGAAGAAAGAAACAAGGATTTTGTAAACTTTGTCATACAACTTTAAATTCTTATTGTAACTTTTATATGAACTTTTTTTTTAAAATGTTTTCTTGTAAAATTACTTATAGATAAGGTTGTGGAAATATAGATATTATTAAGCAAATAGAGTATATATGGGCAAATGAAAGAGAGTGTTTCTTTTTTGTTGTGTACTCTTAACATTTTGATGCATAAAGGTGATTAAGCCATGGAAGTTGTGAGCAGGCAAAGAAACAAAAGTGATGAGAATTGACAAGCCAACTGTTATAGTTTGAAAAATGAGAGCATAACATATGCCATGCCTCCATCAACACCAGACACTCTCTCAGATTCCAATCTCTCTGCTTAATTTTAATGTATAAATATTTCAATAAAACACTTTTTTACTTATCACTATTCAACCACAACCACAACTATATATTTCTTTTATATAATTATTCACTAAAATATCAGTTTAAAAGATAATCACACATTTTTAAAACAAATTTGTATCTGAGTAACTCTTTTTAGTATGTATTTATATAAATTTGCATTACAAAACATTTTATTATTGATTGCTTCTATCCTACATGAATCTTGATATTTCCAAAGCATGCTTATCTGGCAAAAACTGTCATTTATATTTAAATATACGATTCAAATATTTTGATAGTGTCTCATTAAATCTAAATTCAACCAAAATCAAATAGAAAAATTACTTCCAAATTCAAAATAAAATTATTCTAATAGAAAACAAATTTTCTCACAATGTTACAAATATATTTAGATTGGATATAACTTTTGTTCTGTAATACAAAGATTACAAATATCTCATAAGGTCTTCAGACTAAACCCATTTAGTCTACGTAGAATGAGTATGGAAAAAATCTACATTTAAAAAGTGTCTAAAATAAATACAAATATGCACCTATGTAGGTGGTAGAGTTTTGTCGAAATACCATAGAAAAAAAAAATCTTAACCTAAATGTTTTTCTATTATCATTATATAAATTCTACTTTTAAGAACACTTTGCATTTTTTTATTCATCGAGACTATAATCGAATTGATCAGACCAATTTAATCAGAACTATTCAGGTTTCTAGTTTGGACAATGAAAATTAGTAAACAACAAGCTGAATAAGTAGAAAATTACTTTGGACAGATATTTAAAAACTAACTACTTTTTATTTCTTAAAATGAATTTACAATAGATAAAGGTTTATACGTGAGATGTAGGAATAATTACTATCATGTAATTATTTAATTGTGATTTTCTATCTTGTATGCCATGTGTGTGTGTGTATATATATATTATCGTAAAAGTTCTATCCTTTTATCCCAACAAATCATAATTATCTTAACCCCTTATTGACTACTACCCTGGTTTGCTGTAAAGTTAGAATCCTAATTCAATGGTAAAAGTAGCGCAGGTTTCATAGTCCAATCCTGTCTTGGCATATACTACATTTATTCATAATTACATGCACTATGTTGCTGTTTAGATAAATTTTTCTATAAATTCTGATAAATTAAAATTAACTTGCATAGTTTAATTTATAAAAAAGATAAAGGAAAAACTTGTATGTAAAAATGAGTTCATAAGACGATTTTAGCTTATAAGGGAAACTCACAGCATATTAGCTTTCTTCTACAAGTGTTTACAAAGAAATTTATTTGAACAATAGTTAGGCACTTTAGAAGTGCAACAATATTACTAAATGAAGTTTCACCAGGCATTCAGCAGAGGCAGACATATCTACAACAGAGTGTTTAATATTTTCATGCTTTATTTACTGTCTATCCCTGCGAGTACCCAAATCAGAAGCAACTTGAGCAGCTCTACTTAGAGCACCTGACACCCACAAAGCACCTTTTGAAAAATAGCTGCTGTTTACCAAAGTGGTTGCAGCCGCCGCTACCGATCTTCCCGCCGTGGATGCTGCCGCAATGGTTGTTTCAGAGACATTATATCTCTGATCCACAGATTTAACAGCTCCAATACCAGCAGATATCTTATCTGTGAGGCCAATTCTCTGGCTCAGTTCAGAAACCTTTGCTGTTGCAGAGGCAGAAACCTGATGAGACTCGTCAAAGTCTTTAGCCTTAGCTAGCGCATCCTTGCTCAGAACATATCCCTTTGCTAGCATGGTCTTTACTACTTCCTGGGCCATGGTGACTGCTTCTCCAGCAGAGGAAACAAATTGACTGCTATGTGGTGTCTGAAACATATAATGTAGACATATAGAATTTCACACCACGAGCAGAAAGTTATAATAATTAGCAATTTACAGATTGAGAAAAATATATATACATACAGTTGAAGCAGCCTCGTCCCCGTGACTGTAAGAGGGCCGGTTCCAAAAGTCAAACTCATTTTCATAATGCCCCCAGCGTGTTATGCATACGCGTTGATCTAAAATAGTGGCTCCCTAACAGAACAAATTAGTAAGAAAGGCACAAATTATTAGACACTGCTCACTAGGCAGATGTTACTTGATGTATAACACCATGCCATTTACAATTGCATTATTAGTTCATTGCATTCAGTTAGTCAACTATGCAGTTATTCAGTTGTTATATTAGGAGGCATGGTTACAGATTAAAGCACATGTAAGTAAGACATTCGACAAGAACTGATTCCGGTGTCATATAGAAGCACAGATAAAAATTAAACTCAGAAAATATGAACAAGCAGAAAAATAGAAGGCTGTAATTGATAATTGCAAGCACAAAATTACAAGCATGTCACTGTTCTTCAAGTAGAGCTAAAACATATCTGAAATTTTTGAAAAAAAGCACAATAGCATCACGTAAAGACTGTCTATTTACAGTTAATTATTTAGAAACATCTTTAGCTGAATAACCAAGGCATTTTCCAACACATCAAGTGACAATGTTCATTTTCATAAATTTAAAATCATTTTACAAAGAACATATTACGGAACTTATCACTGAGGCAACTTAATAACTAGTCGAGTACGTGACCCTTCCAGTGTCGATAACAAGTATTCTGGACATGAGTTTGTTAAATACTCACACTGAGCAAGCATGCAGTTTCTTGTGAATATGCATCTTTGAACGTCACATAAGCAGTACAAGCATAATCACCAGACCTGTACTCAGCAATAACCAGCCATCAGATTAAACTTTAAATAGCCAAAAAATAATATCTCAAACAAATGTGGTAAAATCCAAAACTTGGTAATTTCATTTAGACTGCTAAAACAGACATTACCAAACATAAATGATCAATCCTCTTTCCCTGGCAGGAATAAAAAATGATTCCTTCATGAAAAATCTTAATAGAGTTAACAAATTCATAAACACCAAATGGATTTTTATATTCATATCCAAAACGTCTCATTGAAATTTGTTTCCAGGCCAATTTTGTAAATGTCCAGATAAGCCGAGAAATTACAGATATAAAATAAAGTTCAAACAAACAATTTGTGGTGCACTAGCCTCTGGCCTATCATTCTCTGCCTTCATCAGCATGCAAGCTGGCATTGGAAGGGCAGAATGCTGAAATCACTCATGCCAGTTCCATGTTGACAACTCATTAGGCCTTGGACTTTGGAGCCATTCACAAAGTTAACATGCATCGGACCGACTTCACAAAGCTGACATATGCAGACCACATGCAATATATTGGCTGTAATGTCATAATAACACTTCCACCTAGACTATTCCTATACAAGACAGATCGGCCAAGTAGGTATGGATCTAACCCTCCAGAACTGCTCCTATATAAGGTTTAATGACTTTTCCCACCAAAATTACTCGTATACAAGGTCTGGCCACTTTTTCCTCCTACTCTACCTAACTGGGTGTGCATTAGGACCAAGGTAATTAAACTCGAGAGTTTACGTAAACTTGTGAAAGTATAGTAAACTCGACTCGTAAACCGTAAGATTTTACTTTCCATAAAAAAATAATTTATAAGAATAACATCTTGATTCTAATAAATCTGCATGTTGGAAGTCCCACATCGACTAGAGATAAGGCAAATTCATAGTATATAAGTGGGTGCAAACCTCACCTTACAAGCCGGTTTTGTGGGGTTGAGTTAGGCATAAAGTCAACTTCTAACATGGTATCAAAGCTTGATTAAAGCCTATCCTAGCGATATTTTTTATTTGATGGGCATATTGTTCCACCCATTATCGGGCCGCTATTGGACCACCCATTAATGTCCTAGACCCACGCTCGAGATGTATATACCTCAGTGTGAGGGGGTGCGTTGGAAGTCCCACATCGACTAAAGATTCGGTCAATTCATAGTATATAAGTGGGTGCAAACCTCACCTTACAAGCCAGTTTTGAAGGATTGAATTAGGCTTAAAATCCACTTCTAACACTGCAAAATTATATGACTCAAAAATACTTAAAATAAGTTAATAAAAAATTGTAAAACATAATTAGAACTATTCCTAGACAATTTGTCCTAATTATATTAGTTTTTCAATACAAAATTAAAAAAAAATATATTATAGTTTATAAATCTACAAACATTACTTTTAAAAATTAAAAGCTAACTAACAATGTCGCGGGAACGTGTAAAGGGCTAAATGAGTTATAACATTGGTTTTAAAAATGTCATAATATAAAGTAAAATTTACACAATGTAGAAGGAGAAAGAAATGCAGAGGAGCGAGTGCGACCGACCAACGACGAGCCAAGGATGATCCAGCCAACGACATTCAAGGCAACGACAACTGCGCACGATGACAACTGAGCATGATGACGACGACGACCCAGGCGAAGGCGACGACAGCCTAGGCAACGACAATCAACAACAATGGCAACCACCTCGTTGACGGCGAGTGCAAGACTACGTAAGAGAGGGTGAATCGCAAGACTGAAGGCCTAATCTGTTGCGAGAGGAATATGAGAGAGGGTGATGCAAGAGAAGAAGAAAGGGCTTAAACATAGGGGAGCCCTAATCTAGTGAGTCCGTCATTTGCACATGACACCGTTTTGATTAAAAAAATTTGTCCACTGAACTCGCTCGCCAAAACGCATCTAAACTCGCAAGTTCATACGATTCTATCGATTTTGCAACTGAGTCTACCAAGTTCACACGAAAAACAATTTTTTTTCGCAGTTAACTTGGAAGCCATGAGTTGAAACATAAACTCGTCCAAGTTAACTATAGTTTTATGCCTTTTTTCCACTGGATCTTTACCTTTCAGTTTAATTTTGAAGGAAATTCAGTTTAAGCTTTTTGCAAAAAGATGGGAAGACCCAGAAAGACAGTGAAGAAATGAATTTTCTTAAGAAGCCACTAACTACACTTAAGTGAGTCTCTTGAAGCCTGAAGACTCACAAACCTAGCTTAAGTGAGGCATGTATGCTCACTTAACTGACCCCTCAACTTAAGCCTAGAAACTCTCTATATGCTTGTTTAAGCAAGACAACTTTTCTCAATTAAGCAAATCTATCACTTGAGATCCACGAAACCTGTTTTTAAAAGCCTAAGGAGCCAAAAAGAGGTGACTATGACAGCTTTTATGATCAAGGGATGCTCTCAAAGAACTTCTTCATTATCTTTCTATAATTCATGTCCATCACTAGGTTGAACTTGTCATTACAATAATAACACAATCCTTTATAATGACGAATATGATCTCAACTTGAGAAAGGTGTATGTATTTAGTGTGGGGAGGAGCCAGCAAGGATGGTGAGGGAGCACGAACAGCCAGAGGTGGGCCAACCACTAGAGATGGAAAATTTGAAGGGGAATAAGAGATAGTTATTGGTGGAGGATGAGTGCAAAAAGAGCGGCATCAATTCTCAAATTTTTCTTCTTATAGTTTCACAAAAGCCACTACTTAGGAAGCGAGATTGCTTTATGCCCTTGAACTCTCGTCTAATTTCTAGTGAGAGACTGATAAGTGTGATAATTACGTATTATTCACACTTGTTAGAACCCCTTATTTAACTTTTTGTCATTTATTGTGTTCAATTCAATGAAAATATGTAAGACTTGTATATAGTTTTTATAGATAGACATATTTATTTGTTTTCAGTTTATTTTGCAGGAAAATACATTACAGAAGATTAAAGAGTTATTGCCAGAAGTCACTCCCTAACGAGTCATCTCCACTAGCCCAGCAAGATCTTGGCACCACTAGCCCAGCCAAGAAGCCCAGCGAGCTAGAAAAAGCCACATGTCAGAAAAGCTATCTCTTGCCCAGCGAAAAGATTTGGTGGCTCAGTGAGAAAACATTTTTTGGAGTCCATTAAAAGTGTCAAGAGTTGAAGAAAATAGTAGTTTTTGGACGTGGAAACGAACCAGACACTCAAGACACAGGTTGAGGCATTTATAGGGCTCAGGAACTCCATCTTCCTTCATCCCTTTTATCATTCCAATCCATTCTTGTGTTCTCGATGTATAGGAGTAGCTAAACTTCATTTTATTGGGGTTGGATGCAATGTATCTAAACTCTTTGTAGTTCTTTCTATGCAATAGAATATCTTTCATATTTATTGTGTTCTATCCTTTTTATTCACTTGCATGAGGGAGTATCTATGCTATTTTGTGGTGTCTAATCATTGGAAAATGCTTTGGAACCTAGACATGGATAAAACAACCAAGAGGCTTGGCTCTAGACATAGACCAAGGCTCTTGGTCATTCTAGACATCTTTTCTTAATGCAAATCTTGTGTTTGAATATCTAAGGAATTAGTATTTTCACATAAAGATTTAGAACTTGTCTCTATGGAATTAGAGCTTGTATACTTGTGATGTGAATGCTTGAATGTGTTAGAGCTATATTGTGTGGATGAGTGCATGGAGTTTCGATCATGAAGTCCAACCTCGATGAGTCTTTACCCATATCACCTTATAGTCTTTATATTCAGTAACTTTTTATGTCTGCAACTTACTTGAATCAATCATTTATATTCATTGCCTAAACTAGTAAGTAATCATAATTATCTAAACAAACGCAAATTCCTTGGAAAACGATACTTAGACTTACAATCTATATTACTTGAACGATTTGGTGCACTTGTCAAGGAGTTAACAAATACCAGAATTGAAACAACTCAAAAGAAAAGGGTGAGGCAACTCTAAAATGAGATTAGCCAACCGTTTGAATTTTGTATGCAATGGTTACCAGAGTCGTCTTGTGCTAACTTGAAGACACTGTGGCAGGGATCCTCACAGTAAGAAAGCAAATTGCATCTCATGTGCCTATAGTAACCCTTGCCATAATAGGAGAAGGTCATTGTGGTACATACACTAATAACAACTAAGAGTTGATGCTTCCATGTAGAATGACACAATGGAAAATGTTCAGATTCGGGGGTGCTGAGACATTCAATATTTGAAATTTAAAGAACCATATAGCATATGTTCCATCTAAATGAGGTACATCTAGCTTCAGTTGAGGATGGTGGGTAATGGATGAAACAGGGAATGTAGATTGAGGAATGAAGAGAGACGCTAATTGAGTGAGAATTGCTCCAATCTTTGCTGAGAGATATTTTTGAGTGGATGCGAGAGTAGATTGATTCTTGTTAAGGAGCTTCACAGACTCCTTAAACGGGTATTATCATCCATAACAATGAAAGCACTAAATTGATATGAATACAACAAATTTCCTTAAGTTCAAGGCCAACTCCAAAACACAATTAAATAAATTGATAATTCTCTGGCCTATATTTATTACTCTGCATGGTTTATATAAAGGATGGCGCAATACACCAAAGGTATCACACAAATGCAAAGATGCAATAACAGAATCAAGCAATGGTGAAATAACATAATGCCTATGTGGCATTGCCAAACTAAAGATATGTAACAGACTAAGAAATGTCAATTCTATCTTGATTAGGATCTGAATCTTCACCATAACAACTGGAGTTGACAACGTTCCTTTTGGGCATGTCTTCATCTACTGAATGCTCCTAATTACCAAGTGCATTCCCCTCTCTCACTAATTTTCCATATTTGTTGGTGTTTAATGTAATTAAACTACTTCTATGTGATTACTGTTTTCCGTATCGAATAAAGTTGATATTGTTATCTTCCACACTTATCGTCTACTTTTAGATTGACCACCAGTTTACTTTATCCTCTTCAATTGTTTAAAAAAAAAAAACATCATTTGGAGTTACGAATTGGAAAAGACAAACTCAGTTAGAATCGGTCATCATTAAAACCTCTGTTATTAATATAGGTCGTTTGGCTACACCAATCCAAGAGATTGGCAGTGAAATCAAGGAACTTGGATTCTTTTGCTTGATGAACCAAGGCTAGTATAAAAATAAGGGTTAGTGATAAATAATTTTAATCGGAATAGGAATAGTAGACAATGCATGGTATGTTAGTTTAGTGCAGTTAAACTCAGTGGTGCTTACAATTTTATCAAACTCCTTTTCTCTAGCATACCAAGTATTTGATAAAATTCCCATGTAGCTTTTCTTTCCTTAAACTCTTTACTTTCAACAATTGCTTTTACTCTTGCAAAATCCAAACAGCTGATTCATCGAAGTTATACCCTTACATAGGCCGTGTTCACTATATAGGCTTAAAGACTATTCCTGCCAAAACTAGGTATGAATTTAATCCTTAATTTTCCCCTTGTAGTAGGAGTTATTTCAGATAACAACCAACACATACCTAATCAACTCTATACTGAATCCTAACTTTGCTGCGCACAACCAAGCGGAAACCGCCTTAGCTGTGTCCACCTTTGGTCTGTGAACCGAACACGATTAACGTTTTTATAGTTTCTCCTAATTCGGATTCACAGCTATGACGAGTCAACAATTACAATCAACAAGTACAACAATCTGAGTTATGCCGTGAAACTTAATAAAATCAATATCATCAATAAAGAATAACGCAATTCAAAACAAAGAAGTTATGATTTTCTAAGGAGAAAGAATCGCTTAAATTAAAAACTTACCTGATAATTTCAACAGTCTCAATGACACCAGAGAAAGCAAAGAAGTCACGGACATCCTTGTCGGTGACGTTCGGAGAGAGGCCCGTAACCTCTACAGCGTACCCTCCAGAACTCATGTTTCTCAGCTGTGTTCTGAAACAAGGAAACAATGAACTAGAACATTCCAGAAGATTAAAATAAAAAGGAGAATGGCAACTCAAGTGAATTAACGAGGTTTCAATAAAATTTATTAATATTATTATCACTTAATAACATTTTTAGTTTAAGTTTTAGAATGGTATAGTTGACCAATTACACTATTTTAAAATTTATTTGAAATTATTTTAATTTATAAGAATAAATCATGTTTTGGGTCCTATAAAATAGAAAAATTAATGAAAATATCCTGTAAAAAATTTCATGCTAGTTTAGTCTTTATGTGTCATTGTTGTTAATGTCCTTAGACGATTCTACAATGTGACTAATGAAAACAAAACATGTACACGAACATAACATTTGATTCACATCTTAACATGCTAGGAATTTGAAATTTTTTACAATTAATATGGGAAAAAGGAGCAAATGTTAATGTAAAAAAAAAACATAATGAAATGGATCGCGATATGTTGAAAACGAATTTTTGACAACGATTTGCCAACGTCACGTGTTAGCATTCTATTGGCTCACTTTAATTTATTTTTTTAATTAAAAAACTGATGTGAAAAATGTGAGTTTGTGTTATTCCAAAAACACCCTCAATCGTTTTAATCAGACTTTCTCCTTTGAAGCACGTATCTCTCTCCATTTTAAGTTTTGCTTTTTCTCTGAAGCTCTTTCTCTATCCATTTTAGGTTTTCGTGTTCCTTTGCAGTTGTTCTCGGTGTGTCCATTTTTCTAAGGCGTTGAATTGGTGAGCAATATGTGTGGACATTGAGGGATTTCGTTGGGTTAGTATCGTGAGTTCTACATTTCGCTTGGGTGTAAGTCACAAAGTCCTACTTCCTCACACAAGCACTTGGATGAAATACCCTAACAAATCCCTAAGCAATTGTTGGTCCTCAAAAACAACAATTAATCTCAAATTCATAACTTATATTCTAACTAAGTCAGTACCCACCACACACTGCGGAGCCCCCTTTACCAGAGTCAGGGAGCAGCGTTCTGTTGGGAAAATCTCACCATACACACTCATAACGTGACCCACACAAATAATTTTACTTGTGGGTTTGACCCACACAAATAATATTACTCTTCAATCCATGGTGGGTTATTTTCATTAAACCTTAGCAACCATTAAATAGGTGCAAATCGGGCCTTGGGCCAAGTACAAATAATAAAAACTGAATATAAAATATCAACTTACCTAAAAATAAAATTTCCTTATTCTATCACAAAATAGTATTCTACCTGTACGGTGGTGTATCCCCAAAGTCAAACGACCGGCCTTACAGGGGCCCATCACAGTGCCAATAGTTATTGGGCTCGAAGCCCAGCACCAGAATAAAAGATTCCCAGGTATATCAATCATATATTCTAAACAGAAATATATCAACCAGATATATTGCAATATCAATCATATATATTCTAAACAGAAATATATCAACCAGATATACTGCAAGCACAAATAAAATCCAAACGAAGATATTTTATTCAGAAATATGCCAAGCAAGATTATATTTTATTTTATCATATCAGAAATATGCCAAGTAAGATTATATTATTATATTTTATTCTGTTTATATTTTGTTCATCTTATATCAATCCAAAGCCTATAAATAAAGGCCTGAGGACTCCAAACAAGGTACGAGTTCTTCACACTCCCCATACACTCCACTCATAGTTCCTTAGCACATTCTTTGCTATCGGACTCTCTCAATCCTCTCTACTCACGCCTAACTTGAGCGTCGGAGCGCCTTTTCAGGTACTCCCCCCTCTCGGTCAGAGCTCGAGCAACACCGGACGGTCGCAGCGGATACCAGCCGGACGGTCCTGAAGAGGAAGAAGCAGACGGAAGAACAGAAGGTGACGTGATCAAGGTTTGACCTTTCGGTCCCCCAATTTATACCGAAACATTTTGGCGCCCACCGTGGGGCCGAAAGCGAAAACTCCCTATGGTGACCACCAGAAGTATGGACGGCGTGGACCCTACAGAGCAGCTGAGACGTCTTCAGGCTCAATTGGAACAACAGAACCTTCAACTGGAGCAGCAGAATCAGCTCATTCGTGAACAACAGGAAACTCATCTGAAGCTCATGGAGGAATTTAGGCAACTCCGGGAGAAGCAACGAGAAGCAACAGATGACAACAGCCTGCACGAGGACGGTAACAACGACAACAATAACCGTACGGATCGAAACGGCGGTCCGCCTCACTCGCCGGACATGCTGCCTTTTACGGAAGCCGTCATGCAGGCCCCTATGCCCGACCGGCCTCCCCCGCAGATAGAAAAGTTTGACGGAACCGCGGACCCGGAGCACCATCTCCGAAGCTTCATTGACTCTATGGCCTTTTATTCTAATGAAGATCCGGTTAAATGCCGGGCGTTTTCACAATCCTTGAAGGGTGAGGCCCTCGAGTGGTATTATACCCTCCCCCCTAACTCTATAGGCAACTTTCGCACCGTTGTCACTTTGTTCAAGAAGCAATATGCAGCCAACCGCAAGGAAACGGCCACAGCAGCTGAACTGGTCAATCTCAAACAGGAAAAGGATGAGTCCTTAAGAACATTCATACGCAGGTACACTGAGATAGCAAGAAGAGTCAAGGGGGTGAGTCAGGAATTCATTATTGGCAATCTGCCCAATTGCTTACGGCCGGGATACGTATCTGAATCCCTGTATGCCGAATTACCGGCGACAATGGAAGAATTGCAGGAAAAAATGAACAAATTTATCAAAATGGAGGATCAGAGACACTTTCGCCGCAAGGCGGACGCTGTCACGACAGAGACCAAGCAGGAAGGCAAACGACCGCGAGACAAAGGTCGCAATTATAAATCATCGCGCAGGGACACCCCAGCCTCCTATAACCCGCAGTTCGAACGGTATGCTCCTCTCACGGCTCCGAGGGAGAGGATATTTGAAAGGGCACAACAGGCCAACCTTATATCTGCCATCAAGCAGGCAGCACCGAATGTAGCGGACGGAGCGGTGATTTGCAAATATCATGGCCGCCAAGGGCACAGTACTGAGAGTTGCCGGGTCCTCAAAGATAAGATTGAGAAGCTAATTCGTGATGGACACTTACAGGAGTTCGTCCGGGCGGAAACACATCAACGAGAACGGTCGCCCAGAAAAACACGGAGGAGTCCCGAACGTTCGGGAAGAAGGGCCGACCGGTCTAGAGGTCGCTCTCGTGACCGCTCCCGTAGTAGATCTCGGAAGCGTGATTCAACTCCAAAGGGAAGAATTGACACTATCTCTGGTGGCTTCGCAGGGGGAGGGGCCTCTTCATCCGCCCGCAAGAGACATTTGCGGAGTTTGCGGAGTGTACATAATGTAACCCGTAACCCTTTGTCGATGTCGGATATCACCTTCACGGATAGAGATTTCCATGCTCCGGATCCCGACCAGGACGACCCCATGGTCATAACCGCCCGCATAGCGCATTTTGATGTAAGTAAAGTTCTTGTAGATCAGGGGAGCTCCGTCAATATCCTATACTGGACTACCTTTCAGAAGATGGGATTGTCTGAGGACATGATAACACCCTTCAGCGAGCAAATTGTGGGATTCGCGGGGGAACGGGTTGATACTCGGGGCTACCTTGATCTCCGAACCCGTTTAGGAACGGGAGATAAGGCCAAAGAGATGCACACGCGTTTTTTGCTGGTAGAAGCTCACACTTCCTACAACGCCCTTATAGGGAGGCCCTGCTTGAATGCCTTCGGCGTTATTGTTTCCACTCCACACCTGGCGATGAAATTCCCTTCGGACGATGGAACTATATGCACCGTTCGGGCCGATCAGAAAACCGCCCGGCAGTGTTATGCGGCCGCTTTGAAAGCCAAACCGCACTTGAGGGAGAATCGCTCCGAAACGATACTGGTCGACTTGGATCCCCGAACCAACACTGATGAACGCATTCTACCCCAGGGGGAAACTAAACAGTTCATCCTGGGCGGGAGTGCCGACCGGACCACTTCCATTGGCGCTGATTTGACCGCGGAGCAGGAAAAGGGCCTAACCACATTTCTGAGATCAAACAGTAAACTTTTTGCATGGACCGCCTCTGACCTACCGGGGATTCACCCCAGTGTGATCACTCATAAACTATCTGTATTTAGGGAGGCACGTCCGGTAACTCAGAAAAAACGGCGACTCGGCAATGACAAGCGAGAAGCCGTCCGGGACGAGGTGAACAAGCTGGTAAAGGCCGGATTCGTACGGGAAATCCGGTACACTACTTGGCTCGCGAATGTGGTGATGGTAAAAAAGGCAAATGGGCAATGGCGGATGTGCGTTGATTTTACCGACCTCAACAAAGCGTGTCCTAAAGATAATTATCCTCTTCCTAGCATCGACCGGTTGGTGGACGGAGCATCGGGGCACACGGTTTTGAGTTTTTTGGATGCTTACTCGGGATATAACCAGATCCCAATGCATGTCCCGGATCAGGAGAAGACAGCATTCATAACCGAACGGGCCAACTACTGTTACGAGGTAATGCCGTTCGGCCTCAAAAACGCCGGCGCAACTTACCAGCGACTCATGGATAAGGTATTCCGAGACCAGATCGGACGGTGCATGGAGGTGTATGTCGATGACATGGTAGTTAAAAGCTCCTCTCATCAGCAACACTTGCAGGACTTAGCTGAGGTCTTCCAACAACTCAACCGGTATGGCTTACGGTTGAACCCTTTGAAGTGTACCTTCGGGGTACCGGCAGGAAAGTTCCTAGGCTTCATGTTGACTAACCGGGGAATAGAGGCCAATCCGGATAAATGCCGGGCGATTCTGGAAATGCGGAGCCCGACAAAGCTTAAGGAGGTGCAGTGTTTGGTCGGCCGCCTCACCGCCCTATCTCGATTCATTCCGAAACTCTCGGACCACATCAAGCCCATATTAAAGAATATGAAGCAAAATGTACCCCGGCACTGGGATGATCAATGTGAGGCCGCCTTCTCCGCAATAAAGAACATCTTGGCATCCCCTCCGGTTATGGCCCGTCCGGCGGACGGTTTTGATTTGCAATTATATTTGTCGATTTCTAATCACTCAGTAAGTGCAGCTCTCGTGCAGGAGGCTCCTACTTTTAAATTGATTTATTTTGTCAGCAGGACCATGCATGGAGCTGAAGAACGATACTCCCAAGTGGAAAGGGTGGCTCTAGCTTTAATTATGGCGGCCAGAAGGCTCCGACCGTACTTCCAGAGCCATCAGGTAGTGGTTCGGACAAATCATCCGATCGCTAAGATTCTCCGGAAGCCAGATCTAGCCGGACGGATGGTGGCATGGTCCATTGAATTGTCAGAGTTCGGCCTCCGCTTTGAACCTCAGGGCTCTGTCAAAGGTCAACATCTGGCCGACTTCACGGCAGAATTCTCCCCGGAATTCACTCCTTTCACGTGGAATTTGAGCGTGGATGGATCTTCAGACAAGAAAGGAGGCGGTGCAGGTATCGTACTTGAAGGACCGGACGGTTTGGTGGTCGAGCAAGCTATATCCTTCAACTTCCAACTCAGCAACAACCAGGCGGAGTATGAGGCCCTTATCAGCGGACTGCTTTTGGCCGAAGAGTTGGAGGTCGACCGTTTGGAATGCCGGATGGATTCTCAGCTGGTCGTCGGACATATCAACGGTACTTTTCAAGTCAAAGATAATCAGCTACTGCGATATTACCACAAGGTTAGAGATTTGATCAAGACATTCTCTAGCTTCGGTATCACACACGTACCCAGGGCACAGAATTCCCGCGCAGATATGTTGTCTAAATTGACGCACAGCCGGAATAAGTCGCAACTAACTTCGGTAATCAGAGCCACGTTGGATAAACCTTTGTTGGAAACATGTTCCGTTGACCTTCCGCCTTCAAAAACCGACTGGCGGCATGAAATCACACAGTTAATGATCCAACAGGAACAGGGAGGGTTCGTGAATGCCTCCGATTCCAGGCGAATTGCCCGTTATATGTTCATTGGTGATGATCTTTACCGACCTGGGTACACTACCCCATTGCTGAAGTGTTTGTCGGCAGATGAAGGACGCTACGTTATGCAGGAGTTACATCAGGGGATCTGTGGCACACATTCAGGAAAACGAGTGCTTCGGGCAAAAATATTACGAGCAGGTTTCTATTGGCCTACCATTGAAAAGGATTGTGAGGACTTCGTTAGACGATGCATATCCTGTCAATCTCACGGACAGGACACCCGGATTCCCCCATCGGAACTCATGGGAATCATCTCTCCGTGGCCGTTCGCCCAGTGGGGAATGGATATAGCCGGTCCATTACCGGTCGGCAGTGGTCAGAGAAAATATCTCCTTGTAGCGGTCGACTACTTCACCAAATGGATTGAAGCAGAAGCCCTTGCTACCATAACCGCCCGGAAGGTACAAAGCTTCATTTGGCAGTTAATATGCTGATTTGGCATTCCGCAGAAAATTATCACAGATAACGGCCGGCAATTCGTCGATCGAGCGCTGGAAGAATTCCTTCGCGGCCTGGGTATCAAGCATGTTACGAGCTCGGTTGAACATCCACAAACTAATGGTCAGGCGAAAGCAGCCAACAAGGCCGTCATTTCTGAATTGAAGAAACGCTTGGGGAAGTCCAAGGGCTCTTGGGTGGAGGAACTCCCGGAAATACTATGGGCCTACCGCTGCACACCGCACGGTTCCACGGGTGAGACTCCTTTCAACCTCACGTATGGGACGGACGCTATGCTACCGGTCGAGGTTGGAGAACCTTCCCTACGGCGGAATATGCAAGATATGAGCCTCAATGACCAACAGTTAAAGATTAATCTTGACACCTTGCCTGAACGCCGTGAAGCGGCCCTCGTCAAGAATGCAGCCCAAAAAAGACTTATCACCCGGCGTTACAACACTAAGGTAAAGCCGCGCAGTTTCACCGAAGGAGACCTGATTTGGCGTAAACGCGGGGAGGCTCGAAAGGACAGAACGCACGGAAAGCTTGCTGATAAATGGGAAGGACCTTTTCGTATCAAGGACGACCTGAAAAATGGGGCGTATCGCCTCGAACACCTTGACAGAACAGCTGTTCCCAGCACATGGAATGCAACTCACCTTAAATTTTATTACAGTTAAATGCTTAGTTTGTTATTTTATGTTTTAATTCTCATAAACAATGTTATTCGTTCTATTTTCAACGAGGTATTTCAGTTCAAAATTCTATGTGCAATTCATCTTTACACTGCAGGACCGGGCGCCAAGCCCGTCACTTTCAGGACGCAACGTCCCACCGGGCGACAAGCCCGTCACTTTCAGGACGCAACGTCCCACCGGGCGACAAGCCCGTCACTTTCAGGACGCAACGTCCCACCGGGCGGCAAGCCCGTCACTTTCAGGACGCAATGTCCCACCGGGCGACAAGCCCGTCACTTTCAGGACGCAATGTCCCACCGGGCGACAAGCCCGTCACTTTCAGGACGCAATGTCCCACCGGGCGACAAGCCCGTCACTTTCAGGACGCAATGTCCCACCGGGCGACAAGCCCGTCACTTTCAGGACGCAATGTCCCGGACGCAATGTCCCACCGGGCGACATGCCCGTCACTTTCAGGACACACAGTCCGACCGGCACAACAATGCGGCAAAGATACACCGAGCGCCAACAAAACTAAGTCCTTCGGTCATGAAGGAAGCAAACCCCTCCCTTTCCCTCGGACTTGGGGGGGATGATGTACGGTGGTGTATCCCCAAAGTCAAACGACCGGCCTTACAGGGGCCCATCACAGTGCCAATAGTTATTGGGCTCGAAGCCCAGCACCAGAATAAAAGATTCCCAGGTATATCAATCATATATTCTAAACAGAAATATATCAACCAGATATATTGCAATATCAATCATATATATTCTAAACAGAAATATATCAACCAGATATACTGCAAGCACAAATAAAATCCAAACGAAGATATTTTATTCAGAAATATGCCAAGCAAGATTATATTTTATTTTATCATATCAGAAATATGCCAAGTAAGATTATATTATTATATTTTATTCTGTTTATATTTTGTTCATCTTATATCAATCCAAAGCCTATAAATAAAGGCCTGAGGACTCCAAACAAGGTACGAGTTCTTCACACTCCCCATACACTCCACTCATAGTTCCTTAGCACATTCTTTGCTATCGGACTCTCTCAATCCTCTCTACTCACGCCTAACTTGAGCGTCGGAGCGCCTTTTCAGGTACTCCCCCCTCTCGGTCAGAGCTCGAGCAACACCAGACGGTCGCAGCGGATACCAGCCGGACGGTCCTGAAGAGGAAGAAGCAGACGGAAGAACAGAAGGTGACGTGATCAAGGTTTGACCTTTCGGTCCCCCAATTTATACCGAAACACTACCTATATAAACCAAAAATCATAACTACCTCTCCCTATTTTATCTCTATCAAATCAAACCAAATATTACCAAACTCAAAACTAATAAAATAATAAATTTCTCAATTTAAGTTTATCCCAACAAACTCCCCCATAAACTTAAATTCTTCACAACATTCTTCTCTCTTTATCTTGCTTTAGACAGTTCTCCTTTGTGTCTCCAACTACCACACGTCCCTTGTACGCGTGCGTAACTCTCTTGTACGCGTGCGGCATGCGTCTCCCTTGTACGTTGCGGCGTGCGTCACTCTCTTCTACACGTGCGGCATGCGTCTCCCTTGTACGTTGCGGCGTGCGTCACTCTCTTCTACACGTGCGGCATGTGTCTCCCTTGTACGCTGCGGCGTGCGTCACACTCTTTTCCAAAAATTGAACCACTGTTTGCAAGACCCTCTCTTACTCTCTCTTTTCTCTCTTTTTCTCCTTTTCTCTCTTTTTCTCCTTTTCTCTCTAAATTTTCTCTCTGGGTATTTGACTTTCCCTCTCTCCTTTTTCTCTCCTTTCTTTTTTCTTTTTCTTTGTTTTCCTCACTCCCCCTCCAGCGGAAACATCACCAAGACAAACTGTCGGCTCTGATACCACTGTTGGGAAAATCTCACCATACACACTCATAACGTGACCCACACAAATAATTTTACACTCCAATACATTGTGGGTTTGACCCACACAAATAATATTACTCTTCAATCCATGGTGGGTTATTTTCATTAAACCTTAGCAACCTTTAAATAGGTGCAAATCGGGTCTTGGGCCAAGTACAAATAATAAAAACTGAATATAAAATATCAACTTACCTAAAAATAAAATTTCCTTATTCTATCACAAAATAGTAGTCTACCTAGATAAACCAAAAATCATAACTACCTCTCCCTATTTTATCTCTATCAAATCAAACCAAATATTACCAAACTCAAAACTAATAAAATAATAAATTTCTCAATTTAAGTTTATCCCAACACGTTTGACTTTTGGTACAGAGGCATTGGTAAGCGGTTACAGCCTGCCTGTAATCGTTTACACAGGCAAATAAGTCACATAGTCTCTCTTCCTCACACAAGCACTTGATGAAATACCTTAACAAACCCCTAAGAAGTTGTTGGTCCTAAAAAACAACCATTAATCTCAAATTCATAACTTAAATTCTAACCAAGTTAGTACCCACCGCACACTGGGAGCCCCCTCTACCAGAACCAGGGAGTAGCGTTGGACTTTTGGTACAGAGGCACTGGTAAGCGATTACAACCTGCCTATAATCGCTTACACGGGTGCATAAGTCACAAAGTCCCTCTTCCTCACACAAGCACTTGGATGAAATACCCTAACAAACCCCTAAGCAGTTGTTGGTCCTAAAAAATAACCATTAATCTCAAATTCATAACTTAAATTATAACCAAGTCAGTACCTACCACACACTGGGGAGCCCTCTCTACAAGAGTCAGGGAGTAGCGTTGGACTTTTGGTACAGAGGCACTGGTAAACAATTACAGCCTGCCTGTTATATTATCAAATTCATAAATTGACCTACATTAGTATAATCAGGCATGCTTTTGCCATCATATTTGTCCTCTCCATCCCACAATTCAAAGACTTTCAACATGATAACACCACAATCGTATATGTAGAGGAAAACCATACATACATTATTTCTCTTAATGAAAACACAATAAATTTCAGAATTATCATAATATACACTAACATGTTACGTTGGAATGGAATTTTCGCTTGTTGAACATTGAAAGCAATCTTTGAATCTTCATATATATTTGTCAGCAAATCAAATTGTGGAGGTTTTTGATAACCCCTAGTATCCGATTTGATGACCCCACTATTTGATTTGTATTGTAGAGGTTTTTTTTTGCAGTTTTAACCTCATCTATTACTGACTTATTTTATGGAGGTCTTGAACATCTTTTATTTATAATTATCCACCTAGATTCATAATTTCTTAATTTAATTACTTTTTATATATTTTATAATAAGAAATATATAAAATATATAAAATTGTAAAATAAACAAAAAGTAATCAAAATTAATTTTATTGATAATTTAAGATAATGTACATTTATTGACAATTACAATGAAAATATAAAAAAATACATAATACTTTTTAAGGAACATTACAAGATTGACTAAAAAATCTAACATGGTAAAAAACAACTAAACCAATTGAAAATACATAAACTAATGTTGATGACGTAAACAAAACCACTACAAAACATCATCTTTCTTCAATTTCAACTTTCAAATCAATATATGTTGAACTCGTTGAGTTTGTGGAGGTTTCTCATGCTTTTCCTATTTGGTAGGTACTTTCAACCGTGTTTGTGAACTTCACTAATTTTTATTGGAACACGTTGTGCAAGCCTGTAATAAAACCAACAAACAAATAATAAAAAACCACAATATTTACACAATGCTTCATAAACTATGACATAAGAAAAAAATATGTAATTTATAACTGAAATAATAATTAGTATAAAATTATCATTCTCTTAATTCATCAAAGGAAGTGTAAGGTCACTCCTAAGGTATCTCCATTTCTGTTAAACACTAAGAAAGATTGACTTCAACATTACTTCAGTAGAAGGTTGAATTGTTTTCTAATTTAAAGAGGAAAGCACAAATACCAATTACAATCTATACCGTGCATCAAAGTTTCCATAAGCCTAATCAAGGACTAAATTTTCTCTTAGATTCAGTGGCAAACTAGAAAGAGCTTATGGCAAAACTGCAAAAGTCACCATTAGCCATAATCAAACAACAAGAAGCCAAATCACTCCCTCTTCGTCACCCCACACCCTCCTAGAGGTGCGAGAATAAAGGTCAATCTGATATGTAATTATAGTAAAAATAGAAGAACATGATCAACAAGAGAAAATAAAAATCTGGTTGAATAAAACTAGTAAGATATCATTCGGCTTTTCAAATAAAATAGTAGCACATGTTTAAGGAGATTCTTTTATTTAAAAACAAATATATTTTTCTGTTATTTATACCTTTTATAATATCTTATTTTCTTCCGCAACTTTTACTATATAAGATTATTTTTCTTTAAAAAATACTTTATCATATATCATGTATAATATCAATATTATCCATAATAAATTTACACATTAAAATCAGTATCAATATCTATATCATATCTATCTATGTATCTAAATTTTGTTAAAAAAATCATCTAATAAAATCTTAAAGTTAGTTATCAGAAGCATAATAAGCCACTTCAATACCTTAAATCCTAAGCTAATTCAGTTTATCTGGCAAATGTCAATAACCTTTTAAGCATAACTAATGATAGTTTGCATCATTTAGAGAACAAGACCAACTGTGTAAACAAAAATAATCTTAGAAATAAGAATCAAGGATGAATCAAACAATGTCTCAATTTATGTATAAACCCAATAAAACATATATTACCTTACCTTGTTGATATTTTTTGCAACTCCATTGTTAACTTTCCAACCTTTATCCTAATAGTAGTACTGAGGTGCCATCAAGAAGACAATAAAATGTCAACATAAACTAAGAAACAAAAGAAAAAAAAGAGAGAGGTAAAAGTATTAATCAATTTAGCTTCAACCTCAACCAATTTAGCTAAGCCACAGAAATTTCCATGGCGGGAGCGGCTTGCTTTCTCCACGTACATAACCTCGACGGCGTGTGCGGAAACCCAAAACGTTGGGAGAAAAACCACTTTCTAAACCACAGTCAAACCACAAAAATATGGGGAAATGGGTAAACATATCCAATGTGCGATACACAGTGCTTCCAAATGAAAAAACCACGGTCAGACCAAGAAACCACTGGAGTGTGCGAATACATTAACGAAACCACAATAGTCTACGAAAAGCCAATACCTTTGGAGAAATGGAACAACAAAACCACTCGCTAACCAAAGAGGAAGCGACGAAGGAACAACGGTGCCAGTGGAAAAACGAGAGCTTTGAAGAAATGGCACACAGAAAGCACTTCAATGGCGTAGAGAGAGAGAGAGAGACGACTTCCTCCAAAGACAACGATGGACCCAAGCGACGAACTAACAACGGTGGACGGAGACACCCCTTCAATGGCGGAGAGAATTTTGAAGGAAGAAACTTCAACGACAAAGAGGGAGTTTTGAAGGATCTTTCGGCGAAGGGAGAGAAAGAATTTTGAAAAGGGAAGAGAGTTTCGGAGGGTCAGAAATTGAAAAGCGCCAAAAAATTTATGAAGATTATTCCAAAAACGTCCTTCAAAACAAAATAAATCTTTAAACAAAATTTAATAAAAACAACCAATAACAATGCGACACGTGTTGTTATCAAATTGTTATAAAAATCTGTTGTTAAAGAAACATTTTCTTAATATGAAATCGTTCAAAGTCTGTTAATTGTGTGGTCAAATCACTGGGACAGGCTATTCATTGAGACTTGATGGGTGCAAGTTGAAATATATGAGGAGATGCAGGAAGCAATTGCCTCAAAATTTTCGGCAGAGCCCATTATGAGTATTGGGCCTCCACCAATAACAGCAATTGGTTAACAATCCGCCACGTGGCTAGATCAGTGCCGCTTAGGAAAAAGTGGTCCCACTCCTCTCTCCACCCAAAGAAACACATTACCTGCCACTCAAAAACTCTTGGCTTCTAAACGGATAACATAATTAATTACACTCACTTCCCATTCCAACACACATGGCATCCATTCCCCTCCTCTCGCCACCCGCCGCCGCCACCACGACCACCGCCGCTGTAGGCAGCAACCAATCCTGCTCCGTTCCCCTCTTCCCACTCTTCTCCAAGTCCCACCGTCGACTCACGCGCCTTCACGTGTCCTCCCCCACTAACAACCCCCGCACGGCCGCCACCCCCACCACTCCCCCCACCTCCGGCGAGACCATATTCTTCGACGGCGGGGCCCACTACGGCGACCTGGTGGCGAACCTGCTTCTGGGATTTACTCTCTTCTGGCTCCCCCTAACCCTAGCGGCAGTGTCACGCGCCATGTACCTGCGGTACAGGTTCACGAACCTGAGGGTGACGGTGATCTCGGGGTTGACGGGTGAGGATCGAAGCGACTTTGGGTACAGCGTGATAAAGGAGGTGCAGGTGGTGCCACGTTTGATCGGAGAGTGGGGTGACGTTATCATAACCCTGAAGGACGGAACGAAGGTGGACCTTAGGAGTGTCCCTAAGTTTAGAGAGATCGCGAAGTACTGCCTGGAAATGGCGAAGAAATCCCAAGTTTTGAAGGAAAGTGGACCCAAAGGTTTTTAGTTTCCTTACTCTTTCTATTCTTTCTTTCTTTCTTATACACCTTCTTCTGCTGCACTATCCCTCTTTCTATACTTAATGTAAATTTCTATTTCATTTTCTTCTGTCAAATTGCTTTATTCCTGTTTCGGTGGTGTAATAACTCCGTTATTTCAAATAATATCAAGAGAATATGGATGAGAGTAGAAATGTTAACTTCAATAATGTCAAGTAGATTGGAGCAAGGGAGGGTTAAAGTGTATTTAATCATAACATTAAAATAACACTTTAATTAATACTTTTGAGAATTATATAGGCTCCACTTTAATTAATCGTGGAGAAGCAGAACACTAAAGAAGACTCGAAAAGAATGCAGCTGCATAATGTTGAAAAACATTTTGAAACCAGGGAGCATCAGAAAGTTGAGAAACATATGGAAACCATGGAGATGCATAATGATATCGTGCAAGAGGAGAATATACAAGAAGCTTTTGTTATGATGGAAGCGCAGAATATGCTCATAGAAGTGCTATATGCCCAAAAACATTTGGTTAGCATGGAACTGTAGAATATTGCCACAGAATTAGAGAATAATATGATTGAAGGGCAGAGCAGAATGCTGGCACTGGAGAATATTATCCTGGAAGAGCAGAATGTTCGTGAAAATTTAATAGCGATTGAATTGGTGAAAAGAATAATGCAGAAGCATTATGACCAAACCAAAAATATGATAGCCATTAAATCTCCCTTTTTTTTTTTTATTCCTAAGTTTTTGTGAATGAACCCTAAATAGGAACTAAATACACAAATATGTTTAATTATCTTTTTCCCATTTTTTTAATTTTAAAAACACAAAAATCCATGTCAGATTCATATATATATATATATATATATATATATATATATATATATTTAACAATTTGTCATGTTATTAAAACACTAACATCATCATGCTATCTCAACATTTGTTTAATGTTGTTAGGTCAAATTTAATGGTAGGGTTTAATTGTTATAATTTTTACAAAATAAGGATACAATTGAGACACTAAAAGAAGAAGACATATTTAAGATTCTAGATAAAAATAAAGATCTATAGAAACATTAAACCTTAAATTTTATTTAATTATATAATTAAGAAATTTTTCATTTTAAGTTATCCACGGTTTCACCTGAATTTATTCTAAAAGTTTCTTTCCTTATAAAATTCGAACTCGAATTTTAGATGCTAAAAGTCTGAACCCAAATTTTTCCACTGTTGTGAATGCAACTCCAAATAATAAAAAGAATTAAAAACGAATTACTAAATATAATGGATAAAGATGATCTTGAAAAATTATTCGTGTATGGTATGATATTTAACCCAAACCATAAATTTGTACTGTTTGGGCTATTCCTTTAATTGGGTAGTGTTAAAGGTAAGCTACTGCAAAATCTTCATAGGTGTTGGGTCATAATTGGACCAGCGCTAAAGTTATTGTTATTAAGCCAATGGACTAGGCAAACAAACAATTAACAATTCTTAACTAATCAGTTAAGATAGTTGTTAAGGTAGTTATAACTGATTGACTTACAACTGATTGACAATTAATAAAAATATTAACTGTTTATTGGTAGTGGGTCAAGCCTAAAGGTAAGCTCATTTTAATATTTATAAATATATGTTTGACAGTAAGGTTAGGTAACAAATTCTAAGTACTTACTCCTTATTGAATATTATCACTATTATCACGCAAAGTCACCGACTTGAGCGTCAGAGTGCCTTTTATAGGTATCCTCCCACTCGACTCAGATTGGAAGAATTTGAAGTAGGAGGTTCAGAGGTCAGAGAATGAGGAAGGCGTCAGTAGAAAGGTGTGTTTCTTAGCCCTACACAATTATATGCATAAATATTTTGGCGCCCACTGTGGGGCCAAAATGTTTTTGTATATATTTTAGAAGGATTGAGAGACACACCTTTACTTAGTAGCCTTCCTGAATATCTTGCTCCAAGCCCTTCAAGTCCATAATGGGGGAGAATACCTGCAAAAGACACTCTGACGCTAAAGTTAGGCGTTGTTTGAAGAACTTTATTCTCACATTTGAGTATTAGAACTTAGCAAAAAGTACTTACCTTCGCGGCTTATCCTTGTATTTAAAAGTTTTTTCATGGACCCTAAACTGGCATAGGTCCAATAAAACGAACTTACCTTTAAATTTGGTCTGTTAGTCATAAACAACTTCCTTATCTTCTGAATGTGCCAACTGGTGGTGCTAGATTTGATGTGATGAAAGATATCTATCAAGGGGAACTGGTGCCATTAAAGGACATTCCCGATGAAGATTTTGAGGCAGAAGTCCCAACTGAAGAAGTCGTGGGAGATGCAGTTGTCACTCTCGTCCACTAGGGAACGTTCTCCGTGAACTCCTAGGCCAAAACCAAGAGATAAGGAACGTTCTTTGTGAACTCTTATGCCAAAACCGAAATGTAAGGAACGTTCTCAATGAACTATCACTCTCGTCCACCAGGGAACGTTCTCTGTGAACTCCTAGTCAAACCCGAGCAATGATGAACGTTCTCATTGAACTCTCATTCTCGTCCAAGAAACCTAGGGATCGTTCTCAATGAACTCCTAGTATCAACCAAGCGTGCAGATAACATGATCTTGCATGCGAGCCACTCGGTCAACTTTAAAGCAACCGCACAGTGAGGAACGTTCTCCGTGAACTCTCACCCGAGTTTCTTCGACCTAGGGAACATTATAAGTGTTACCAATGAGGAGCATTGGTTTATAGAAGAGATTATGATTTTGATGATGCTACAATGTGAAGAACTTGAATACCCTTGTTGTAATATGTTTAAAAGCATTCTTATAGTATAAATTGTATTAAGATAAATCTTGTTAATGTAAAGTCTTAAAAGTTTTCTTATCTAGGTAGAGTTTGCTCAAATAATCGATTATTTGGTGTAATAATCGATTATCATGAGATTAAGAAGAAAAGTATTGCTCGCGCAAATAATCAATTATTTGTTAGAATAATCGATTATCTCAGTCTGAGTTAGTTTTACCTAAGTCATGCAGATAATCGATTATTCCTCAAGATAATTGATTATCACTTTTTGAAAACCCCATAACGGACACAAATAATCAATTATAACTTGTAATAATCGATTATCATTGACAGTTGGGAATTGTCTTTTCAGATTTTGACCTCTGGGCTATATATACTCTTCACAAAACCCTTAGTGGGTTATCTATGTGATTTGAGAATACAAATATTATTTGAGGAAGTTCTCTAGTGATAGTGTGCTCTAGTCAAGTCTTGCGAATAGGAGAAGCTCGCGCTTAGTGTGTCTAAGGTCGAAGCGGTTCTCTTCAAGTTGGCTGAGCAGTTTCTTTCGGTTCCTTTGTCGAAGGAAGGTTCTTCCACTCATTTGTCAAAGGAAGGTGTTTTTTGTTCTTATTCTTTATTCCATCTTATTGTAATTTGTGAACAATATTTTAGTGAAAAGGTTAATCACTATTTATAGTTATTAACAACTAGACGTAGAATTTTTTATTCAAACTAGTATAAAAATCATTTGTGTGGTTTTTCTCTTCCTTATACTTTCTACACTTTTAGCACACCAACTGTTTGATAAAAGTTTTATAAGGATATCAAAATTTATAAATGAACCATTTTATTTACCGTAACACACTTTCCACTCGTAACAATCGTATCTATCTTATTTTCGTTGCACAAAGTCGGTACTGATTGTTCCAACACTAAGTGAACTCCTAGAGTCTACCTCTTGGTGTAGAAAGGAATGAAGGCTTAAGGCGCATCGAACACAGCCTCACTAATATTTTTCAGCGGTTACGGTACTATGTCTCGTGTGGGGTCCGTCACTTAAGCTTATCATAAGTCCTATAATTAACTATGGTTAACTCGGACTTGGGGGACATGTGTATGGTATGGTATTTAACCTGAACGGTAAACTCGTAAAGTTTGGGTCATCCCTTTAATTGAGCCAGTGTTTAAAGGTAAGCGGATGAAAAAGTTTCATGGGTGTTGGGCCATATTTGGGTCAGCGAAAAAAGTTATTTTTATTGTGTCAATGGACTAAGCAAACAAACAATTAACAACTCTTAACCAATCAGTTAAAATCGTTGTTGAGGTAGTTACAACTGATTGACTTACAACTGATTGACACTTAATAAAAATATCAATCGTTTATTGGTAATGGGTCAGACCTAAGGGTAAGCTCATTTTAATATTCATAAATATATGTTTGACAAGAAAGTCAGGTAACAAATTCTGAGTACTTACTCCCTATTGAATATTATCACGCAAAGTCACTGGCTTGAATGTCAGATTGCCTTTTACAGGTACCTCCCACTCGGCTCGGATTGAAAGAATTTGACGTAGAAAGTTTAGAGGTCAGAGAATAAGAAAAGCGACAATAGAAAAGTATATCTCGAGAAAGAATTCTCGTTAATTTACTTATAATCCTTGGAAATTTAAAATTGTGAGGAGAAATTAACAAAGACTAAAAATCTATAATTATTTTTATTAAAAGTAGAAACTGAAAATAAATACAGCTGAAAACAAAAGAGTAAAAAAATATTATGCAGATTTAACCTCACTATCACTAACTGCACCCTTACTGATTAAAAAGACTAAAGTACCCTTCCTATTGCCATCATCATTACATCTCTGCCCTTGGCTACTGAGGAAAAAAGGTAGAGAGAGTTTACTTTGAAAAACAATTCGTTCTGAAAAACTCATTTTGAAACATAATATATATAATTTGGAAAGTTTGTTTAAGAAAATTATTCCAAAAGATATATGCTTTGAAAAACCTTATTTCCGAAAATCTATTCTAAAAATCCTATTGTAGAAATTATGTCCTAAAAGATTTCCAAAATAGTAAACTATGGTTTTTAAAATTAAGATGGTGCAGTTAGAAACTACGGTAGTGAAGGAAGAAAAAGTCATATTTATTGTTGGTGTGCAGGCTGCAATCTATTATAAAATAGCCCAATATGACAACAAAACTGAAAAGGGTATTGCTTCCTACACCCTATCAAATTTCTGCCTCACTCCATCTAAAAGCTATGTGCAGATTTTTAAATTGAGGTAAGAAATATATTTTGGAAAGTTTGTTTAAATGATCCTATTCTGAAAAAATTATTCTAAAATGTATTTCATGCATTTTAGAAATTCTATTTTGGAAATATTTTTCTTAAAATCTTATTCTGAAAGCAAAATTATAATTTTAAATTAAGAGGACGCACGGTGGGAGTGCAGAAGTAAAAGCCTCAAATTTATTGGATCATTTAAAACATTATTAGTATGGACTAGATCCATTCTTCAATTAGATTTTAATTCTTTTTTATCTTGCAACAAGTTAACTTATTTTGAAAAACTAAAATTTAAATAAATCTAATTAAAAATGAAAATTAGGTATATATTTTAAAATTCATATAACGTAATTATAGTATGCTTAAAAAAAAACTATTGAAAAGGCCAAACTATATTGTTTTGGCAAAAGCAATTTGAACCTATTGCTTAACATTGATTTAGATGTAAAGAAAAATGTAGAAGCCACCAAAGTTTTGAAAGAAACAATCTTTTTTCACATAGCAAGCGAAAAGCACGTTTTGTGAGTTTCGTGAGAAGTAAGAATGATGGAAATATAATAAAACTATTATTATGTTTCCATTATTCTTCATAAGCAATAAGATTTAAAGTACTTTTTCTTTTCTTTTTGTCTAAATAATAAACATGTTTTAATCAGTAGCTTATAATTTAATTGATTATTAAAAGGTATTCAATATTGTAACTAATGTATTTTGTTTATAGTATTTGATTATATAGTATGTTTTTAAATGAAAAAGCTTTCTCATTAATTTGATGAGTTACCAAAAGGTCATCATCATGATAACTAATGCATCCTATTTCGTTGTATGTCCAGATAATTTTTTAACTAACGATATTTTAATGTATAACTACTAACCACTTGCTATAATAATATGATGATGATAGAATACTCAAATTAAAAATACAATTTTTAAATGGAAATATTATTATATTATTATAATAAAATATTATTTAATTGCATATAACATAAATTTTGTTAAAATATTATTTCTTTAATTATTCATACTAGATAATATTTCTTTTTGTACCATACTCATCCTCAATAAATTTTTAAGTATATTTTAAGAAAATCAAATTAATAGTTTCCTGATATAGTAGTTTAAGAAAGTCGATATATATATATATATATATATATATATATATATATATATATATATATATATATATATATATATATATATATATATATATATATATATATATATATGAAGATATTTAAAAAATAATAATTTATTAAAATTATGAATAACAAAAAAGGTTAATTTCGGTGACCAATTAGCAGTCTGGTATAAACTCATCTCATCCGGTCTAGTCGTCCAGTATGATTTTTTTATTATGAAAATTTTAAATGCATAAATATTATATTTAAATAAATGATAAATTATTTAAATGTGATATTATATTATCTCCAAGGAAGCCGAGATTTTGACACTCTCATTTTAAAACAACTTTGACAACGCCACGTGTCAGCTTCCTACTGGGCGAATTAATTTTTTTAAAAAAACCAACATTTTGACGTCATCCAGTTGGAGCAGATTTGAATAATTTTGTTCCATCTTTGCCCTTGACCAGATTCATGTGAGTGAAACTATCTTTCTTCGCTGCTTCATCAGAAACCAACAATTCCTCTGATACGTTATTTGTCTTGGGTAATCGTTTTGGGCTTCTTTTTCGGCATTTGATTGTGGTTGGTCGTTGGGGTTGCAGTGGAGGCCTTCGTTATCGGTGTGGGTGTGACAGTCATTGGCTGTTGTCATTGTTGGTGTGTTGGGCTTGCGAAATGACGACTTCTTCGACGAGGGTAAGGGCATTATAGTGTGGGTGTCGTTGTTTATGGTGTGGTGTATGGATTTTGGGTTTTTTATGTGTTTTATGATTTAGGGTTTTTAAGTTTGGGTTTTTTCAATGTGTGTGCAGTTGACAGTTCGTCACTCAATTTCAACAAAGTTCATCTCTAGTTTGAACAAACGTTTGAGTAAGGAGCACCGTTCATTGATTGCCGGGACTCCGTTTGGGTGGTTTTTAGATTTGACTAGTAATGTTAAAGTTGGTAGGAAAATGTTGAGTGAGTTAGTGTTTAAATGGGTGGATTCAAGCAGTGGTTTCTTAATTGCAGACAAAGTTGTGCCTATGAATGAGAAAGATTTTTGTTTAGGTTTGGGTTTGAGTTTAGATGGGAAAGAGATAGATTTAAAGCTAGAAATGGGATATAATACATGTGTGAAATACATTGGCAATAAAACAAGAGATTTGACTTTGCTATACAAATGTTTGATGAAGAAAGGAAAAAGCATTCCTTGTGCTCCTTTTTGTAGCTTGTACATATTGGTTGGTATTTGTGAGATATTAATTGCACAGTGTAATGGAAAAGTGTTTCCCATATTATTTGAAATTGTTGATAATTTAAATGATTTGGGAAAATATTGCTGGGCTAGTTTAGTGTATAGATTTTTGGTACGTGGTTTGAACAAAGCTTCAGATGCATTGAAGAAAGGAAAAGCCACAACGAATGTTTATGTCGATGGTTGCATTTACATGTTGCAAGTAAGTTATGTTTATTCATTGACGGAGTGGAAATTCAATTTGGTGTTGTTGCTTCCATTAAGTTTTTGAGTAACAGTTAACGTTATATATTTTTGTGTAGGTTTGTTTTTTTGAGAAATTAATTCCTCCCAAAGGTCGTATAGAAAAAAATCCCAGAATATTGCATTGGATGAATTTGAAATTGGGAGAGAACCTAGTAACAAGAGCTTTGGAAACTGGTGTGGTAAGTTGTTTGATTGTTTATTGTTATCATTAATAAATGTATTCTGAGTATGGTTTTAATTGTTCAATTTCAGGTTAATGTTGATGTTGATGTTGATGTCGGTACAATGAAGGATGAGAAAGACTTCAAGGATCAAGCAAGAGGAAAAAATGAAGATGAAAAGGCATCAACAAAGAAGGAACTTAAGAAAAATTGCAGAGAGCGGTTTTTGGAAAGTTTACACGAGCAACAAAGTCTTGTTGCAGAACTTAAAAGGAGGGTTCTTGTGTTGGAGGAAGAGGTGGCATTCGAGAAACATAGACGAAGAAGACCACATGATGGTGGAGACAATGTGCCACACGAAGAACCGTCCATATCCCCTAGAGGCATGTCCCCGGGAGGCATCAGTCCGGGCGAGATCCCGTTGGGAGGGCACTCCCAAGAAGGCATGTCCAGTGGTCGTCCTGCAATGAAGACATATGTGAGGATGGGGTCACGAAGGCGTTACAAGAGTAGAGCGCTTAGGACTCCTTATGTAGCATTGCTTTGGAAAAAGTTTGAGTGAGATTTTTAAATATTTTTTAAGATATTGTAATATGCAGATTGCGTAGCATGAACAATTATTTTGTAATGTGGATTGTCTTTTGTTCAATGTTGTAAACATGACTGTTGCCTTTATTAAGATATTTGTATTTTAAATGGGATTTGTGGTTGTGTTTGAATTATTGATGAATGAATGTTGTAATGAAATGTAGCATTACTGGATTTCAATGATGAATGAAGCAATGCTTTGTTAAATATCACTGAGTTGTGGATTTTGAGCGCAAGAATATAGTGGAGTCCCAAAGGAAACTGATTCTGCAGAAACAACTTCTGTAATCATTTACAACTTAGCTGTAAACGATTACACAGAACTGAATTGATGTTTTGGACAAAAACCTCAATGAAGGGAGCCATTTTTTTTGTCGCAGGGGACCATGATAAAAATTGACGTTTTTATACAAAAGTTTGAACTGATTTTTTTGGGTGTGAGAGATGTTGTCCTTTTGGTTCAACATTGTTGGGTTTGGAAGGACACCACCATTGGGGAGTGCTCACAAGACCAAAGGAAACTGATTATGCAGAAACAGCTTCTGTAATCGTTTACAACGCAGCTGTAAACGATTACACAGAACTGAATTGATGTTTTGGACAAAAATCTCAACGTAGGGAGCCATTTTTTTGGTCGCAGGGGACCATGATAAAAATTGACGTTTTTATACAAGAGTTTGAACTGATTTTTTTTTTTGTGGTGTGAGAGATGTTGTCCTTTTGGTTCAACATTGTTGGGTTTGGAAGGTAATCGTTTACACACCACATGTAAACGATTACAACACAGTCATGGGCTGCACAACAGTTTGGACTTGAACCAATCATGTGGAACGTAAAGGTTGGGTCATAATCTACCTACTTAGGTCTGCAAACAACACCTACCCATGCACAGATTTCACAGTCCATGGGGATGGTCCTCTACGTTCAAAATATTGGTCCCTCCTGGCCAGGATTTTGTCCAAATCCTGCATTTCACTCTGTGTAATCGTTTACACACCAAATGTAAACGATTACAACACAGTCATGGGCTGCACAACATTTTGGACTTGAACCAACCATGTTGAACGTAAAGGTTGGGTCATAATCTACCTACTTAGGTCTGCAAACAACACCTACCCATGCACAGATTTCACAGTCCATGGGGATGGTCCTCTACGTTCAAAATATTGGTCCCTCCTGGCCAGGATTTTGTCCAAATCCTGCATTTCACTCTGTGTAATCGTTTACACACCACATGTAAACGATTACAACACAGTCATGGGCTGCACAACAGTTTGGACTTGAACCAACCATGTGGAACGTAAAGGTTGGGTCATAATCTACCTACTTAGGTCTGCAAACAACACCTACCCATGCACAGATTTCACAGTTCATGGGGATGGTCCTCTATGTTCAAAATATTGGTCCCTCCTGGCCAGGATTTTGTCCAAATCCTGCATTTCACTATGTGTAATCGTTTATACACCACATGTAAATGATTAAAACACAGTCATGGGCTGCACAACAGTTTGGACTTGAACCAACCATGTGAAACCTTTAATAACTTTGGTATTATTTAATAGAATTATTAATATCGTGCTAACGATTACGAAGACAAGTGAGAAAAAATATATTTCATTCAGTTATGACGAACAATATAATGCTATACATATTTATATATATACAAATCATCAACAATGTGATGTTCTACATTAATTCCTTTCTAAAGGAAACAATGTTATTTGAATTACAAACAAAATATCAACAATCTTCCAAAAACCCATAGACATGCAGCGCTTCCATTCTTGCAATGTTGTCTTGGTCCAGAATCCACTCATTGACGTAGTTCTTTCTTATTTCTCGCAACTTCTCCTGAAACAAAATGTTTTTTGCTTCAGCTATAAACAACACCATCATTTGAAATGTATAGCAGCGAAATTTATGCTTACATTTGTGTATTGCGGCAAGCTCTTGCCGTTGTACCTGTCTTCTCCATCCCAAATTTGCATTGCCTTTAACATTATCACTCCACAATCGAATCTGAAATCAAACAACCAAATATATAACTTATGACAACATACAATAGTGAAACCACCAAATTATTTACCATCAATGATTAACACAACTTACAAGTTCGGTTGGCTTGGGATGTTTGATACTACAACAGGAAAAGCAGAAATACTACCTTCAGGCTGATTGTTCAACATGCACAAAAATTTGGCTATGTTTTGACCCTAACAAACAAGTACATAAACTAGTATAAAAAAATATCATTAATTGACATCATCAACATTTCGGGCATCATATATTGTGATTTCATGCCACAAACAAGTCAATCCTCTTCCGATCTCTCACAGCCTTGTTTAAGGAGTCAATCACAGATATTTGTAATGTTTTCATGTTCAAACAATAACACCACCAGTGGTAATCATGGCAAAATGGCATAAACACCTACAAACAACAAAAATCAAATGTCCATACATGGACATGGTACAATTTCCAAACATAAAAACAACACATTATTCTAACTCACAAACTCAGCGGTGGCAATGTCAGCAAGACCAAAATGCTGAGACCTCATATAGCTCTCGTAATTATGAAGTCTAAACACATGTTGATTTTTTTCCATTCTCTTATAATCACGGATAATATGGTCCTGTGTACATTTCCAAATGTATTAATCACTTTTACATTCTTTATAGCATTAAATATAATATGAAATGATTTAACATTTACCGCATATAAAGAACTGAAGTGAACCCTCTTCGCGACACCTGTCAACCTTTTTTCAAAGTGCATAAAAATTGTACTAGCAAATAACATCACCTACACAATTCAAATTCTCAAAACATGTAACAAAATGAACAAGAATAAAAACTAACATCAAGTGACATCATACTAACCATGTTATCAACATATTCACGAGGCGCTAAAGTCTGAATAGAAATTGTGTTCAAAGACTGCCCAATGATGTCGCACACAACCCTGAAAAAATACAAATATTATTCAATCACAAACAAATAACTCTCACAGAGCTAAATTTCAATTGAAAACATTAACCTATTAGCTCGGTCTTTAACGCCTACTGCAATGTACAGTTTCTCAACATCCACATCCGTGCCTGGATCACCAACAAACTTCCTCAACGGACGATGCTCTTCATGTTCATCATTCTCACCATCATGAACAAGAATATAACAAGGAGGAGGGTCGGATGGTCCACCTTTGTCAGATATTAGACCTTTGTGATGTTTGGGTGGTGGTTCTTCATCCACTGAAGGGTGTTCATGACCTACACCACCACATCCTTCATCCCCTAAAGGATGTAAATCAACTCCGCCAACACAACCTTCATCCGATTTATGTTGTGCATCAACTCCACCTCCACATCCTTCATCACCTACAACAACACCTACATGTACACCTTCTTCATCATGACACACATCACCTGCTTCATCATAGATTGGACATTGAAGGAGGTCCATTAACTCCTTCGTAAGGATTCCGATTCTGGAATTCAATGACATTATTTCAAGATTGGTTTTCCTAACCATCTCCTCTGCACCTGCTTCCCAAGTGCCGTCATTGGAGCTATCTTCATCTGTTTCCGGAAGGATGGATGGTTCACCCTTGGTCTATTCACCAATTCCTCCGACATCCATGTCAAAAGCAACCCGCACTTCCGGCTTTACACGATCGTTCTTACTTAAGTACCAATCCATTCTTAACTATAACAAACAAAATAACATAGATACTTAAATATATCCATCAATAATTACGAAAACAAATTTCATAAAACTTTCAAACACTTACTTTTCCGGTCTTAAAGATCTTTGCAATTGTTTCTTCCGTTGCCGTATATGGGGACCATCGCCATATGCGCGGCCACAACCTTTGCGAACGATGACCATGCAAGGACAATCTTTCCACGGCCCAAGCCTTCAAAAATAAAAAACAAACATTTAGCCAATATTTAATACAATTTCAATCAAAATGGTTCAATAAATAATGGTACCTGCAACACAGCTACATTGCCACTAAGACCGAGTGACTTTGAGATTTCTCCACGCATTATTTTCTTCGTACACTTGTTTAAATTGTGTACAATGTTTTTGTGTATACAAGATGCCCAATCATATAAACACAAACTATCTAAATCATCTAAAAGTAAGCAAGGCATGTTACAAACATGTTTAGACTTCCTAGGAAAAAAAATGTAACTAAACAAACTAAAATATATAACCTACACACCACATCCACCTCTATGTCGTCATCCTCTACAATCAAATGAAACTTCCGAATCAAGTCCTTCTTTGTCGTGGTTCTGGGATTAAACATGTCACCAACCAATCCAACTAAACATTGGTCAAAGGTAACGTCTAGACCACCTATGTCTAATCCTGTCGCCATGAAGACATCCACAACATTTAAAGGAACCAATTGTTGACACACCCTAAAACTAACATCACTCCCAGCCCACCGTTGAACCATCTCCTTCAATAATTTTAAATTCACCTCAATAGGGTTTAAAAGGTTAATGCATAATTTAAAAGGGGTCATATTAAGACGCTCTATATGACGGTATTGTAGTTTGGTATTCATTTCAAGAATGCTAGCCGAATCCATGAAAATACGAAGGCGCCACTACAAAACATTAAAATAACATACATTAAATACTAACTTTCAAACTTTATACATCATCCATTCCAATAACACATAAAAATTTATCTTACAGTAGGTTTTGTTGAAGCCATTGGACCTGCAGTGATAACAATGCCCACAAAATAACTTAGGTTTCGCTTAAAAATAGATAACTCTTTATTAAAAACCAGATTAGAAAAGGTTCATTCTTGCACTTACCCGAAAAGCAAATCACCACCCAAACCACTAAAGTGATGGTCCGAGAACGAGAATGCTCCGACGACGATAACGACACCAAAGAGGTTTCCCCAGACACCCACAACGACAATGATGGTCCGATAACGAGAACAACCTTTCACAATGACAACACCTGAGAAAAACCCAAACCACTAAAGTGATGGTCCGAGAACGAGAATGCTCCGACGACGATATGCTCCGATGACGATAACGACACGAAAGAGGTTTCGCCAGACACCCACAACGACAATGATGGTCCGAGAACGAGAACAACCTTTCACAATGACAACGCCTGAGAAAACTTGGAGAAGGAGGCCGGCGAAGAGACGTAGGGAGATGAGAGAACCGTCAGAGAGCACGAAAATGAAAAATGAAAAAGAGCGCCAAAACTAAAACCCCACACTATACATTCCATCTTTGCCCCTCAACAGATTTAACAATGTCATTTTCAAAAAATTAAAAACCTCCCAATCAAACAATGACACCTGCCCAGTGTTAAAACAGTGTCAAAATTGGATGTTAAAATAACATTTTCCTATCTCCAATAGCTTGCTCGGAAGCCCTCTTGACAACCTGCCCCATAGTCTAACAATCAACATCAATCCAATCAATTTAAAATAGTAAGTCTATGAATTTTTTAATTATATTTAACTTTTAATTTCTAATTAATATAAAATTTAAATTTAAACTTAAATTCAGATAAATAAAATTTCTAGTGTGTTTGTAATTCTTCTCCTTTTCTTCCAACCAGATGGATAAACAAGTGTTTTGAATTTTGAAAACTTAAAAAGAAAATAAAAAATTTTGAAGTTTGAAAACTTAAAAATGGAAACAGTTTGATGTGTATGTGATTATCGTCGGTGGCATTCATTACGGTTGTTGTTATTAGACGATGTTAAGTATGTAGGGCATGATTGAATTTCACATCCATTCTTAGGAAAGTGTCATTCTTTCACACTTTTTTTCTTTCATTTTTCAATTTAGAATTTGTCATTATTCTCACATCCTATTTCCCCACTTTAACACTCAATCTTTATATTCTTTGTTTTTTCTTCCTAATTTATTGGTTATAAGTTAGTAATAATCATATTTATTATAAGAAATATTAACAATGATTTTCTATGGTGAAAGGTTGTGCATGCAAGAACACCATAATGACATGTGACACCTCAATTCAAGCCTTTACCCCATCTTATTTATTATAATTAGAACCCAACAAACCTTTCATCTCAAATCATTTCTAAGATTTGGGCAGTAAAAATGAATTTACTAGTACAAACATTATAGTTTTTATATATATTTGAATTTATTGTACAAATTAATCAATTATTTATTAGTTTTCTTAAAAAATGATAAATAAGTACTTATTTCTTGAAAAATATCTTAACTAAATGTACACAACGAAAATACTTACGTTAATTTACACAAAATTGTTTTTATGAGATACGTTTTGTAATTATTTACAAATATTTTAAGATAAGAATTTTTAAGTAGATTGATCTCGCTTGTCACTTTCTATAATGAGTTATGGTTATCGCTCACATAGATTGTTATCATTTTTTTTGTCAATTATTTTCTATGAAATTTTTTGTTTAAATACATGGTTTCTTTTGGAACTTAGTAGATAAAAAAAAAACAATTCCAAAAAACAAGCATAGTATGTTTGACCAGGTATTGCGAAGTAAAATAATTTTAATAATTAAAATGTCTATTTTAAACCATTAGTAAAATATTTTAAGAAAAAAAAAGATGTTAATTATTATTTAAATTGAACAAAATAGATCAATTACTAAATAATTTCATAACAACGTAGAAATGCATATATGTTATTTATTTTTAACAAATAAATAAACACAAATAAAAGAAATAACAATCACATTTGTTAAAATCATTTTAATTTGTCTCATTTCAATACATACATAAAAAATATCATTCAGCAAATGATAAATTTTATTTAACCAAAATACAAATATATAATTTAATTTAAATGAAAATACTAAAAAATGTGTCATAAGAAAAAACTAATTAGCTCTCTTTACCTTGATTGAGAGTATTTTTCATCTTTTCATATAATCACAAAGCAATCTCTTCTCACGTTTCTGCCTCCCTCAAAGACTTGAACCCTTAACCAAACAAGCTATCACAACATATTATTATCTATTATCTATTTTATCTCATGTAAATATTTTTCCTTGATCTTACATTAATCACATTAGAAATGCATGTTTAGGGTCTTATAATGATGTGAATGACGTTCGTGGAATTGCAAATTCTCACCAACATTGTTTCAAAAAATATTTTGACATCTAGAAAAGAGTATTCCATTTACAGGCAATGAAGGATGCAATTGGACTGTGTTGGAAAAGGGTTGGCTTCGTTTCAATACCAAAAGGGGGTGAATTGGTGAGGTTTAAAAATCAGAATCTTTTTAAAATCTTTTTCGTAAAGTATAAACCTTTACAAAGTTTCTTGAATCACAAGGAATGAAAATTCTAAGTGCAGCGAAAATTACAAAGTTGACTACGTAAACAGTAAAGTCTATTGAATGTAAAGTGTAGGGATAGAGAAATCAAACCCAGACTTTTATACTGGTTCGGTCTCAATGCCTACATCTAGTGTCCTTCCACAATCCGGAAGCAAATGCACTATAATGGTCAATGTTTTTAAACAAGGCTTTTATAGCGACCTCCACGTCAAAAATATAAAACACCTCTCTAATCCTCTAACCAAAATATAGGCAGCAAACACAAGGATTTGCAACAAGATATCCCCTCTTCTACAGTCTTTAACCCACTTTGAATAATCCTCAAAGTGTACAAACTCCGCGAGTCAACCCCCTAAAATCCCAGTAGGACAACAACAACAAACTTTCCAAAGATTGATAGAAATCTTGATCAACAGATGAACGCCACAATGTGCAGAACTTGATCAACCAAAAAGCACAAAAATCTTCTCCTTTAAAACCTCTTCAAAGAAAGATCACCACAGTCTTCTTGATGAGTTCTTGGAGCAAACAATCATAGGAACTTAATATGAAAATAGAAAATGAAAATGTCAGTTTTCCAAAGTTATTCTTCCTTGTGAAACACGTCTATTTATAGTTTTCTATAAATCAGACGCTCCTTTAGTCGACTGAGCTACTAATAAAGTCGACTGTCATCAAACAGTTATAGCAGTTAAGTCAAATAGTAGCAGTCAATAACAACCAAATTGATTTTGCATTTAATACAGTTGACTATTAATAAAAGCTTTGACCAACAGTTGAAATATAGCCGTTACTGTACACAAGCATAACAAAATTTCAAATCAAATAACTAACTAAGTCGGATCCACTACGCTTGTAGTCGACTTAGGCACTTCATCTCAATTTGAAAATCTTTTCAATGCAAAATCACACATAACACTGCTTTTGAAAATATGTGCAAAGTCACGAGTTTTAATCGACTTACTTCATAATGAAGTCAACTTAAAACTTGCATATTTGCCACACATTATGAGTTCATTAAAGTGCATGAGATTTTCCTTTTCATAAACATATGTAATGCAAACACAAGTGATGTATCAAGTATAAGACCAGTGAATATGCATACATATATCGGAAACAGGACAAACATGTTCATTTAGACAATATCCACAATAAAGAATAGAACATGTAACACATAACAAAACATGTGTTATTAATAATGTGTTGTCATCATAAAAAACTAGAGTAACTAGAGCACTGTGAGATTAAGGTTAGTCAAACCAGTGCTTCCCTTATTAACAATTTCATACTGTTACAAGTTAAATTGTCTAAAGTTGGTTTGAGGGTGAAATTTGACAAATTTAATTGGTGGTCAACAACTGAGAAAGGACATTGACAAAATTGTTTCATGTACTCCAAAAGTGAAACAAATGATTAATATATTGTACAATATTTATGTAGGACAATGCTCCGTCCATGAGTATGACTTTGAATGGTAAATTAAACTTTAATAAATTGTGTCATCAAGGTAAGCTATTTAGAATTGTGTTATTCTCCTACAAGCTAATGGTTAGTACGCACTATGCTTTCTTGAATTATAAGAATTTGCAATCCTTGAAAAGTAGGTCAATAATATGTTGAGCTTCAACGATACTTTTGTTTTGGTGTAACATTTTGTTATCATTTAGTGTATTTCATGATGTAGGTTTTCTATTTTGCTATTAATTTTTTTATGTATAGGAATTTCATAGAAATGGGATGATGAATTATTTACAATTTGCTTTTCTTCACACTTAACTAGCCTCTTTTTGAAATATTTAGTTATTGATATTGTTAAGCAATACTTGACTAGCCTCATTGACTAGCCTCTTATTAATAATGTTTAGTAAAATTATAATTTATTGCAAAAGAAATATTAATTTTTAAACGTTGGCCAACAATTTTTTTTTCTCAATAACGTTAATAAGTGCATAGTTTTTTTTTTCTAATTAATGTTCATAAGTGCAATGTAGTGTTCAATTTTTGTTAGCAACGATCATTTTGCATTCTCCCCTAACTCTATAAATAGAGAACCTCTTGTTAGCATAAAGATGAAGATTAGAAGTTTTGATGATGTCTCAAAGTCAAGTCTCAAGTGCTCTTGTTACAAGAATACCTTCATGAAGACTTGTCTTGTGTTAAAGCTTTTGCAATTTCGTAGATTTATGTATAGGATGTGGTTTATCTTTGATTCTATGTATTGTTTGCTTTAGGTTGCGTTAAAATTAATTTTGAATCAGAAAACCTCATTTTATACTCAAGATAATCGATTATTAACTTATAATAATCAATTATCAGTAATCGATTATGACTTGTCATAATCGATTATCACGAGCAAGTATGAGAATTTTCAAGCAAGTTTTTTACCATTGTGCATTCATTAAATGCATAATCGATTACCATAAGTGGATAATCAATTATCACACGTTAAATAACTAACAACATATTTTTGGAGGTATCCTCGAGTGAGATATCTATAAATTAAATTGAGACTCTCATTCTAACATATAAAATACTTCAATTTCAAAAGGTTTATCGATTTTGCTGTGTGTTGTGATAAGTGTGTTCTAGGATTTGTGTTACTCTAGTGCTTTGGCATTGAGAACTTGGTGTTGGCATAGAGTAAGAACTTTCACGGAAGTTGTGATTGAGTGTTGTTGTTGTTGTTGAGTTAAAGCCTGTCATCCTTTGCGAAGATTCAAAAGAGGTGTTCATCCTTGGTGAAACATTCAGAGGAGGTGTTCAACCCTTGTGGGTTTCAAAAGAAGTGAGTTTCATCTCTTGTGGTAACAAGAGATGTGTTCTAACCTTAAACTTGGTTTTTTTCTTTGTGATTGTAACAATTTGTTGGTTTGTGATAGTGAAACATTAATTCTCTTTTAAGATTAACAACTGGATGTAGGATCCGTGTGATGTGAACTAGTATAAAAATCACATTGCAATTTTCTCTTTTCCTTACTCTCTTATTTGTTTAATTTGTTATTATGGAATTTAAATAATTACGAGAAAATTATTAAAGGCACGATTTGCGATAAGAAACCAATTCACCCCCTTCTTGGTTTGTTGTACATTCTAACCATTCCGCTGCGCTGTTCTGACACCTCCTTCATTTCAAAAAGAAGCACAAAACACCTTTTAATTTCTAGCTCTCCCTCTTAATTTATTTGTTCTCTTCTTTTCTTATTTCTAACTCTTATAGCACGGGTATAAACTCTTACAGAGTTTCTTGGTAGTTCTAAGATCTTCAAATGTTTTGAGAAGTTTCTGTTGTATCTTGAGGGACTTGCGCAATACACCACGGATAAATCCTTAAGGACAGTGAAACTACTCGCCTCAGGAAATACTATTCATGATTTAGTCAACAATTTCTACTACAATTTTAAGGACTTATATGTCAGTATATAGACACAAGTGACTATAATCTTAGTCCTATGGTTTTTGATGTCGTTATTGTCCAAAATTAAAAAGGTAAGAGGAGTTATCCTTAATGATAGTTTGTATGATGTGATTTTGTTAATTATTAGTGTTGTGTTGTATGTTGAAATTAATGTGTTATGTTGGATAATGTTATGGTTTCGTTGTGGTTACACTGTTCGCATTGGTATAAATCACTACTTTCTAGAAAATGTATAATGTAAGTGCATATCACCTTAGTTTTTCATGGTCATGAATATAACAATTATTATAATTTGTGATGCAGTGTTTCTTCATTTAATATGCCAATTTTTTTTTTAAGTTTGGCATATTATTCATTATGTGGCAAGCTCTGGTCAATTGACGTGTAAATGTTAAAAGTTAAAGTTATTAACGTGAAAAAGTTAAAACTAAGGTTAAAGGAAATTATAATTAGGTTATAAGTAATCCACCATCAAAGCTTTATTTTAGAAATAAAACCCAAAGAACCCCAAAACACAAGATCACATATTCCAAAAAACCCCTTCAAGATCAGAATATAATTGTAGATAATCCCAAAACGTGAAATCAGAAAACAAAACCCAAATTCGAAAACCCTAACCCCTAAATTGCATTAACAATTTGAAGAGGAAATAAGACACAAGAAATTTTCAAATCATAACCCTCAATCCCAAACGAAAACTCTAAAATCCCCAAATCACAATATCACAAAAAACCTCAACCATTGTACCACCAACCTGTAGAGAAAACAAAACAGAAACCCAATCCAAGGAAGGAAACCCAAGTCGCGAGATTAGAATCCCAAAATTAGAACCCCAATTCGGAGCCCTAATACTAACAAAACCAGAACAAGAAGAAGGAAAGAAGAAAGGTTCCCTGCGATGCCAACCCAGAAACAGATGAGAGGAAGGAGGAGGGTGTCTCCTTGCACGACGAGGGACCCACGCTACTTGATTTGTTCGAGAAGAATGCAGTCTCGAAAATGGAAGCCAAGAGTTTCTAAAACTCTGATTAAGATAAAAGGTAATTCACCTGAGCTTGCCACTTGATGAATAACTAGACAGGTCATTCACTATTGGCAAAAATGGACATTATGTATTAGCGTTTTTAATGCTGTAAAAAAAAAGGCCAATTTGAACTACTCTTAATGAGGTCATTTTGAACAACACAAAAATAGAAGAACCACTTTAAACACAACTAATAAAACTAGGGACTAAAATTGGTATTAAACTTTCTATTTTTCTTAAAACTCGTCTTCTTTATATATTTAAATTAACTCAATTTCAAAAGTATAACAATTATCCTTTTGTTTAAAGGATTATGGTTTATATTTGAAGTTCTACACATACATATTTTAAGTTAACCATAATGCATTTCAATAATAAGTCAAACTGAAGCCTAAATTATATCTATATATAAAAGGAATTTCTTTATTTATATTTGTTTTCCAATTTTATCTTTTAAATGTTAGCATTTATTTTAATTATAGAATAAATATTATAGCATTTTAAGTTTCTATTTTTAAGGAACATAAAGTGGTCCATTAAGCCAATTATATTTATCCTTTTTAACTGCATAGAGGTTATAGAGCAATTATTATATTGTTTAAAGGTAAAGCCCAACCCATTATTTTTAAACCTGTGATGGCCAGACTTTATATAAAGGGGATGGGTTACTCTCAGTTTTGATCACTAAGCCTACTCCTCTATTCAGAAAACACACCATCCAGTTTGAGTGAGTTAAGGTTTAGAAAAACAAAACTGTCTCTCTTGGGATTACAAAATTGCAATGCAGGAGGTACGCACCTTATTCTTTCATCTTTGCTTCCGCTGTTCTTGATCTGAATGTGTTACTATGATGTTTATATAACATGTTTAGATCAATTTTACTCTGCTCTATTTTTATCATTTGGTCTATTTATTTTAACATTTGGTATCAGAGCCTGTTCATTCCTCTGCCTTGCATGTTTTCGTTGATTTGGATTTTTGTTTTATGGGCTTTATTATTTTGATGCTTTTAATCCCAACAAAATTCCCAAATTAATATAAAGGATCAAAAGGATCCGTCTAAAGCTGATGAACTTTTTTGTCTCTTTAATTTAAAGAGGAAACCTTGTTTCTGCGTTTCAAGTTTTGGGTCAATTCATGACCTGTTACAGTATTGTTATTTTTCAACCCTGCGTGTCTCCCTTCATCTTTCCCCTCTAGGAAAATTTGCAGGCTTTGTAAAAGGCAATTAATCCTTGAACGTGATATATGTATGTTTAAATGTTTTTGGATTAATAATTATGTATATTTTTTGGGTATTACTTGTATGTATATATTTGTTGTTATATGTGCAAATAAAATATGCTTTATTATTGATGTATTTACATATTAAGAATTTCATGTAAATATCTATATATTATTAATGTTTTAGTAGTAATATAGTTTTAATAGATTAAAGAGTAGCCACAACATCTTTAATCAATTAAAATTGTATATAAAGTTTTGCTACATGAGAAACATTAGTTGTAAATAATTATATTTAATATGATAAAATCTACCCACAGGAATTTTTTCATATTTATATGATTAATTAGGATAAAATATTAAATTATATTTTTTAATTTACCCACAGGAATTAAGAAAAGGAACATAATTTGATAGTTTTATCATTAAGAAAATGAGTCTAATTGAGTAAGACTTTAGCCCACAAGCAAGTTTTATGTTAATAGACTCATTGGTAAAGACATGTTTTGCATTGGTGAAACATGACATATAATTTGATAATTTTATCATTAAGATGATGAGTTTAATTGAGTAAGACTTTAGCCCACAGGCAAGTTTTATGTTAAACTCATTCGTAAAGACATGTTTTACATGACATTTATTTTAGTCTCAAATTATACATTAAGCATATAATTTTGAATTTGCAGTTTCTCAATCTGTGAATTTTTCTGATATCAAGTGTGGTATTCCCGAGTTGAAAGGAGATAATTATAAGGTTTGGAAGGAAAGAGTTCTTCTTCATTTAGGCTTGATGGACATTGACTATGCTATTAGAAAACCAGAACCACCAGGTATTAATGAGACCAGCACTCAAGATGACATTGATCTTTATGAAAAATGGGAGAGGTCAAATCGTCTCTCCGTTACGTTCATAAAAACCAATATTTCCGCTAGGATCCGCGGTTCAGTTGACCAGTATGAGAATGTCAAAGATTTACTAAGGGCTATTGATGAGCAGTTTATGACATCCGATAAATCTCTTGCCAGCACCCTTATAATGCAATTTTCATCCTTAAAACTCAATGGAATTAAGGGAGTGCGTGATCATATCATGCGCATTAGGGATATTGTGGCTTAACTGAAAGCTTTGGAAGTTACCATGTCTGATTCTTTCCTGGTACACTATATTTTGTGCACTTTGCCTCACCATTATGTCCCTTTCAAAATCTCTTACAACACACATAAAGATAAATGGTCTATTAATGAATTATTGACCATGTGTGTTCAAGAAGAAGAAAGGCTAGTAATAGAAGAAGGGGAGAGGGTGAACTTGACTACTTCTTTTGATAATAAGAAGAACCAAGTTAATAAGAAGGGAAAGATTCCTGCTATGCCAGTTATTAAGAAGGAGTCTAGGTGTTTCTTTTGTAAAAAGAAAGGACACATGAAGAAAGACTGCTTAAAATTTAAGAATTGGCTTGATAAGAAAGGTACTCCATTTACTTTTGTTTTTATGAATCTAATTTGACTAGTTTTAATCATAACACATGGTGGATTGATTCTGGTTCTACAATCCATGTTTCTAATACCTTAAAGGGTATGCAAAACCTAAGGAGGCCAATGGGAAGTGAGCAATATATCTACTCAGGGAGTAAGAGGAGTTCACATGTGGAGGCCATTGGAACATGCAATTTAGTTTTAAGTAGTGGTTTTATTTTGCATTTGGAAAAGACATTTTATGTTCCTTGTTTTTCTAAGAATTTGATTTTTGTTTCATAACTTGTACCTTTTGGATTTTTCATTTAATTTTTCAGATTCTGGTTTTACCTTAATGAATAAATCCAAAGTTGTTGGTTTTGATAAATTATGTGATAGTCTTTATTCCATTATTTTTCAAAACAATGTTGCTTATGATTCTATGCACGTTACTGCCGGGTTAAAAAGATGTGTTATGAATGAGAGTTCTTCTATTTTATGGCACCGTAGATTGGGACACATCTCCATTGAGAGAATTAAGCGATTAGTCAATGAAGGAGTACTTAGTACTTTGGATTTTACTGATTTTGAGACTTGCATGGATTGCATAAAGGGTAAGCAAACTAACAAGTCTAAAAGAGGTGCTAAAAGGAGTTCAAATTTACTATAAATTATTCATACAGATATTTGTTGTTTGGATATGGACGCTAGTAGTCCGAAATACTTCATCACCTTTATAGATGACTACTCACGTTAAATGTATCTTTACTTACTTCGTTCTAAGGATGAAGCTTTGGATGCCTTTAAAATTTTAAGACTGAAGTTGAGATACAGTGCGGAAAGCAAATCAAGATTGTGAGATCAGATAGAGGTGGAGAGTATTATGGTAGATACACGGAGAATGGACATGGTGAGAAGTATGAGGAGTAATTCAAAACTTCCTCAATTCTTGTGGACTGAAGCACTAAAGACGGTTGTGTATATATTAAACCGATTCCCAACCAAGGTCGTCTTAAAGATACTGTTTGAGTTATTCAAAGGTTGGAAACCAATTTTGTGACATATACGCGTTTGGGGATGTACGTCTGAAGTGAGAATTTATAATCCACAAGAGAAGAAACTAGACCCAAGGACTATTAATGGGTATTTCATTGGATATGCTGAAAAGTCTAAGGGATATAGATTCTATTGTCCATCACATAACACTAGGATTGTGGAGTCAAGAAATGCAAGATTTCTTGAGAATGACTTGGTTAGTGGGAGTGATCAATTTCCAAACATTGGGAATGAAAGGGATCACTATGAAGCTCAACCCTCTAGCTCAAGTGATAGATTGGTTGTCATTCACACCCCTCAAGTACAAATGGGTGTTAGACAAACAATAATTGAAGCTTCACAACATGCTGAAAATGACCTTACAGATCAAGTTGCTAATAAGGAACAAGTTGAACAACCTACTGAATAGTTGATTGAGCAACAAGTTCCTCAAGAAAATGATGAGGCAACATTAAGAAGATCTACTAGAGTTAAAAGGCCATCAATTCCTAGTGATTATATAGTGTATTTGCAAGAAGTTGACTACAATATCGGAGCTGCAAATGATCCTGAAACGTTTTCACAAGCCATGAGTTCTAAAGAATCAAACCTATGGCATTAGTAGCTCATTTTGATTTTGAGTTACATCAAATGGATGTGAAAACAACATTCCTTAATGGTCATATGGAAGAAGAGGTTTACATGAAACAACCTAAGGATTCTCTTATAAACACAGTGAACATTTAGTTTTCAAGCTTAATAAATCCATCTATGGATTAAAACAAGCCTCCCGCGAATGGTATCTAAAATTCCTTGATGTTATTACTTCATTCGGTTTTGAAGAAAATGCCATGGATCAATGTAGATACCAAAAGGTCAGTGGGAGCAAGATTTGTTTCTTTGTTTTATACGTGGATGATGTTTTGCTTGTAACCAACGATAAGGGCTTGCTATATGAAGTGAAACAATTTCTCTCAAAGAGCTTTGACATGAAGGATATGGGAAAGGCATCTTATGTCATTGACATTAAGATCCATAGGGAAAGATCTCGAGGCATTTTTGGGTTTTGTCTCAAGAGACCTACATCAATAAAGTCTTAGAGAGATTTAACATGAAGAATTGTTCACCAAGTGTAGCTCCCATCAGGAAAGGTGATAAACTCAATTTGAATAAATATAAATAAAAAAAATTGAGCGGGAACACATGAAGAATATTCCATATGTTTCAGCTTTTAGAAGCCTTATGTATGCTCAGGTTTTCACTAGACCTGACATTGCATATGTTGTTGGAGTTTTGGGAAGATATCAGAGTAATCCAGGTGTTGACCACTGGAAAGCTGCAAAGAAGGTAATTAGATATCTTCAATAAGGTAATTCGTTTCTTGTTTTGAGACTACCTCGCATGGTGTATGATTGAAGAGTTTCATTTTTGGGCTTAGAGTTATGGACTCTATTTCTAGGCCATTAAGGTTGTACTGTGACAACTCTGTTGCGGTGTTTATGGCTAAGAATTATAAAAGTGGATGTTGAAGTAAGCACATTAACATCAAATACTTAGCCATTAGAGAACGTGTTAAGGAAAAGAAAGTGGTCATTAAGTACATAAGCACTGAGTTGTGATTGTTGATCCTTAACTAAAGACATGCCACTAAAGAATTTTAAGGATAATGTAGTGCAAATGGGACTTGGTTCCATGATGTAATTTGATTATCAGTACATTTGGTATTTTTCAATGAAACTCTTATTTAGTTTGATGTTTTTCTCATATGGTTTTGTGCACATTTATTTTGAGAAGATATCATTTAGTTTTGATCTAGCATAAACATATGGTTTATGCATTAAGTTGAGAGCTAATGTTGAGAGAAATATATATTGTGGTACATGGAAGATAACACTCACTATCAGAGGACCTATCGCCATGACTCGTATATATTCTGTCACTTGTTGTGGTTAATAATTGGATAATGGACCAAGTGGGAGAATGTTAGCATTTATTTTAATTATAGAATAAATATTATAGCATTTTAAGTTTCTATTTTTAAGGAACATAAAGTGGTCCATTAAGCCAATTATATTTATCATTTTTAACTACATAGAGGTTATAGAGCAGTTATTATATTGTTTAAAGGTAAAGCCCAACCCATTATTTTTAAACCTGTGATGGCCAGACTTTATATAAAGGGGTTAGGTTACTCTCAGTTTTGATCATTAAGCCTACTCCTCTATTCAGAAAACACACCATCGAGTTTGAGTGAGTTAAGGTTTAGAAAAACAAAACTGTCTTTGTTGGGTTTACAAAATTGCAATGGCAGGAGGTACGCACCTTATTCTTTCATCTTTGCTTCCGCTGTTCTTGATCTGAATGTGTTACTATGATGTTTATATAACATGTTTAGATCAATTTTACTCTGCTCTATTTTTATCATTTGGTCTATTTATTTTAACATTAAATACATTTTTTATATAGTAATAATTATTTTATCAATTTTACTCTTTAAATTATCCTTCTTCTTTTTTAATTTAATTGATTTCTTCAATTTAACTACTTTTTAAACTTAATTATTACTTTTTAATTATAAAACTATCTACAAAATAAATAAAATTTATTTACAATAAAGTTATAAAAATTATGTATATTTAATTTATAATTATAAAAATATAAATAATTTTATTAATTTATTATATAAAAAATGGACACACTTAAACATAGAACATGTGTTTTGATTAATAGTATATAAAAAAAAAATTAAATAACTGACTCTCAATATGATTAAAAAATATATAAAAAGAAATAAATAAATCAATTACATTGGCTTTAATATTTATAATTAATTTCTATACTCTTATCTAGACATGTAGAATTCGAAATGATGACAGAGTACGTACCCATATATACAACTTTCTGATTAAGGATGTTTAAAAAAATATAAAGATAATAATAATTGAAAAAGAAATGGTAAAAGACGTGTCAATAGGCACTCCTTTATAGCATATGCTTTAAAAGCAAAATAAAAAAAACGTTTTAAAATAAAATAGATAAAATAAATAAAAGTGATAGAGACAAAATACTCAATAATCATTTAAAAACGGATTGTGATCTTACATGTTATAAAATATTTGAATAGAACTTGAATGACTACTTATTCATAAAAATAATGACAAAATTGTCAATTCAACCTAATAAATATGTGTTATTAATATATAAAAATGTATGCGTCAATACTTTTTGTATTTTTATTCTCTATCACATTATTTACTATGTTTCACATTTTTCATTTCTTTTGTCTCTTCCATTTCTTATATAAATTTCTCAAACTTGGATTATCTTTTACTCTCGTAAAATTATACTATCTCAGTTGCACACTTTTCAAACTATTTTTTTTTTAAAAAAAAACACTACTTTTTAAAATAATTCTACACAATTCAGCAATTAGTTCTCGTTCACCAATTATTCAAAACAAATGTGTTATAAATAAAATGGGTTTCTCATTATCTACGTTAAATTCCTTTTATGAGTTTCTCCTAACTCATTGAACTATAAATAATTTTTTTCGTGCTTCCTTTATACTAAAAGAAATGGAGAATATAAAATTGTTTTTGCAAATATTTCTTTCATGTCATGATAATTGTTTTTAGAAAGAATTATATTGAACTATCAAATTTTCTTAACTTTATTTGATGTTTCAAATGTGTTTCTCAGTTAACATTGAAGCAAAAATGTGTCAAACAGTGTAAACAATCCAAATGCTATCATGAAACATGTTTGAAATATCAAATAAACCTAACAAAACTTAGTTAAAAAGACTAAATTCATACATTTCTAAAGTTGGGAGACTAAATTAGGCCAAAGTTTTGAAGATGGACTAATTTCAATTTTTACTGAAAGTTAAAGGATAAAAACATATTTAACCCTTTTATATTATAAAAGAAGGCTTTTATTTATAATGTCAAAGAATCTTGAAGATGAACCTTCGTTTGAACATCTACAATTCTTCGAGAAATCATCCAAAGAGTTTGGCATAGAAAGTTTTCATTTTCCACACATTGAAAGCACAAATAACAGTTATAAATATATTATTTTTTTAAAGAAAACTAAAAAGTATAGTTATTTATAAAGGTAAATAATCCCATATATTCTTTAGAAAAAAGAATGGTGAAGAAAAAGGTGGTGGGTGGGGTCCCATGAGGATATAGAAGGGAATGATGAATTTGGCAGACATGGAGTTCAGCTAAAATAGGCTTTAAAAAGAGAAGAAAAAGAAATGAATAATGAATTGAATTGAATGATATAGTTGTATGATCTGTGTATTGAGGTATGTTCTGACAAATTTCATGAAAGGGTCCTGAAAAAGGGTGCAATCATAAGGTCCAGCTGCTACAATGGGACATTCATTCTTTCTTTCTTTCTTGCTTGCTTTGTTTGAGATTGCATTGCATGAAGTGTGTGTAACCATTGCACCACAACTTGTTGAAATGTACTTTCATTCTCTGCTTCACCATAATTAAAAACCACTAAAGCAGCTACATGTAGGAGTGTACCACACAATTAGGTGGGGTTTCCATCACAATGAACTAGGGTTTCTCATTCCAATTGGAATTACTTCTGCCATCCTATTTTCAGACACCTTCCTGGAAATTTCTTAATTTGTTTTCTGAGTTTATCACAACACTTTCATCAATGTTGTCAAATACCTACCACTAGGCTTGGTCTCTTGCAGAATCCTCTATATCATCATCATCATTTCACCTCTTCTTACTCTTCATATGACATATAATATTTTTTTTTTTAGGTTAAAACATATCCTTTTCAAAGGATATGTTACATAGTTTAAAGGGCTATGGCAAAGAGTTTAATACTTTACATTAAAGTTAAATTAGTTTTATTTTTAAGTGTTTTGTTTAAATAAGATAGTTTGCATTTGTTAAATTTTAATTTTATTATTTTGAATGAAGTAATAAAGATGAAAACATAACTTGTCACCAAATAATATTGATGATATAGTTGACAAAATAGTTATCATGAACTTTAAATAGTTTTGACTTAACTATTGATAAATTATTTTAGTAAAGAAAACTCTAAATAATAGCAATTTGAAAATAAATTGATTTATGATTATATAAAACTAACTTTGGTAATGATACCAAAGTAATTACAATTAACTTTAATTTAAATGAAATTGTTGTTGATATTAGCTGAAAAAATAAAGTCAGACAAACAACATCTAAATTTCGATTAAGATGTTACAAAGTTAATAATATGTTCACTAAAGCCAACTTAAAAAGACTATAAAGCGAGAGAAAAAATAGTATTAGACATGTCACTAATTTATTGGACTCACATAAACTTCATTAAGAAAAAATAAAATAGGTATTTTTATTTATATACTTTTAGCTTATTATGCATTTAATAGTATAACTTTTGGCATGATGTATTTTAGGAGGGAACATACTTGGAGATTCAACGACAAAACATAAGAGTTTACAATGAGAAAAGGAAAAAAGCTATAAGAGAGAATAACAAGAAGAAGAGAACAACCAGTTTATCTTGTGCAAGTCTATACAAATAAGTTAACTCGAACAAAATATTTTATTCTACATTATATATATTGAGGTTCTCTTTTGTTGTTTAATTAAATACTCATTGGTTTTTTATGTTATTATCATATTATGATGAAAAGAATATTCTTTTTAAATCCGTAGAAACTCAAAAAAAGACTTACGATCAAGCTATTAATTATAATTAATAGACAGTAGATTTTTTGTCCATATCAAAATAAGTTTTGGCGGTAGTTGATTTTTCTTTTATTTATTTTGTATATTTCATTGTTTTATATATTATTTATATAAAATATTTTAGTTTGCTTTTTATTTTTTTTTTGTTATTTTTCTATATATATATATATATATATATATATATATATATATATATATATATATATATATATATATATATATATATATATATAAACAATTTAAATTCTTACATTATACTCAGAATTTGATTTTTTTTTCTACTTTTAAGCAACTAAAATATTCTTCTAAATTCATAAAATTTTAATTTCATTTAAAATTATATGTCTAAACATTATAAAACATTTCTAATTTTTTATGATTTAAAATTTTTTTCATCAAAAACATGAAGTTTTCTTGATGATACAGTGGCCAAATGACACAGCGAGTTTTGATAAAATTAAACTTTCGGTTCTAAACTCCATAATTTATAAAATCCACTTCATTCATTTTTTAACAATTAAAACTTTGAAAAAAGTATTTTTGCTTTTATTTATTTTAATTACACTAAATAGTTGATTTAGTATTAATATGTTTCATTTGTAGTCTAGTAAAAATATTATAGTTTTAATATAACAATTTTAACTCTATTAATTTTATTTGAACTTTATTAATAGTTAATATAATTGAATATATATTTGAACTTTAGTAATTATCATATTTATTAAAAAGAATGAAAAATTAATATTAATAAGTGCAACATCCCAATAAATATATAACAAAAACTATAATTCATTCTAGGAGTTAACATAAATAATAAAAGAGAATAGTGAGGAATAAGCACATAGATGAATAAGAAATATGAAATATTATATAGAATTAAAACTTTTTACAGGAACAGAATGTACATATAATACCGAACAGTCAATGGTTCACTAAGATCAAACGGTGATACAAAAGGGTTATGTCGAACGGTTTTACAAAACATTAATAACCGAACTACTATTCTAACTATGCAAGAAAATAAAACTAAACTAAGGACCAGACGGTCCTGCACTGCTCTCAGGTACAACGTCTAAGGGCTGGTCAATCTGCAGGGCGTCCTTCAACGTGTCTTCAATAACGCCTTCTGCTCACACCCAAGGATGATTATCGTAGTGAAGAAAACGAAAACCGAACGGCCAAATACCGAACGGAAATATAGACAAAGACAGAACAGATAAGGGTAAGCTTATGTAAATTTAATTAATCACTTCCAGCATCCATATAAACATGAAAACTGAACAGTACAAACATCATTGCATTCATACAATTCTCATACATACACAACTATATAAACCAAACGTTCACACTATCATAACTGACCACTTTAGACCTTGTCCGGACTATATGAACCACGTAGCTCGACGTCCCTAGCACCCGGTGTGGTGTAGTAGCTGGCATAACTCATCAGTTGCCACCCGAGGTTAGTCTTACAACGGTCATCTGGTTTTATGACTGCGGACCTCCTGCCATTCCCACGCATGAATAACCTTCCTCTACATGAGAAAGCGTCATCACGGAATATCAGGATCAAAACGACAGCAGAGTCTGACCATGATCATACTTTACCAACCATCATCAATCATGAGACATTCCTCCTTTGGAATTCTCTTACTTAACCAAATTCAGTCAAGTACACACCATCACTTTCAACACAATAGTTCACTATTAAGAAAATGACCGAATGGTCTAACACTGAAAGGAAGACTAAGATTTCAAGGAAAACTGTAGTACATGACCGAACGGTCTAATACCGAAAGGAAATAGAGTACTAATGATAACTTCAATAGGTGACCGAACGGTCTAACGCCGAGAATGAACTAATTATCAAATACTACTTTAGTAAGTGACCGAACGCTCAATAAATGAATAAACTTGAATAAGACCGAATAAAATATCAATCATACTGAATGTTTTTAGAGTAAAAGAGTTCTCTTCAATAGGCCGAGTGTCAGTACAAGACCGAACACTCTTTGGGAATTAAGTGTCAGTATAAGACCAAACACTAAAATAACTGAAGGCTAGTCTATGACCAAGCACTTCAAGACCGAGTATTTGGTGTAAGACAGAGTACTTTGAATCATAGCAATACTAGTTTATGACTAAGCATTTCATAAGTTAAGTGTTAGTCTAATACCGAACACTTGTATGACCGAACGCTTGGTTTATGACCGAACGTTCTTAAAGTGAATAATAATATTAGTATGAAACCGAATGCTTCATAAGTTAAGTGTTAATCTAATACCGAACACTTGTATGACCGAACGTTCTTAACCAATATATATATACACACTCGAAACCGAGAGGGAAAAACTCCCTTGAATTATTAAAAGACTAGATTAAGCAAAGTGGGTAACAAAACAATATGAACATCACAAGGCCTATCGGTCATCAACTGACTTCAGTCAAGACCGAACGGTTTAGGGGGAGGACCGAACGGTCCTAATGACCTTCGATCACAGATTTCAGAATTTCTCTAAGTTTAATACATTTACACTAAGTTCCTAACCAATATCAAACGATTCATGCAACAGCATACAATATTCCAACATACGAATTAAATCATCAAACATACATTAAATCATGCATGCAACCATACAAAGAAAATCATAATTAAGTCTTATAAGCTCCACTTACCTCTATGGTCCAACTAGCTTCTAGGGAACTACTTCTATGACTTCAAAAATTCCAAAGTGCTCTAAGTAGAATTCTGATCGGTGCAAACGAAAAGTCTTGACACCGTGAGTAATTAATCTGAAAGGAGTTTAGTGATCAGAGGCGAAGAAAGGTGAGAAATCTTAGAGAGAAGGTTGAAGGTTTTAGAGAGGATGAGAATTTGAGTTTCTGAAGGTTGAAGACGAAGGGTGCATGCATAGAAGTGGTGCCAATTTTCAAAAATCAACTTTAAATATAACCACCAAACTGAACATTCGGTCCAATCTCTGCCTGCCACATGTCTTCAACTATATTGGAAATTCACCCTCTCCCTGCTGCCACGGGTGGGGAATTAAATACTACCAGGCAGCTTATGCCCCAGCAGTTCAACGAAATTAAAACTTTTGTATTCAGATACTAAATGAAATTTATCCTAATATAATTTACTATCTTTATTAGTTTACTCAATTCTGAATCAGAATATATATATATAAAGAGAGATGTAAAAGTAAAAGAATGAAAAATAAAAAAGCTTTTGTATTTCTTAAATTTTACGTGGAAAACACATGAAAACAAATAAAGGAAGTATTATTGTATGAATTTAAAGAATTAAATATATAATTGTAAAAAAATCTTATAGAAACGAGAAAAAAAAACGAATAGAAAAATATCTGAGGGAGGAGAAAAAATAACACGTCTAATCAGTGGTAAGGGGTGCGATGATATTTTATTGTTATTGTTCATTGAGTCAATAAACAAAGATTTTGACTTGTAAATCTTTTTTAATAGTTTTCCTCTGTAGTTTTGTTTTCCCACTCTTTACCTATTATTATTGTGATAAGATAAGATCACTTTCATTTGAAATACCCAACTACGTCTTAATTAAAACTTCAACTTGCATTTTTCATACACGTTCAAATTATAAAAAGCGAAATTTTACCATACTTTTTTTTGGAAGTATATGCAATCACAACTTTCAAATCAATTGATACATTTATTCTTAATCTTATCTGTCTTGGTACATTATTCATCCAAGAGATTATAAAATGGACACGTTACGAAATTTGATTGAAGAATATGTATTTTCATTGCAAAAAAAAATCTCCTATGTGCTTGGTAGGGATGGGAAGACAACGTTTGAAAAGAGTAAAAATCACGATATGATTACTTAGCAAAAGAATACAAAGAATGGAAAGAAAATTTGTTTGACAACAAAGGAATGAAGATGAGATGAAAGTGCAATATCACGAGTCCAAACAAAAGAATTTTCAATAATTTCCTTTTCAGCTTTCTCTAGCCACCACTAACCAGTAAAAATCAAAACATTGGCACCCCATCCACTATAGCTTGTTCCTATCCTAGCTTTCACCTTCCCTTTTTTGCATCTCTGGCTAAACAACTCTCTTAATGTGATTGTTTCATGGTTAGAAACACCTCAAAAACCTTAGAATGTGACTGTGATGTTATGTTAGAGTGATCAGATGCTGATTACAGTGACAAAACTCCCCTGCATCAAACCTGTGAACTAAGATGGGGCAATTTGTTGGAAACACATTCTCTTAATCAAAAGAATTAAAATTTGATAGGAGTGGCTTATAGGTCCCTCATTTCCAAAGCAGTTATGATTAAGTGGGCAGTGTCAAGAGAGGATACAATTATCTAACTCCTTCAAGTGTTTGGACTGACAAATAGAGCCAAGTCCCACACTTGGTCATTCCCATACTTTCCTCATCAATGGTTATCATCTGATACACTCTGTCAGTTCAAAAGAAAAGAACCAAAATGGACCAACCTCAAGCCACAAAAAGAAACTGAAACAGGGGTTACTGGTTCATTGGGACTTTTGACCATGCTCCAGCAGTCTTCATTTCTTGTTTTTCCTATGCACTAAAAAATAGTTTATTTATTGTTATTCCTCAGACAAAAGCAAAACCATGTAGCAGTGTGACTTTGGTGTGTAATGAGAAAGAAAGAGGTGATGTCAAGTCATGTGTGAAGCAGAGAATTGCCTGTTCAGCCATATGAGCTGTTCTATTAAGTGCCTTCTTTATTGAAAGATGCTAAAGAGATAGACCCATTTGGAATATGACAGAATGTTTTTCATCCTCAGTTCCTCTTTGGCACTTTGCAGGTTCTGCTAGCTATTAGGCCCCAATTCCTCCTTATCCAAAGCAACTCTCACCCTTTTAAAGCTTGTGTCAAAATCAAATTCCATTCAATACATCTAATAGTATTAATCTTCTCCTCACACTTCATTATCAACTCATAGCTTATACAACATCATTCACCTATTGAAAAAAACACTACCAACCTCCCCACATTATATTAATCAGATGGCAATAATTCCTCTACTTAGGTCACTATTTCGTGGCCATTAAGAAACACCTCCATAGGTATATACAAAATACTTGTGTTGGCGGGAGTTTGAACAAGTGAAGAAATGTCGCTTTCTAGTACTTGACCAAAACAAACTTTCTCGATTGTTATTGGATTCCCTTAACTTATTGCCGTGTCTATAGGGTTTGCAACTCCAATGAAATTAAATTAGGTAATCTCAATCTTTACTATGTTTGAATTCAAACACATCAATAGATAGCTTAAGCCAGTGTCACCATCATCACAAATTTGTTGAACACATCAGTTGGGAAGCTTGTAGAACAAAATTTTGTGGGTTTGAATTGAATGTCATGATAAAGTATATGAAATGAGTGAGCCAAATAAAACTTTGGTTTTGATTAGTATGTGCAATTATATATATATTTATATATGTGGGCATACGTCATAATAAGTAGAAAGAAAGGTACAGTGAGAAGATAAGTGTATGATCAAAATAGTGGTTTTCTGAACAGAAGCTTCTGCATATTCAGTTACGTAAAATCAGTAGCATAATTTGAAGCAGTGATGAGTTGTTGAAAGCAAATACATGAGAGTGATAATAACATGGGATGGGAATATTATTATTATCTCAAAAGGGATACAGCAAAAGGAACCAAACTATGGGAATATAAGGAGGGGCATAGGATTCCTAAACCTTTTTCTTTTGCAAGAGCGTGCTAAGTAGAAAAGATAGGGAGAGAAAGTGAGTGAAGTGAAAATCCACAGTCCATTGAAAAGGTGGCTCTAATATCAAAAGGATGGTTCCCACAAGGACGTAGGAATCCCAAGTAGACGAACCCCAACATCTACATAAAGCTAAAAATAGATAAAATATAATAGCATGAGCTTCAAATTCTGTTCCACACGTGGGGCCTTTGCTCCCTGTTTCTTTTTGATATGGGATCAATCAAAGAATATTTTTTTTTTCTTTTGTTCATTGCATTAAAAATGGAAATAAAGAAAAAGGGGGATTTTAGTAGGGTAGGGACATTGTTTCATGTTGTGCCAAGTTTGATTTTGTTCATGCCACTTGTAATGCAATAAGCTGGATTAGACTATTCATTCTGTCAGCATTTTCAGCAGAAGATGGTTTCATTTTTCAAATATCTTCCACCATACTTAACAATTAACCCCAAAAATGTATTCTAAAGATTTTAGGTAAGAAATTGGATCACTTAAAGGGCAGTACCATTAAAACAACAAAATCTCATTTCATCAAATGATATCAGTTACATAAATCATACAACACCATTTAACTCAGCAACAGATCAAAGGTTTCAGAAATTTATTTGCTATTAAATTTCTCTTAACATTTTTAACCTCTCTTCTGCTCTCCTCTTTAGAAACAGAAAAGACCATTAATAACAACTTTAAAATACCATACAAATTGTTAATTGATCCTTTAGCATTATTGATTGTCCTTTCCATTAATTCTCTAAAAAAGAAAATATCCTCATAAACAAAATAGGCCAAAGTGGTTCTGCTTTTCATTTTGCCAGTTAGACTTAGATTAGACACCTTTGAACTATATATGCATTTGGTCCTGCATTAGCAAGGAAAAGTGATATAAATTAGTTATCTCCACTCTTGTTCATATGGAAGAGGACTATTAACTGAAAAGTAACCGTGAGACAGAACAAGGTAGTTTATAGTACTTGGGGGAGAGAGAAGAGGGAGGGATAACAAGCAATTAAACCACTAAGGAGCATTTAAAAAGTTTAGCTAGATGCCTGTACTTTTTTATTTTTGTTTTCGGTGTGTGTGGTTGTTGAACAATTTTCATAAAATGAAACTTTATATGTAGGGTAAAACACTCTTTCTTTTCCAGTCTTCTTTTTGGACCTTCTTGTCCTCTTTTTTGGTAAGTCCAAATTGGTTTAGCTAAAAGGGCATGATGAAGGAGCGTAAACAAATCCTAACAGCGGCTTTTAGAAAGAAAAGGGAAGGGATTAAGTTGTATTGAATAGCTTATCACTGGAATGTCAAAAAGAAAGCACAAACAACAAGACAAATTAATCTGTACTTAGCCAAAAATTAAACACGGTTCACAGTGTCCCTGTTGAAAAGGCAGTTCACCAGACAAAGATGTCCCCAGACACATTGCTTTTCTCATGCAAAAATAACAAAGGATCATAAAACGTGATTAAGAAACCAAGAGTCCGAGAATACATATTATGTTCTTCATGCTTATTTGGACCCTGAATCCTCTCAATTAAAGCTGTGTTTGAAACTATATTGTTTAGTTTTATAGATAGCACATATTCACATTCCCTTTGCTGGCTTTAATTTTGGTTTTCTCCCTTTTCCATATGCTTTTTGGTTTTGTTGTATTCTATTTCTGAGAGAATTTAAGACAGGGAATGATTACTTCCCCATTTATTGAAGAATATAGAGATCATATATCAAAATATATAACTTTCCCAAATTTAAAACGGCCAACGATAATAGGGGACCTGTATTTGGACAGTAAAAACAAATGAGGGAAAGCTAAAGCAAACTTTACACTCCATAAAACTGCATTACAACACAAGAAGTTCAAAGATGGTATTCACTTTAGATTTTCGATAGTTTCACTGTCCCAGATTGATATATGACCATACACGTATGCCATGTATAAGGGATGAAAGAAAGTCATAGTGAAAACAAAAGGTACATTCAGATTAACCAGATCTATTCCAAATAAAAGTGACCCCTCTGCTGTGACCTTTGTGGTCACTAGCAGGTGTAAAGTGATGAGATGGTGAATAAAACCAAAGGAAGAATAGAGTGAGTTGTGGTAAAAGCAAAGCAGTGCCAGAAAATGTCTAGGGGGTTCTATATTAAGCTATTTAGATGAAAGTTATCATATGGTCATTGAATATTAGTAGTTAATGATTCATATCTATTTCTTTTTGTTAAGAATACAGTTTGTGGAGCCTGTGAAGAAAAGTCCCCACGTTTTCTTTCCTTTATGTCTTATTCATCCAATTTTTTAGTTTTCTTTTCCTAATTTTGGGCAAAAGAAATTAAGGGCTCAAAGAGTGGGGGCACTTGGAGCTTAGCAATTGATTGGGTGGGTTTGACATGATGAAGGGCTAATAAAAAGAATATACATAAGACCCTCCCTATCCAATCAAATATCAATCTCTTTGGGAACTTGGGCCTCTCCACTCAGCTCCTAATAGTCTTTGCCATCATAATATTCATTTAATTTTGGAGTCATTAGCCTCCATCACACAGGTTGCTAATCTGTCTCTTGTGATTATATCAGAAACTCACCAATTCTTTTTGCCTTCAATATTGGCCATTCCTGTGTCACTTGGTTCTGAACTAAGCATATTTTTATGTTCAACTTGTATCTATTACTCTTGGACACATCACAATAATGGTACACAATCAATTTCTAATTTCTGAAACATTCAACAAGTCTTTTGAAATGTTACAGATAAGCATGGAACCTAAAACATCACACATCATTAATGGGTCCTTAATAAACCTTCAATTAGCCAGAAAAAGCCAGTGGAATTATATCAATTCCCCACTTGGTTTATCATTATCTTGATTTTATATTTCATTGTGGATGGAGGGGTAGGAAATGTCCATCCAAATTAGGCTAGATGGAAAAAACCCCTTCTAAAAGTCTAGCAAACTGGCCATGGTATTTCAAAGGTTATAATCAATCAGTCCATCTTCTGAAGGGACCCCTGAATACTTAGGATATGCAATTTTGCCTAACTTTTCTGTACATGGCATGGCCATGACTATTAATTATGATTCTCACAAAACAATGTGAGGTGGAAGTTCAGACACTCAGAAAATGCCATTCCGCTCCCAAGTGCTCATTACAATCCCACAAAAATGACCCAAATTCTCACCTCATCACTCCCTTTCTCTCTGTCTCTCTGCTTCCATGTCTCATCACCTATCCCTTTACTGTTCATGGTAAAAACCAGAACTTATAAGACCCTACTTAAATCTACTGCATAATAACCAACCATTTGGCCGGTGATTGAACCTTTTCAAATTATTATATTCTACACCAGGGCTAATTATTTCTTGTTACATACACGCATCAAATATTGGTGTAATGTACAGATATTAATAAAATTCAAATGCAATGCAAAGCAATGGGTCCAGTTACCCCTTGCGTGCGATTTGTCAAAGATTAAATCAATATCAACGCGTTTTAGCATCAACTTTATCATTTATTCGTAACCCATTAGCACAAAGATTAAAAAATAGAATACATAATAAAAGATGAGGCTACATAGGGTTGATACGGTCAAGCCTGGACAAGGAGATAGGAGCAAGGACTAAGTGCCCATCTTCAATCAATAGCCGAAAAATGACAAATTTGTGGCTTGATGGATGGAAAGAGAGAGCCTTTTCCTCCTTTTTGAAAACTTCACAAACTAGGTTCATACTTCATACACTCTTACATATATATATATATATATATATATATATATATATATATATATATATATATATATATATATATATCATACTCCAGGGTGTGTTCAATTTGAAAAATATTCAAACCTATTTGCTCTTTTCTGTTTGAACATTGGGTCATGTATGGTATAAGAAAAACATTTTTTTTATCATAGGGTTTCACCCAGTGACTGGACAAAATATCACCGACTATACCCTTATAACTACCCCTTTTGCACCCAATAATTTTGATTTACTTTTTCATTTCCCTTTTTTCACTCCAACTTCAGCTTCAGATTCCCTCTACTAAAAGCATCTGGTTCTAAATGTTATTCACATTTTCTATTTACCCCTTTGTATACTATCTTTACTCCTTTTCATCCTCTCTCTTTCACCTTTTCTTTCAATATTAATTGTGTATCATTTCTTGCTCATAGATTCTTGATTTTCGTTTAGGTTAACAACATTTTAATTTTATTTAATGTGGATTTTATGATTATTATTAATTATGAAATAATTTTAGATCAATCACATTAGATAATATTAAATATTATTAAAAAAATATTATCAAAGTATAATTATTCTTATTTATTGAACCTTGAATCATTGTTCAATTATTTTAGTCTCTTTTTCACTTCTTTTTGACAGTAAAAAATGTCAAAAAAAAAAGTATTTGGTAAACTAAAATTAGGAAACTATGTTTCTTATGTTTGTTTATTTTTTAAAATTTTATTAAACATCATTTTTCGATTGTTTTTCCTCTATATTCCCCACAAAATCATTCATATAGAAATATACAATTTAACTTTTCTAAATTAATGTATAAGTTCTACTAGAGTAAAAATGTCATATTATTCTTATTAAATGAAAGAAATTCTAAGAAAAATGCCATGACACGATTTGATGGTATGAAATTATATAAAATTTTGATAAATGCTTTTAACCCAGCAAACATATTTAGTTATTTTTAGAAATCATAGTTTCTAGATTCATTATTTCAATCATTATAATTTTCAAGTATGAAGAAATTTCTCTCACATTAAATGTCTTCCAAATATTAAGTTTGAACATAATATTGAAACTAACTATACATATTAATGAATTTAAAAATATAAAGATGAAATTTGATAAAAAAAAAGTTGAGAATTAAAATATACATCTTGTCATTTATTTATTTTGAAAAAAAAAATCTTTGGTGGGTCCAATATGTAAAGACATGGGTTTTGGCAATGAATGAGAGTGTGAAGACAGGGGACAATGAGGTGGCCATTTTGTAGTTTTATGCCACCTTAGGGATCCACCACTTCCACATTCAAAACCCTAGATAATCTCTCTCTCTCTTTTTCAACTCTCCACGTGGCACACCCTCGTCTTGTCCACGTAGGAAATGGTGGATCTTGGTAGGTAAAACCGTTTCTTTATAAACCAACATGGAAAGTTAATTAAGATCGAAGGTTAGTCTCATAAAAATTAACGTTAAACCCTATTATTTTCTTAACAAGTTTTGCCTTTAAAAGCTCATTAGGGTTTAATGGGTTCTTTTTTTTTTTCTACCAAAAATGTTTCAATTTTGATTAATGTAAGTCTAAATGTATCCTAAATTGCAGCGTTGTTAGGTTCAGGTCACTTCGCTGTGGGCTCATGCCAATACATCTCTTTCCGTCATGCTGTTTTATTATTTTTCAATTTAAAGCAAACAGCTTTCTTTCATGTTTATGGATAATTTAATTGACTTTAAACTTTAAATACGTCATTTATTGCATGGTGATTTTAATTATTGGATGTGACATTCTTTAGCCACCTTATATTCAACATAAAAACACAGTTCCAACAAAAGATAACGTTAAGAAAATGTGTTACATGCTATTGTTGGTTACTTTGTAACAAAATGGAAGTGCTTAATTAGACAAAAAGTTGGACTTTTTATTATAAATGTAACGGTCGAATTTGAATTTCCATTATTGCATTGGATATTTTTTTACGCAAGACCTAGAATTAGAAAAACAGTGAATTTCTAAGTTGAGGAACGTACATTGTAGACTTTATACACATTAGTTTGTGTTGAAAGCAAATTCATTTGAAAAATATGGCAATAGAGAGCATTTACAAGATAGTTTCCTTTACAAGAAGGAAAGGATAAAGAAACCTTGAAACGTTTGATGGTGAAATGTTGTTGATTGAACGAAACTTCGCTGAGAAATTTTTAACTAAAGTTTGGCATGAACATGACTTTTTCCTAAATTACATCTTACTCATGGATACTAAGGATCATTTTGGATCATTTTTCTTATTTTTATAAAGTAAGAAAATAAAATAAGTTCAATTTGCAGACAAATTTAAATTCATTTATGCACATTAAATTATGAAAATGAAATCAAATAATACTTTTAAAAAGTCAAACTGCATAAACTTATTTTAATTTATAAAAATTAACTTTTTTACGTTTTTAATTTAATATATAAATAAGTTCTTGTTGAAAATTTAATCAGATTTCATCATCAAATTGGCAACAAACAGATGGACGGTTGATTTACATGCATAAAATGTCCCAGTGAGCTAACCTCCCAAAGTAAGATCTTTGGATGCGAACGTTGAATACATTAAAAAAAATTAAATATATTTTTGTCCTTTAATTTTAAATAAAAATTAGAATTAATTTTTCTTTAAATTTTTAAATCAATTTAGTTTTTAATTTTAAAAATATATTAATTTATTTTTTATAACTAAATTTTAGAAGTATGTTAATTTAATTTTTATAATTAAATTTGAATATGGTTAAGTTTATTTGATTTTTTATGGTGATATTTAAATTTAAATATATTTAAAATGTCAAATAAATTTATGATTAAAATTATTATATACATATTGTTCTAAAATTGAAAAATTAAATCGAATCAAAATTTAAAAAGAAAAATTTAATTTTCAATTAAAATTAATAGATTAAAATTATATTTAATCTTAAAAAAATATAATAACAGTGAAAAAAATTAAGATATAAAACATCATTGAAAATATTTCTCTTCTTTTAAAGTTATAATACACAGCTAAGAAGCATACATTAATAATAAATGTGTCAATGTTATTGAATTTATATAAAATGTTTAAAGAATTAATATAAAAAATGTGCAGTGACATCTTAAAAGTTTTTTCAACTATTCTTTTATAGCCGGACTTAACCTAACTATAATGCTTTATGATAGATTTAAAGCATTTAATAAAAATAAAAATCTTTCAAAATGATGTCATTGCATGGCAATCAACTTGTATTATTCACACAAAAGTTTATTTTTAAATGTTAGTGCACAGAAATGATAAAAAATAGTTTGACACCGAACGATAATGAGGTTGATGAAGGTGAGGTTCTAACATGGATCTTCAAATTAGGGCGTAATTGAGTGGTTCTTGGTTGTTTGATCTTGTAGGTTGCTCGTGGTTTTGTGGTGGTGGCGTGAATGGATTGTGCAATGGAGGATATACAACTGCTTGTGGTGTTCTCTGTGTTAATGGGTGATTTTTTGTTGGTGGTTGTTATAGATTTGTGACAAAGTGCGGTGGTCACAACAGTTCATAAACCGTTATTTTTATACTTAAATTTGACACAAAACACATTCTATATGACTTAGAAACTAGCTTGAAATCATGTATTTTGTTTAAATTATAAAATAAGAGAGTCAAAGGTGATTTTCTTGCTTTTATGTTTGATTTTCCTTGTTTTGGCACAAATTAACATGATTTGAATGAAGGAAGTTAAAGTAGAAAGGAGTTGGACTCAAGAGAAGATGGAAAAGTGCACAAATGAAGAATCGTAGCCACCGCTCAGTGTCAGTTCACCGCTGAGCGCCAGTTTTGCTGTGGTATTCTCTGTCAAACACTCAAACGCCAATGCTAAGGGGAGAATACAAGTATCGCGTCCACCGTTGAGCGCTACTTCACCGTTGAGCGCTAGTTTCTTCAATGAATCCATTGTCAAACGCTTGAGCGTCAACACTGAGCATTAATCTTAAGTGTCGCACCTACCGCTGAGCGGTAACCCAGCACTGAGCGCCATTTTCGTAGGTCTGGACCAGTTTCTGCTGATTTTAATGAACTTTAAATAGATTTGCACAACCCATAAAGGGTATCTTTTGACAGAAAAAGGCGCAGAAACACTCTCTTCACCCCTCGAAGGCGGATTTTGGATGCGGGAGCTCCAATCTACAAATTCTAAGGTTTATCTTTTCATTCTTTTCATTGTTTTCATCTAGTTTCACCATGACTATGGTGAACTAAACCTCCATTGTTGTTGGGGAAATTATGTGATCCTTTGAAACTCTCATATATTGAATTGATGTTTTATTCATATGTTTTATTTCATTAATTGTTAGAGTTTTTCCTTTATTCTCTATGCATGCTTTGTTTAATTCATTCAATAACGTGATCTTTGATTTTATCTATATGGACACATATGGGTAAATCTAGTCATGGGGGAATTCTCTCGGAAACAATATTACCTAGACATAGGGATAGGAGGACCGATTGCCTTTAAGCTTATGTGCGAATGTAATGCATGATCAATTGCTAGGAAGATAAGACATTGTAAACTAGTAATTAAGAGTAGGCTCTATTCACTGAGACATCAAGTTTAGAGTAAATTAGAAAGTGACATTGACATTAATAAAGGAGTAGAATTTGTATATGAGAGTGAATTATGATAAGTCATAAACCCCAACAACATAATTCATTCATATCATTCACTTGCATATTTTCTTGATCAATTGATCAACCTTTGCATACATGTTTATTTTCGTTCTTGCATTATAAACCCTAAATTTTGTTTCTCAAGTCTTAAATAATCAAAAAATCACATGATACTCTAGGCCAATGAGTCTCTAGGGAAAACGATACTTGGACTTATCGTTTATATTACATGATACGATTCGGTACACTTGCCAGAGTCTTAACAGGTGGTTCATTCATTTATGCATGGAAGATGAAGGCACGAGATGAATTTGCAATTTGGGGCACACAAAGTAGGTTGGACAATGACAGAGCCCTTACACATGGATTTTAATGATGGTTAATGACATGGTTCGATAGCAACACTACGGTAGTGGTTAGAGTTTAGAGTTTCTGGTTTGAGGTTGAAGAAGATGACATGATAGGATTTGATTGATTTGATTTCACGTCATTAACATGTTCATTGAACCACATCCCTATTTCTTAATGTCGTTCAATCAATTTAACAACAAATACCGCATTACTTTAATTGTTCAAAATTAATAACCTAATTGAAATAAAAAAATTAAAGAATCAATCTGCGACTTAAAAAAAAAAGAAAAACCTTTTAAATGATTAAACATATATAATATGAATTAATTAATTATTTTAATCCATAATCATTAATTGTTAAAATTTTTGGAATTAAAATATAATAAATTTGTATAATATATTGAGTGGAAATTACAAAGAAAAAATATAGTTTAGATTAATTGTAGCATTATGGTGAATTTAAGATTTGGTAGGGAAAGACCAGATTACAGGGATCTGTCACGTAGATCCTTGTTTTTGCCAGAGCGTGAGACTCAAATCTTTGATAAGTTCATAAACTATTTGGGACTCATAACTTACACCATATTTCTATTATAATTTTATCTCGGGATGAGGTTTAATTAAAGTGATGGAGAAGTGACAAGATATTTAAGTAGTTTAAAATCTCTTCAACACTCATAAATTAACTATTGTATTAATTGATTAGTTAATAAATTTGTTAATGTTTCATTTTGTTATTTGTGCAATAAAATATTGGGATTTATGTATTTATAATTTTCCATAATCTCATTTTCTTATTTGCATTTCTAGAGAAAAAAAAAAGAATAATTAGGATTAGAGGAGAGCATGCATTATTGGAGCCAGGGTACATGATCTTAGAAGTCGGGGTGTCATGGCCCCAAACTTTTAAAATTTGTAAATATAATGGGAATTAATGAAAATTAAATTAGATGAATTTTTTATTATTTTTATAAAGTATGTTTTAATATATAGTAAAATATTAAATTAAATATGATAAAAAATAAAAATTTATTAAAATAATTTTCTTTTCTTTTTCATTTCTCTTGAATTACTTATTAATTGTGCTCATCTTTCACTCTAGATCTCTTTTGTTTTAGAAGAAAATAAAATGCAAATTAGATACAAACTTGATATTTTGGTTCTCATTTCTCATATGTTTTTATTTATTTTTGAAGAAAAAAAGGATAAGTTTCTATTGTCTCATTTGATAATTAAATATTAATATCATAGTTAATATTTTTTTAATCTCATGACCAATTTGTGTTATAGTGCTTTTGTATGAGCATAAAAGGGAAAATGATCTTTTATATGTTTTTTCATATAACTGAATTTTAATTGTGAGTTGATTATCATAAATTCTTTTAGTAATTATATCTCTCAATATTTAATTAAATTATGATAAATTAGGTTTTAGTCTTAAAATTTATTTTTTTAATAGGTATATTGATGTAAAATAAAATAATAGATTTACTTTTTTAAAAGTGATTAAAGGGTAACCACAGATAAAGATGAAAACAATACAAATTATCTAATTGTTCAATAAGAGAAGTCATTTCTTAATGAATTACCAATGACGAGTTTTATATTAAATTTTTGAAATATAAAACAATATCCTTAATATGACAATATCAACAAGTCAAATATATGAAATTAGAAGAACTTACTTGAATTATGTCCATATAAAATAAAACTTCAAAACTATCCATTTTTTTAAAGAGAAGCATTCAAGGAGATTTCTATCTAATTGGTTTAAAATATTTTTTGCTTGGCTAGAGTATTCCCCAACTAGTGATGGAGCTTATTGTTTGTCATGCTATCTATTTAGTTCAAAGCTAGTTAGTCGTTTTAGATTAAATGTGTTTACTAAACAAGGTTTTAGATCATGGAAAATGTTAATTGTAAGAACATATAAAATAGAGTATTGGAGTAAATAAGTGTTTTAAAATAACGAGACAAAGTATTCTATTTTAAAATAATTCGATAATATAAATAGAATTTCTTAAACTCGTTTCATTACTTAAAACATCGGCTATCTCTTTAAAACTCTTACTCCTAGCTCTCTCTCACTTTTCTCTACCTTTCCTTACTCTTTGATCTTTTGTTTGACGATGGAGAGGTTCCTAGAAGATCATGGCAGAGTAATCTTCACTTCCATCTGATCGGTTCTTTATTTAGAGAAAGTAAGTTCTTTTACCCTTTTTTCTTTTCATTCTCAGTCTTTGATCATGCATAGAAATCTATCTTTACATGTATCAAAAGTAATTCTCTCTTTATTCTTAGTCAATTTAAGGTTCTAAGGTTTATTTCCAATAAAAAATTGGTGATTTGTAAGCTTTTCTAGAATTCCTTGCGATAGAAGCAACAGTTAGAAATTTCTTAGAGTTATAGTGGTTCTTCCTAAGGCAAAGGAAGCTAATTCATTTTCATGTATATATTAGGAATATTTAAAATCTGTTGTTTGGTGTGCATGTGATTTTTTGATAGCTTGTATGTGTTGAATTGATAAAATACCAAATTTTGTGTGTGATTAATAATGTGTTCTTAAGATTTTATTAAATTATAAATGCTATGCAAGTGTGTGTATGCTGAAATGAGAATGGTTTGATTGAAAAACTGTGATGATGATGTTATTGGTAAAAAGGAAAGGTTGATATATCACTTGATGGTCTAAATTGAGGGGTATTGGTACATAAATTCTGGGACTAATGAGTATAATGTGGAACCTGCAGTTTGGTAAATGTTACGGGGTGTTTTATGACTAGTTGATATCCTTAGATGGTCAAATTTATGATGTTAAGTTAGGGAAAGAATTTGAGTTCAATTACTACTTGTTTTAGAGTGAAATTAGGGGTTTTGATAGGTGAGTTTTTTAGTAAAGGGTTGGTTGGGTAAAACAGAAGTTTGGAGACTGTTTTGAAGTCATTTAGGACTTGTGAGAGATGTCAAACAAGTAAAATCTGGTGCATAATGAAATAGAGAGTTGGTGAGGTCTTATTGCCTGATTTTGGGTACAATTAAAAGGGGTTTTAGTAATGAATCTCTAAAGCAGTAGATCTGTGTTTAATTGGATGGTTTAGGGTCTGTTGTTAAGTCATTTGAGACTTTTTTGTGTAGGTAGTTCAGTGAAATGAGTGTTAAAAGAAGTAGAATTGAATTTGGTGACTTAGAGAGGTAGATTGGGTTTGGAGTGGTCAAATTGAATTAGAGTCGTGTTTTCTGAAGTTTCTCAGTGTCTAAGGTCAGTTGAGGATAAAGTATCCAAAGTCTGATTTTAAGTGGTTTAGTTACTGTCATGGCATTGAGCGCTCTTATCATAACGTCATTCATTATTTTCCTAGCGTTGAGCGCAACATTTGGGCGCTTGGTGATAACGGTCTAAAAACCGTTATTTTTACACATTAATTTGATATCAAAACACACTTAGACTCATGCAAAACATCTTAGTTTGATTACAAGAGACCTAAAAGTGGTTTTAGAGATATTATGTTTGGTTTTACATTGTTTTGTAGAAGAGTCCACAACGGTGAGAAGATAGCGAAAGATGCATCTTCAAAAGATGCGTACAAGGGACAACTGTGTTAAGCAAGATTGGTTTCAAACTTGAAGGGGAGAAGTTCAGAACACTCAAGGCCCTGGAAGCAGATTTCGAGAAGAATGAAGAGAGAAGAATATGAAGAATTTAAGTTTATAGACGAGTTTGTTGGGATAAACTTAAATTTTAGGATTTTATTAATAATTTTGTTTAAATCTTATTTTATTAGTTTTTAGGTCTAGTAATATTTAGTTTGATTTGATAGAGATAAAATAGGAATGGATAGTTATGATTTTCTGTTTATCTAGGTAGAATATTATTTTATGATAGAATAAACAAATTTTATTTTTAAGTAAGTTATATTTTATTGTCAGGTTTTATTATCTGTACTTGGTCCAAGACTCGATTTGCACCTATCTAAAGTTGCCAAAGTTTAATGAAAATCACTCATGGATTGAAGAATAATATTATCTGTGTGGGTCATCGATTTTAACAACTCCTCCTTATTAAACCCAACATGATGCTCCAAACTATCTATAAAAGAATTCATCAACCATATTAATTGATCGCCAAATTCGTCTTTTTTTAATTTATTATGTTCCTACATCATTAACAAAAATATCATTTTCTAACAAGTATTATCAAATCAAGATTGTTAAATAAAATGAAAGATTGCTAAATAAAATGAAAGATGAAATATGATTATTTACATTGAAAAAGAAGTAGTTCAAAAGTTTGATTTCTAATTCAATTATTAAGAAGTTCAAGAACAGTAGACTTGAAGGAAAATCTTTTATATACATGTAATTATTTTTTTTATAACTATATTAAATTATGTTCTTGTTGTCGTATCAGTGAAGTGATTAGGTATACAAATTCTTCAAATCTTAATGGTTAATGACATTAATAATAAAATGCTAAAGTTGAAAATTTAAACTAATCTCATTTTTACCAAAATTTGACATAATTCAAGCATATGATTGATAAACTCTTCAAAAGTAGAAACATGAACAATAAAATGCTAAAATTTAAATTTTAAACTAATACGCTCTTATTCACTAAAATCTAAACTATAAAAATTTGTTCACAAGGCATATGTATTTATATTTGATGTTTAAAACTTTATAAGCATTCTTAGGAAATAAAGCATAGACCCAATTTTGAAAATCACTATCTCTTTTGTTTTTAACAAAATCACTTTCTACATTATTTTTCCTCCATTTCCTTCTTCTTTAACTTCTTCAAATTCATTCTTTAATCCAAACACACTTATTACACCCACTTTTCCTCTTGCATAAGGATCTATCTCTTTCTAAAATATAGATATTTATTTTTGGTAAAGTTTTAAATAATTGACATTAATTTCCTCTTTGGGGCTTTAGTAAAATGGCATTGATCTTCTTTCTTATTTTTTCTATAAAAATTTTAATTATTAATTTTTATTTATAAAAAAAAATCATTTTTATATGTTAAAGATTTAAATTTTAGTTAATATGATATTTTTAAATAAAATAAGAAAAATTAGCGTTACTTTATTAAAAATATAAAAAGGTTGAGAGACGTTTATTAACAATATAAGGAGATTAATTTCTATTTAAAAATTTAAATAAATATAAATAACTTAGAAAGAATATATATATATATATATATATATATATATATATATATATATATATATATATATATATATATATATATATATATATATATATATCCTGCAGAGATAAAAATTCTCTTTCTTACTATTTCATTTCGCGGATAAAGTAATTGCTTATGAGAAAAAGTGACACATGTTCGAAACTATTTCTCCTTCAACATCAGAAATATATTGGAAGATAATTCAGAAGTTTTGATGAGTTTTATATCTCTCTAATAGTAGTTAGTATAAACTGTCATGTTGACAGTTTGTTAGTTAGCCTTATTTCTTTTGTATCAGTTTTTCAGAAACTCTACTATATAAATATACACTCTCTATGTCTTAATAAATAAGTTGCATATTCAGAATAGTTTTGTTGCTCTTTCCTACCTCTCTGATTGTTACGTTCCAATAGTGGTATCATAGAGCATAGGTTGCGATAAATGGGAAAACAGAGAATTGTCTTGTGTGGAGGCTGACCAACAAATTGTTCGTGCTTGTCGTTCTTGAGTTCGAAGAAACTTGTGGTGATGGCGGACCTGTCAACACTACACTACCCAATACTCACAGACAAAAATTGGAGCTGTTGGAGTACCCAGATGAGGGTGGTATTTCGTGTACAAAAGGTCAACAATGTAATCGAAGGAGATTCATCTGTCGACCCTTCTGGCAAGGAGGAACAAAAGAAAGATTTTAAAGAAAAAGACGACAAGGCGCTGTTGATAATACACCAATGTGTCGACGATACAAACTTTGAAAAGATCCAGAATGCAGTGTCGGCGAGGGAAGCTTGGAACATTCTCGTTCGTTGTCATTCTGGAGGGGAAAAGGTCAAGAAAGTTCGCCTACAAACTCTACGGAGACAGTATGAGCACATTGAAATGGAAGACAACGACAGGGCGAGTGATTTCTTCAGTCGTTTAATAACTATGGCAAACCAGATGAAAGCATGTGGAGACAACATCACAGATGCGATGATAATAGAAAAGATTATAAGATCAATGCCTGCTGCATTTGATCATATAGTCGTAACAATAGAAGAAACCAAAGATATGGAGAAACTTAAAATTGAAGAACTGCAAAGTGTGTTTGAAGCTTACGAAATGCGACGAAATGGAAGGTTGAAACGCGATGATCAAGCCTTGAAATTTCAACATATTTCTGGGGAAGGAAAGAAGAAACAGAGTAAGTGGAAAAATAAGAATAAAGATCAGAAGAAATGGAAGAAAGATTCAAACGACCAAGAGGGTGTTGGTTCTACAGATAAGAAAAGCGTCCCAAGGAAACAATATTCAAAAGAAGAGAAAAAGAATATGGAATGCTTTGTCTGTCGTAAGAAAGGTCATTTGTCTTACGAGTGTTGGTTCAACAAGAATGCTCAAGAGAAGAAAGGCCATCACAAAGAGGCGCATGTGGTAGAAGAAGAAGGATCTGATTCAGAACGGATGGTTCTTATGGTTGCTACCAACATAGAGGACACTAGGACAACACGGAACATTTGGTATGTAGACTCTAGTTGTTCCAATAATATGACATACAACAGAGGTTGGATGGTAAATCTGGATGAATCCAAGAAAAGTAAAGTCAGAGTGGCTGACAACAACACACTGAGAGTGGAAGGGATTGGAAGTATAAAAATCAAAAGGAAGAACGGGCTGCATGCAACACTGGAAAATGTTCTTCTTGTACCTGAGATGAAGTGTAATCTCTTGAGTGTAGGACAACTAAACGAGAAGGGCTACACTGTCATCATGGGGAGTAATGCACAAATGGAGGTATATGACAAAGGTAAAAATCTTATTCTTAAGTGTGTAAGATCAGGAAATCGAACATTTCAGGTTCAGTTAGACGTAATTGAGGCATTGTAGTGTCTATCTTCTGTAAAAGAAGATGAAACCTGGAAGTGGCATCTGAGGTTCGGACACCTAAATTTCAAGGATCTGCAACAAATGAGCAGCAAAGAGATGGTATCTGAGTTACCCAATATCACACAACCAATTAGGGAATGTGAAAATTGCTTAGTCGGGAAACAAACCAGGAGACCATTCAAGAAAAAACTCGAGCCAAGGTCAAAGGAATGACTGGAAGTGGTTCATTCATATGTGTGTGGACCAATCGAACCCTCAACAGTAGCAGGGAACAAGTACTTTGTAACATTTGTTGATGATTCAGCCGTATGGTGTGGGTGTTTTTCATGAAACAGAAGAACGAAGTGTTGGAGATATTCAAACAGTTCAAGAAGAACACCGAGAGACAGAGAGTGAAAGAAGAATTAAAATCCTCATAACAGATGGTGGGGGGAATACACCTCACGGGAGTTTGAATCCTTCTGCCAAGATAATGGAATAATGCATGAAGTCATAGCTGCTTATACACCAGAACACAATGGTTTGGCTGAAAGGTGCAATAGAACCATCATGAACATGGCCAGATGCATGCTCAAAGAGAAGAACGTGGTTCGTGAGTTGTGGGGAGAAACGGTGGCAACAGCTGTTCATGTCTTAAACAGGTGTCCAACCAAGCGCTTGCCAAATCGCGTACCACATGCGACATGGTCAGGTAAGAAAACAGTTGTAAAGCACTTTAAAAATTTTGGTTCGCTAGTTTTTTTGCCATGTAGCAGATTAGAAACGAGTGAAGTTGGACGATAAGGGCGAAGCCATGGTGTTTGTGGGATATCACTCCACTGGTGCTTATAGGCTATTCAATCCGATCAGAAAGAGGATCACAATCAGCAGAGATGTTGTTATGTTGGAAGATGAAAGTTGGAACTGGCAAACCAACCAAACCAGCATGAGGAAGTCAACCACCTCGGTGCAAATACCGTTGCCGGAAGAAGAAGAAGATGGAGCTACTCAGACTGTAGACAACACAGAAATTACTGAATCAATGACTAATGAAAGTAGACCAAGAAGACATGTGGTTCGACCCTCACGACTCACTGATTACGAAGTATACTCAGACGCAAGAATAGATGAAGAAGGAGACATAATTCACCTAGCTTTGATTGTCGGGAGTGAGATCTTGGATGTCAACGAAGCTCTAGCACAACCAATTTGGAGAGCTGCTATGACAGAAAAATTAAAATCCATCGAGAAAAACAAGACTTGGAAGTTGATGGATCTACCACATGGCAAGCAAAGTATAGATGTGAAGTGGATTTTCAAAACAAAGATGAATCCAGATGGTTCTGTGATGAAACACAAAGCAAGGCTCGTAGCCAAGGGATTTCTCCAGAAAGAGGGTATAGATTTTACTGAAGTATTTGCACCAGTTGCAAGGTTAGAAACAATTCGTATAGGTTTTGCTATAGCTTGTTTTAACAAATGGAATCTATTTGCTCTTGATGTGAAATCTGCTTTTTTGCATGGATTTCTTGAGGAAGAGGTGTACATCAAGCAACCTCCGGGGTTCATCAAGAAAGGAAGAGAACATCAAGTTTATAAACTTGATAAAGCACTCTACGGACTAAGACAAGCTCCTCGCGCTTGGAATAAGAGGATCAATGCTTTCTTTGACAACAAAGGCTTTAAGAGATGCACAGTGGAACACAACCTGTATGTGAAGACAAACAAAGACAACAATGTCCTAATCATATGTCTTTATGTTGATGATATGTTACTGACTGGCTCAAGCTCGATAGAGTTGGAAGAATTCAAACAATTGATGCAGACTGAGTTTGACATGACGAATATGGGAGAACTAAGGTATTTCTTGGGAATGGAATTCTCAAAGACCTTTACATGGCTGCTGATGCACCAGAAAAAGTATGCAAAAGACATACTAAGCAAGTTTATGATGGACAAATGCAATGAAGTTGAGACTCCACTCGAAGCTGGCAAGAAGCTGCGAATCAATGTAGAGGAAGAAAGTATAGATGGAACCAGTTATAAACAATTGGTTGGATCATTGAGATTCCTATGCAACAGCCGTCCAAATATCATGTTTGGCGTTGGATTATTGAGTCGATTCATGAGTGATCCTAAGAGAAGCCACATGATTGCTTCAAAATGATTGCTCAGATACATCAAAGGAACTGAGGATTTTGGCATTCTATTTCAGCAGGGTCAGAAACATGGAGATCTGAAACTGATTGGCTACTCAGATGTAGATTTTGGTGGTGATGTAGATGACAGGAAGAGCACATCCGGAAGCATTTTCTTCATCCACGGTGCTCCTGTCTCTTGGAGTTCTAAAAAGTAGAATGTCATAGCATTGTCCAACTGCGAGTCCGAATATGTAGCTGGATGTCATGCTGTATGTCAAAGTATATGGCTGAGTGAAGTTCTGAAGCATTTGAAAGTGAATACTATAGACTGTGTTGAGCTAAACTTGGACAACACATCAGCGATCAATCTTGCTAAGAATCCTATCAGCCATGGTCGTAGCAAACACATAGACATCAAGTATCATTTCTTACGTGACATGGTAAACAAAGGGAAGATCAACTTGAAGCATTGCCGGACTGAGTTCCAACTTGCAGACATTTTTACGAAATCTCTCAAACGGGAAAGGTTTAACTTTCTCAGAACAAGCATTGGAATGCAGTCATTGAAGACTCTGAATTAAGGGAGTATATTGAAAGATAATTCAGAAGTCTTCATGAGCTTTATATCTCTCTAATAGCAGTTAATATAAACTGTCATGTTGACAGTTTGTTAGTTAGGCTTATTTCTTTTGTATCAGTTTTTCAGAAGCTCTGTTATGCCTTAATAAACAAGTTGCATATTCAAAATAGTTTGTTGCTCTTTCCTACCTCTCTTGATTGTTACGTTCCAATAAAATCAAAGCCGTATTATGCTTAAACAACATAATGGATTTTGGAAATAGCAATGTTTGCAAATTTCTAGCTTGCATTTCCCATCAAGATGAACCAATTATTAAACAAATTAAGGCAATAGAAAGCAACTAAATTAACCTGATTTTATTAGTCCGACATCTTCATTAGATTTTCAAATCCTCGTTCGACAAGATAATTGTCAATCACTCAAATGCAACTAAGAAAAAGAAAAAAATCAGACTAATATGCCATTCCTCAATACATCTATGTAAACATACTACGCTTTCATTTTTTAAAACGGCATTTAAAATTTCACGCATCAATTGGTGAGAGCCTAACACCAACATTTTCAATCCTCTGAGAAAATTCAAAAACACATTGCTGCCAATGGACAAATCCTCACACTTCTCCACACACACATTTACACCAAAATGAGCGCATCCAGCTAAAATTCGAATCCAAAATTTCCCATAACCATGGAGGAAAAATGGAAACAAATTGAATGGTACTTCGAAGCGTGACCAGAGATGCAAAGATAAATGAAACACGTGCAAGTCACGAACCATTTATTCTCATTACAAAAGTGCTTAGCTAGCTCTACCTCACGTACCTTCTCATGTCTCCTTAAAAATCACAAAAATTCAAATAACAACCTTCATCACATCTTATTTGTCTATGTTATATATATATATATATATACACACACACACCCAATACAATAGTTGCATCAGCATCACAATTGTTGTTCTTTCTGACTTTGGCAGTATCATCGTCATCATCATATGTTGTGGTATGCATCTTTTTCTTTTTATACATGAGACGAAGATAAATAGTTTACAAAAGTATTTTTACATGTTATCACTAACCACCGTACCACTGTGTTATGTTATCTGTATATATACCCTTTGAAGTTTGTTTAATGGTGCAAAGTGCATAGTGCAAAATTAGTCTACGCCGCCATGATATACTGCACACTGCACGTAGCTTATGGAATTCAGCGTTATTTTCAAACTTCCTTCATACCCGCGCACTAGCATAAGCATCTATTTGTTTTTTTATTTTATTTTGTGTGTGTGACCGTTTTGGAAAAGTTAGAGAGAGAAATGGGGGTGATGAAAGAAACCCAACAAACATCACTTCCTAGTACAACTGTACACACCAATGACTACACTGCTCTAACTAAAAGTTTATTGCATTCAACCTCCACCGTCCTTGTTTTCTCTTCTCAGTTTTTTGGGGTATAACTCAGACATGAGAATCTAAGACAAAGTAATATTCATAGTCGAGGTATTTCTTTAGAGCACTTTGAAAACATCACTTTTCTTTTTCTCATTTTGGGTATTCACAAAGTTGGTAAATTTTTTTAGATCTAACCAAATACACTTTCTGGGCTATCTCTTTTGTATACACACCTGTAATTACACTACATCATCAAAATCAAAATACATTCACATGTTTTTTCTCTTGGGTTTCGAAAAATACGATTTTGATGCCACCCTCTGTACCCTTTACAGAGGCTGATATGTATTCTTCATTGCCCACCTTTTGTCTTTCTCCTTTCATGTTGTTTTGGCTCCCTAATTTGAGAGTTGGGTCGTGTTGTGCTTGGTTATAGGGGATAATTAGATAGAGTGAGAGTGAGATCACAGGGTCTGAAAAGTTAGGATCCGAGGCCATTTATTTGGAGGGTAGTAAGCAACTAGTAGCCATACATAGGCATTTCTCTTTCACTTGAAAAGCTTTTGGTTAAGGTGGCTTTTGAGAGAGGAATATATGCTTGTTACGGTTGCCGTTTTGAAACACAACAGTGTGTGTGTGAGGTGAGCGTGTAAAAGGTGAATCATAGAGAAGAGAGGAAGGGTTTCTTTCTTTCTTTCTTTTCCCTTTTTGTTTATTTGTTTTAATTTTTTTTTTCCTTTTTGAATAAAAATTTACAGAAAAGAGGGAGCGTTATAAAGGGGGAGCGTTGGCTTTAGCATGCAACTTGGGTTCGGTAAAAAGAGGGAGCGTCCAAGGCAGAGAACCACACAAATAGAATAAACATAAACATAAACATAAACACGGAGACAAGATCATGCAGGAAGATATGAAGAAGCAGGAGAAGCAGAAGCAGCTGGTCAATGAAGAATCTAAGAAGAAGGAGCGTCACATTGTGACGTGGACTCAAGAGGTCCTTCTTCTCTCACTATAAAATTATTTTCCTCCTGTTTTTGGATTATATATTCATTTCTCAAGTTCTTCTTCTGTGGAGGAGTGGTGCCTAATAATGGGTGCTACTTGAGTTGCAGGAGGATGATATACTCAGGGAGCAGATTGGTATCCATGGAACTGAAAAGTATTCAAACTTTAATCCATTATAGCCCTTTGGTTATTCTTCCCTTGAGTTACTCAATAGTCACACTACTAGTGCTTTTTTTTTTTTTTTTTTCTTTACATGGATATGTGACACTAAGCGGTTTGATTGCCATGACCATATGCAGTTGGGCAATCATTGCTTCTAAATTCAAGGATAAAACGACAAGACAGTGCAGAAGAAGGTAAAGTCTTTTAATTTTGATGATGATTCATTCAAGATATTTTATTCGGTCCTCTGCTTTAATCCTTTGATTCATGGGGATCTTCAAGCCCCTACTCAATTTTGATCTCAATCTGATGCTTAAGTAAATGATGCTTTGCCAGATGGTACACTTATTTGAATTCTGACTTCAAGAAAGGAGGATGGTCACCAGAGGAAGACATGCTTTTATGTGAGGTAAATGAGTGCTTCCTGTGTTCTGTAGCTGTCATTCGAGTTTAGCAAGTTTGTTTTATAATAGTGATCTTACAAAGTACTTGGAAATTTCCGACTTCATCTTTTACTGTTTATTTTTCTGTCTTTCCATTCTGTATGGTGGACTTCAATCCATTGATATACTTAAGGATTTCAAGTGCTGTTACCATAGCAATTGGCTTGGCAGTCATTTATTTTTCCTTAAACTCTAACCTACCAAGAACACATTACAACCAATAGTAACCGAGTTTTTGTGCTTGTATAGTTTTTGTAGATGACATCAACTGGCTTACAGTATCATTTATGCCCACATGTAATCTGTGAGCTAATTTCTTAATACTATCTTTGCAGGCTCAAAAACTATTTGGTAACAGGTGGACAGAAATAGCAAAGGTGGTTTCAGGCAGGTAATCAGAATTGCATGCATTCTTCTCTTTATGGAAATACAAAATCAGTTTTTGTTACAACAGTGTCTTATTGCTATGCTTCAAATGCTTTGAGTGCAGAACGGATAATGCTGTGAAAAACCGTTTCTCCACACTGTGCAAAAAGAGAGCAAAATATGAAGCCTTAGCAAAAGAGAACAGCACTTCATACATCAATTCAAATAACAAAAGGACTTTTCTCCCGCACAGGTGTGATACAGATGTAGCATCAGAATCTGCAGTAGCTATTAAGAGGATGAGGTATGGTGAACTAAGAGATCAAAGTATGCAAATTCTATTAAGGAGAATATTAACATGTCATCCTGCTGCAATATAGGAGGTCACATATCCCTGATGCTGAAGAAAAGATCAACTTTGGAGACAGATCACATAAACAAAACGGGATTCCAATAAATCAGCAGTCAAGAGCACCGTTTGCAGTTTTAGCTCAAAACTCTCGCAATGTCAACTTGCCAGACCAGGATCATGTCTGCAATTTGAAGTTTAGTGATGATGGTAATGCCTTTAAATTCGGGGGGGAGGGGAACTGTGTAGAACTTCATTCTTCTAGTTGTGAAACTCAAAATAAGACAACAGGACAAGATTGTCTTTGGTTTGCAGAAGTGTTTTCTGCTTTTATTATTAATTAGAACAATGTCACTTTGTTTTCACCTCATTTCCTATGTTGTCACTAATCTTATTCAAATATTTGAAAACCGATAAGTGGCGAAAACTGTGGCATTTTTGTCATTATCAATGAAAAGTGAAAATGAAAACATAAAACATTTTCATAAAACAAATGCATCATTTAGTTTGGTTTCTATTTTCATTTACATTTTCAGTTCATACCTTTTTGCTGGTAATATAAAAAAAAATCACATTGTTTGTATTTTGTTTCCTGTTTTCAAGTTTTTGTGAAGGAAATGGTGAAACTGAAACCAGCATAAGGAAAAGAGGAAACTAAATGATAACAAGGTGACATTTTTAAATTATAAGTGAAAACATAAAAAACTGAATATGCAAATAGTAAATAACCAAACACTTCTAACTAATATTTTAAGCTTGAAATAGCACTCTCCATTGTATAAATCTGATGTGACTCTTGGTTTCTCATGATTTTACAGCCCAAAACAAGATTCAAGGAACATTCCTTAAAAAGGATGACCCAAAGATAAGTGCATTGATGCAACAAGCAGAGTTATTAACCTCACTAGCTCTAAAAGTTGATTCAGAAAACGTGGATCAAAGTCTTGAAAATGCATGGAAGGTAAGACTTGAAGGTTTCAGAACTTGTTTTTGAACATTTTATGGGCTTCTTTAAAAATAAACTCCGGTTGATATCTTCAAAAGCAAGACCAAATTACAGATTATAAGAAGTTTAACATCAACAGAATTGAATCAATTTTTACAATGCCAAGGCTATCAACGTGAAAATCATAGAAGTTATTTAACATATTTGATGCTGGCTTTGAAAAGCCTAATAAAGCAGATTCGTAGTTCAACTGGACAGTATTATGTTAATTTATTTTTGGAGAGATTATGTTGATTCTGCTAATGCTTGTATGTATTTCTGTACTAGCTGATTTTACAATGCTTCCTTCTTCAGCACCCAGGTCATTTATTATTTCTAATCACAGAATTAATCAGGCATTATATGATATGTATAATTGCTAGATTAATGCAAAATTTGCCTTTGTTTGAAACATTTTTAAATGCCAAAGCTTTTTAGAGTGAGGCCCAGCAATGATTAGTGTATCTCTACCATGTCCCTTCACATAATAGTTACTTTTAAGTGTGGATAATGCACAAACCCAAATTACCTTGTACTTTTAAGTGTGGTAATAGAATCACAAAATCATAAAAGTTAATGGTGACATTAATTCTTTGATTCATAGACTAACTTGCTATCATATAATAAAAAAAACAAAAAAAAAAACTCAACTTGACTGTGATAAACCCTTCACCAGCTGAGATCAGCAAGTATTTATGGCAGGTTCTTCAAGAGTTTCTTAACAGAACCAAAGAATCAGACATCCCCAGATACAAAATTCCAGATTTACAACTTGTAGATCTTAAAGATTTGTTGGAGGACTTGAAAAACAGTAGTGAGGAAATCCAGCCATGCTGGAGGTACTTTATGTTCATTTAAAATATGACTTCAAGAGAGCTATGCAATATTTGATGGGAACTTTGGGAATATCTAATAGTTTCTGAATCTATTTTAGGCAAATGGAACTATATGAAGACTCTCCAGGCAGTTCTGAATACAGTACGGGATCAACTCTGCTGCCTCATTCAGCTGGTGAGAATTTGGAACAGTCACTACATCAGGACATTGGAACCGAACTGAATATACAAATGGATGATCCTGAAGAACTTAGGGGATGTCACCAAGGGGTTCTTTCTAGTGCAGCTCTAGATCAAGGTAAGATGATAAAGTCCCATGATAGCATAAACAAAATGGATAGGTAATTTTTGGTAAATTTCCATTTTAGGAACAACTAACCACTATGCTGATTAAGCTGCAGCCACTTATTTTCCTAATTTAAATTGTAAGCTATTCCTAAACGGGAAGTATTTTTACCATGAAGTTAACTTTTATTATAATTTTCTCAACAAGAGTTGTTTTTATATGCTAACATTTTATTGAATCAGAATTACTAATTAGATATGTATCTTTCTATAGCAGATTTATTCCCATCTTGTGAGGAGCAGATAAACAATGACGGCATTGTTTCTGTCTTGTCATGTTCGGAGGAGTTCAGTTCACCTCTTCAAGTTACACCTCTGTTTAGATCCTTAGCTGCTGGAATTCCTAGCCCGCAATTTTCAGAAAGTGTAAGTTACCCAAATAATTGGGTCAACCAAAAAATTATGACTAATAGTGACAACAGTCTGATTAATAAGCATTTATACATGTAATAATCACAAATAGGGGAAACATTAAACCAATGTAACATACTTTTAATAACACACTAAACCAATGTGATATACAAGTTGTACCCTCAATAGTTCTAGTAGTTCTTAACTTCTAATAAGATCAACTTTTATCAGCAGGAGGACTTTCAGAATACCATTTATTGTTAGATATTTAGTATGGTGGTGGTGATTTTTCAGCTTATTAATGGTGGAGATTGCCATAGCAGGATATAGGGTAAATCATTATATAGGTGTTTTTAAAGTTTTTTAAACACTTTGTAGCTTAAAAATCTTGTTTGAGGAAGGTCCATTACATTTCATAACACATTCTTGAAAACAATAATGTCTTTTATTTTTTGAGGCATCACATTTTTTCACCTTAATTAGCACACATGCATATAAATATATTATGCAATATATATAGCTAGATCTTTATCCCTGCTTCTCACAACTCAAATAACTACTAACTAAAGGTGGAAGCTGTATTTGTTTCCATGAAATGATATTTCAGTGAAATATGTTTATCACTTTTCACCCACAAAAAATGTTTTCGTCTCTTCAACACTTAAATACACTATACATTTCGTCAATAAGAAAATATACTAATATAATATTGACAAAACAAACACAGACGTTATCGTATATAGATGAAGCTTACAAATATAGTATCTTTGTGCTGAATATTGAAGCAAGAAACCTCTTACACAACAAGAAATAATTGTGACAGGATTTAGAGTGTAAGTTGTTATCACCACTTTTGTTTATCATCTGATATGTGTGTAGAATACAAAACAGACGTCTACTATTCTTGCTGCAACAACCATACATTATCTAAGTTGCTGCTTTGTCTGTTCTTGCTGGACGATGGAGTTGTGTACTGATAGTTGAAATTGTTTATGCAAAATCATTTTTTTAATGTTTGCATAGCAGTGACCATGTTCTTTCTTTGACATTATGTTTTACCCTTTTTTCAGGAAAGGAACTTCCTTATGAAAACGCTTGGAATGGAATCTCCATCGCTCAACCCAAGTGTTAAACCGTCACAACCGCCTCTCTGCAAAAGAGTGCTCCTAATCTGAATCTCTAACTCATCTGAAATCTGAAATACAAATCATTGTGAAGTCCCTTTCCTTTTCTGAACCCTTTCTCCCTACCCATGGCAATCGGGCCTGTTAGTTCTTCTCTGCCTGGTTTGAGAAAGATTGCAATTTTGTTCTGCCTAAAATTTTGAAAGCCATACAGTCCTCCAGAATGTTATGGTACATTCTGAGGATCATCAACACATCTAACAGTGTCCTTTTCTTTCCCCCCTTCTCGAAGGGTAACCACCTTACCTTTCTTGATACTTGCACCTAAAAAATAGTGTGCTTACTTCTTAGTGTGTCATTCTTTGGTTTGTTTTGATATCATTCTGGGTTTGTTTTTTCTCCAATCCAGCTTTTGATCTTGGTTTGCCCTTTTGTACAGAGTTTGCTGTGTGATACTAGTAATCCTGAGTGTATGTATACTCCGGCAATTCGCCATCCTACTACATATAATGAACAGAGACATAGATAGAAGAGAAAGAAGAAAAAAAGAGAACAAAAGATTAACCAGTGGCAAATTGGATTCCTCTTTTGTTGTTTTGGGTGTGCATAGAAAATAGAATAAACATTTTTTATTCCTTTTGGGTTCTGATGTACTGAAACATAATTATAATTGGAGTGGAAATGCATTTTGGCTTGGGTGTGCAGATACTGTTTCTGTTTCTAACCCGGATTTAACACCACCATGTGTAGACAATTCTTAAAACTAAGGAAAAGAAAAGCCAGGAGTTCTATGTAGGAAAAGTAACAGGTATATGAACTCATCAAGTCTCAGAGAACATTATGAAAGTAAAGTTTCACACTGACTTCCCCACCCGACCCCCATTTTCAACAAGAGAACTGTGGTTAGCAAAATGGCAACCAACTCATTGCAAGTTTGACCCTCACTACTGCAAAACACACAGCTTTCGGCAATAGGAGCTCCATTTCGTTTCAAAAAGTAATAACTTCATAAAAATAAAGAAAGCTAAAGTTATGTAAATACAAAAACTGCACAGCATACCTGGGACCCTGGACTGACGGAGAGGCATGCAAACATTTCTCTTACTCTTTTCTTTCAGCTCACATGGTTGTTTTGCCATGGAGTGAGGACTGTGGTTTGAGGAAGAGCAACTATGGGGGAAACTATTTCTTATTTAAAATCATTAGTTCATGGTGATGGAGGAAGACCTTCAAAATAATAATAATGACAATGATTAAAGATTGGTAAAAAGAGGGAGGGAAACTCCTTACAAAATAAAGTACATACTGTTAACTTTCTTGAGGGAGGGCACTCTTTGACTCATTTGACCTACCAATATCCACTCACTTAACCAGTTCATCTTGCCTAAACATATTAACTGGTCAAAGAGTCAAGTCAACTGATTTTTGTAAGAAAAAATAGATATTATAATGAATAATGCTATTTATGCATACATTTATTTTGTGGCATTTCAGAGTGAAATGTTTATTGTGGTTAAATTAGTAGCGTTGTTCTATTCTGATCTGAAAATTAGTAGTATATAAAGCACTATTCTATATAATGGACAATGTACCCCACCTGTTCTAAAGCGAGTTTGCCTGTGGAGATCCAACCACTCACTCGCAATTTTCTTCTTTTTTGCCTCGTTAGTGCTACATTTAATTTCATAAACAGAAATTGAGCATGAGATATCGAAGAAGTTCAAACCACTCAAATAGCAATAACTAACATTTACTCCTAACAGAAACACCATCTGCCGGTTCAATAAAATGTCAAATATTTTAATTTGTTCATTTCACATTTCCTTTTTTTTTAAGAAAAAAAAAACCCTTTTTGCGAAATTCTCCCATACAATATTTCGCATTGAAGTTTGTTAGCCATAAATGTATGCAGTCTGATTACAAGCTTTATTTAAAAAATTAAGGTAAACGAATTTGAACAGAAGAATTCTGGAAGCAAAATAAACCAGCAAAACAATTCAGTAAAGCTAATTTTGGGGTTCATACGATACTGGGATGATCTCTAAACAAACGAGGTGATGTGATCTTCTGACAATCATGTTTACAGAGAGTATAACTTTATCTTAGTATTATACTCTAACACTAAATCCAGCATTTCAGTAAAATACAGGCAACTAAAAATATGTAAAAGGAATGAGAAAATGGTGACTAAACTTTGAACTTTTCTCAGAAGGTATCTATCAATTAAAATTACATAGATTTTTTTTTTTGCTTAAACCTAAATCCGGTTCATTGAACCTTCAAGGTTTTAGTAAGGGGCAAATTAACTAGGATAGTATTAACGTTGACTTCAAAAATGCTGAAGGCTTCACATGGCTTTTCTTTTCTTCTGCAATCTCTGCAACTTCTCCCACTTGAGATAGATCTGATAAGACAATCCTGAGAACACCATAAAAACACACCCCCATTGCTTTGTTGACAGGGGATTCCCACTCAATACGGAAGATATCACAATGCTAACAAATTTGCGGGTGGTAGTGATGGTAGTGTTTGCCAAAGAGCCAAACCGGCTTATGGTCAAGAAGATGAAATTTTGGCCAACAGCACCGCAGCAACAATAGAGAAAAATATCCCATGCTGCCTCTGGATACTGTTTGCAGAATCGAACTGCCTCAAATCCACTGGCATGGGGCCATCCGAACATGTAAATCAAATTGTATATGGTTCCCCATAAATTCATGCCCAGCATAATACCCCAAGCACTTGTTTTTGGATACCTGGAAAGCCAAACCAATAGTTAAAAATAATATAGTTAACATTAATGAATCTGTATGTAAGATGTTGTCAACTAAAAGAGTCATTTGCCACACTAAGAAAGCCCAACAGTGTTGAGATTTCAGAAGTCAATTTTGAACGGAAGTTCAACTATTTGACGCGTGAAAGCAACAACGGGCAATGTAGTTTTACCAACAAGCAACATTACATGGGAGAGAGGATTGCTCTTGCCATTTGCTGGGTTATAGGTCTTTGGTTGGTATTGTGGTTGTTAGGAATTCTGAGTTTTGCGAAAGGTTTCTGTCTTCCCGTTTTGGGTCTGTTGGAGAAAGTACTTAGAGGTGGGTATCTTTGTTTCTTCTCTTTATTTTTTGTTCCCTTTCTCCTCTTATTTTTTTCTTTTTATGTTTTTGTATAAGTGTCGGGACAATCCTATTGTCCCATTTCAATTTATTTGTTATTGCTGATAAAAAAGAAGAGAGGAACATGAAAATTTGTATTTAGTTTTGTTTACTTGACTATTAAATTATTCACAGAGACAATCCAATGGAAGACCACTATTTCAACCCTGTAGGCTAAATACACAAGCCTCACATTCTAAGCCAATCCACTTTGGTTCATATAATCAGGTATCAACATTAACTCTAAAAGATGTGTTTAACGGAGATAATAAATATAATCGCATTCATACTTCATAGCTTGACTAAAAAAGGACAACACCTCAACCAATGAGAGAAACAATTTCAAGAACTCCTACATTTAGAAAATTGTTCTCATTAAAAGAAAAAAAAAAGGAAATACAACGAGAGGAAGGAGGGGGTGCGAAAATAGTAAAGAGTAAATCAACGAAGTGCATGTTAAATTTGGTAGTCAAAAAAGACATCAGACAGACTGAAATTTCAATATGCCAAAACAAAAAGAAAGAAACTTCTCTAACCTTCCTTTTATAGAATCCTGGGTAGCATTGGTAAATCCATCAAAAGCAAGGTTCAGGAAACATAACCCATAGCCAAGGGGAGCATTTGGATGTGCCAGCTTGCTGATTGTCTTTGAGCTCGTCTGTAATTAGCATAAACAAATAATGCTAAGCTGGGTTCATAGACTAAAAACTTTCCTTCATAAGAGGAGTGAGCTTTGTTATTCTGACGAGTTCCTAACCTTTAGAAGAGCAAATGTTGATACCCCTCCAGCAACAAGGAATGTACAAATGTATTCTGGAAGAGAATATCTTATCCCATATACTAGAGTACCCATCAACATAACTGCATTAAGGTGAAGTGAATCTTTTGTTAGATATATAAATTTAATTTCTTTTAAGAAATTCGACAAAAAAATTATTATAAGATTTTTCTATCATCATTTATTCCAAATGTTTTATATGTCAGTCCCTGCCAGAAGCTCCTCTATTTAGCATGATCAAACGAAGGTAAAAAACCATGGAATTTAATTATTTGTGCAGATCCATAAGCAAATCGGAAAAAATGGGTGCATAATAAGTAAAAGTTTAAGATACAAATCACGATGGATTCTCAAGTCAAATGCACAAGTAGAAGAGCTAAAAAGTCTCAAAAAATACATAACCACAACAGTTTCCATGGTATTGGTAAAATGCTAAAATACTCACTTAATAAAGTGAAATTCACATACAACCTATCCCTAGTCCCCATAAACCAAAAGTATACAAAAACACAGACACACAATATAGTGATACAATTCAATCACATATTAAGGGAATATACAGAAGATATAAAAAATAAGCTAAGTTCCCATTGCTTTTAATTAAAATGCAAACTTTTGTCCATCAAGCACAATATACTAACCTGGAATCATTTTGGAAGACTTCGCCAGCACCTGCAAGTAGAAAAATTAACACCACCCATTAAAAAGATCATACAGCCTCGTGCCGAAAACAATGAATGACTGGACAATAAATTCGCCAGAAATGCTGCACCATGCAGCATAAATATAAAAATACTAGCTTCAACTTAGATGCGTGGTAAGGATAGCTTGTGTATGTTACCATCCATTATCTGTAAAATAGTTATTTCATTGATTTTCAAGAAAGAAGAATGGATTTTCGTACATAATACCGAAATCGATTTACTAATACTTATAACTTTCAAATAAAAAAGATGAGGAAAGAAAAGGTGTTGAAGAAATCACACCTGAGCAGGGTAACTAATATACTTCAAAGCTTCAATTCCCATAGCGGGACCAATGGTGTTGGTAATTCCAGCGCTCCAATAACTCCACCAAGGAGCACCACCAGAATTTCCACTGGACCATATCTTTATCACTGTACGCTTAAAAAATTGATTAAAATAAAATGTTAAACGGATCTGATTTAAATACACACAGTATAAAAAATATACATATACTATAACTCAATCATAAATTGCCGTAAGATAACGGCTTTAAAAAGTAACAAACACGGAATTTCCAACAAGTTTTAGAGCAACAACGCATAAAACATAAACTCAAATCAAATATATTCACACACTTATTACTAATTCGCGATAGAATCTTACTTATAAACGACCAGATTAAACACACCACACTCTGCGCCAAGTTCAGAAACGCAAGGTGCTCGAACCTTTCACCGTTCGGACCGAATCGCTTGGTCGACCTGAAACAAAATTCAAAACATATAAAAAAACATTAGCAACGAAAGGCATTTCGAAACTCACGACGGTACGAGAATTTTGGAACGAATTGGGATTCTTACACGTTTTCCTGAAGAACGCCTTGGTAGATGTAGGCCGACCAGATTCCGGCGACGCAGAAGGCGAGGAGCAGGATGCGGCGGAGCCCTCCGCCGTGGGCCTCCATGAGATCCGCACGGTTCGGTTCTTTTACTATTATAGAGTATTGAATGAAGGAAACGCCGTTGAGAGAAGCAACCCTGGGTGAAGAATGGATCAAATAATGAAATAATAATAGAAATGGGGACAGTGAAAGCAGGAGCTTAGAAGTGTGAAGTGTGCGCCAAGCTATGCTACGTGGATTCGCCACGTGGCGAAATATTATTGGATTCTGCCATGTCATCACGCTCCCATTGGACGCGCCAACGCGTGCCGCGTTTTCACTTTTTTAGCGGTAGACTCCTCCAAATGTCGGTCCACCCTATTTGGTCTTTTCGTCAGTTTCTTGTTATGAATATTCTGCAATTTCTGTTTTACGTTTTTTCTGTTCCAGGTTTTATAAACTAATATCCCCTCCATTTTCATTTATAATATCTTCAATTGTTATGAATAATAAATTAGTTTCATTGAAAAGTGTATACTTTTATTTTCAAAATTATAGACCATAAATGTGAGAACTGAAATAAAATATAAGAATTAATAAATATTTTAAAATAATAAGATGAGGTATTATAAAGTTAAAATAATTTGATAATATGAATATATTTCTTAAACTCGTCTTATTATTTCAAATATTTGTCTTTTTTTATAATTTTTTTTGAGTTCTTTATCATCATTCTAATTTCTTTAACTCCCGAATCATCTATCTGACGATCAGAAAGTATCTAAATTATCACAATAGTGTAGTCTACGTTTTTATTCGTTTAGTTTCTAATTTTGAGCAAGTAAGTTTCAATTTTTTTTTTCTTTTTTTGTTGTAGGTTGAGGTCATGCATGGTGATCTTCCATGACATGTGTGTTTTGATCTCTTTTCCTAGTTTCTTGTTTATAAGAGATTCTAAGGACTCTCTCTGATCTCATTTCCTTGATTTGTAGCTGTTTTTAGAATTTCTTGAGCTCTAAGCAAGGCTTGGGAACAATTTTAATCTGTGATAATTCTCTTAAAGGTAAGGGAAGCTAGTATTTATGTTTAAAAAATTTAATTTCCATGTATGAATTATGATTATTGGTATAATAGAATGACTTAAATGCTAATGAGGTAGTTGTGCATGGGTTATTTTATTAGATTGGTGAAATTGGTGATACTATGCTTGATTGTATGATATGATTCTGTTTTGGATTTAGTATAACTTGGTGAAGGGCTCTTTGTGTGAATGTTTATGGTAAGCAATTGATATAGTGGGAAGAAATAAGAAGTAAGTTTAGTCATGGGATGTTTTTGTCTAAAAATGGGGTTTTGATGAGTGAGGTTTTGAAGTAATGATTAGATGAAAGAAACTGAGTTTTTGGAGTTGTTTTATGGTTAATTGAAACATGTCTAGACTATTAGTTAGCTGAAATTGTTGGTATCGTATATCAATAATAAAGTAACGCAGCGGAATAAAGTTAATAAGCGGAAAGCGTGTTTGGTCACTTTTTAAATTAAAATAGTTAGTTTTAAAAATAAAATTTCTAAAAGAAAATTTATCGAACAATTGATGTGCATAAAACAATAAAGAGTGTAGGGAGTAGAAAAATCACACAGATAATTTTTATACTGGTTCGATTCAAAAGAATCTACGTCCAGTCGTTAATCACTATAAAAAGTGATTAATTGGTTCACTAAAAATTAGTTTCACAGATTTACAATAAGAGAATGAAGATAAGAGATAAAAGAACCTTCCTTTGACAAACGAACTCGAAGAGAAAAATTAGAAGGTCTATGCAAAAAAGGATAGTTTGTGATATGTTGTTGAGTCATTTATGACTTATTCAAACCTTTAGTTTGCATAATTTGAGTTTGGAAGGTGTAGAATTGAGTTTGGGTGGTTTAGAGCGATGAAATTTGTTTGGTATAACTAATCTGAGTTATAAAGGTGTTTTCCAATGTTTCACAGTGCATAAAAGGTCCTAAGAATCAGTTAAACATGTATGTGAAGTATCCAAGGTTAGGCAAAAAGGGTATCAAAATCTAATATGGCGTTGAGAGCCTTTGTCAGGGCGCCTGGACGCTTGATTCTAGTGGCTTTGGTGCCGAGCGCCAGAAAACAGAAGTTGGGGTGTTGAGCGCTAGCTTCTAGGTGCTTGAACACCATCCTATTGGTTTTGAAAATGTGTTTTATGCTCATTATGTTCAGTTGATGGGTTGTTTCTGGTATTCTGATGGATGTTAATTAGTTTTATGTGACTTGTATGTTGTGGTTATGTGAAGATAATTTTGTAATGAAAGGTTGTGGAAAAGAATTCTAATGAGGCATTTCTTATTGTTGGTTACCTAGTGTTGAGTGTATGAATGTATGAAGCTAAGTATTGAAATTTAGCCTGACATTCTAATGGTCATCTATTCTCAAGTAGAGAGAGGTGAGATGTGTGGTGATAGTAACAAGATGTCCTCGTCTAGGGCTTTACCTTGACCAAAGACATTTATTCAAGGATTAACCTTGTGTGGTAGCTTGGGGTGGGCCAATAGTATTACTACTACAAGCTCATAAATTACCATAATTCAACATTCATACTATATCTAGATGAGTCAAATATAATTTGATTAAATCATATAATATGTGTGATTATTTTGTTTGAAACTGTGATTTGTGTTGATGTATTAATAATTTAGAATCATTCTATTTACACTAGCTTACTCTTTTGTTTTTGTTGTTGTTGTTGTATGTTCTTGTGTAGTGTGGTTTTGGTTAGGTTTAAATACCTTTTTAGTCCCCAAGTTGGGGTCTGAATTTTCGTTTTGTCCCCGGTTTCAAAAATGAAGCCCTTTAGTCCCCATGTTTTCAATTTTGAGTGCAATCGGTCCCTTCCGTTAAGTAGATGCTAACAACGTTAAATGTTAAGTGACTGTGTATGTCATGTAAGCAAGAAATGTGATCGTGGCAATAAGGTGGACTATAGTAATTGACGTGGCAGCCAATAAATCCATTAAGTATTTTTAAATTCACATTTTCACTATCAACACTCTCAGAGCATCCATCTGACACCACACTCAACTTATCACCCCCACCGACGACGCGTCCGAGTATTCGACAACCCTCAGAGGACAACTCTTCGGCAACCGGTCAACATCCACCACACTCACACTCTCCCCCTCCTCCATCACCCCAAACTCCTTGACCCAATTTCCACAACCCTTTCCTTCTTCTCCTCCATCATTCCTAGATCCTCCACCGCCTTAACCCTAGTAAGCCCGAAATCCACATTTTTTATGGCATTTGAGTGCCCAAATAAGACTGAGGTTTCTCAAATATTTTCATAATTTGTAGCAAATCCAGGCATAAAAACAATTGAACATATTCAGATTAGTTCCAAATCCTTAACCAAAGGAGTAGCAAACAAAAATCCTTTTCCAGATAGCAAACCTCGGAAGGGTGTCAAGCTTAAGGGAGCATCCAAGATTAATTCCAAGAAGGGAATCAAAGAGAAGGAAACTTCACCAACCTTTTCGCTCCAAAATCACTTCGACAATGTCAATCCTTCGAGAATACCAATCCATCGACAACCTCACTTTCTGATTAAATCCCCAATTTCTGATTAAAACTCAAACAACATTCTCACACCAAACTCAAACGGTGCTGGTGTAGATTTTTGATATCTGAGGTAGAAGAAAGGAAACCCTTGAGTGGAGAGGAAGGAGAGCGGCGTTGTGGCATCGGTGAGGGCAGCGATTCCGGCGAGAACATCGGTAGCTGGTTTTGTCGACGGTGGCAGTATCTCTAGCCGAGATTGATGATCGTTATGGTAACTGGTTCGATGGAAGCAAGGTCTGCACGAGAGAGGACGAAGATGGTGGTCCGCGATGGTGTTCTTGGCCGGTGAGGAGGAGCGACGACCCTGGCTTGGTCGGCGGTGACTTGCGCGGGAGAGTGGCAATGAAGGCGCCGACAGCCTCGTCGGTCCAGGTCGTTGTGACGATGACCGATTAAGGCGGCGAGAACGGTAGGATCTCAGAGTTGGGGCCGGTTCCGCGAAGAAGAAAGGACGAGATGGTAGTCCGGCGTGAAGGGCGGTGGCTCTTCCGACGAATGCGCCGGCGAAGCCGTGGACAGCCCCCTCGCAGTGGCCTTTTGATCGGAGGTTATGACGGAAGTGGGTGCAGGAGTGGCGGAGGTGAGTGCCTTGGGGTTTTAGAGATGAATATATCAGGGCAAATCCTTTTTTTCTTTTCTTTTAAGCCTAAGATGATATTTTCACATCTGTCACTATTAAAAAATTTGTTTTTCCACATTGAATAACTCATGTTGCCACAGAAGTTAACATTTAACGCTGTTAGCATCTACATAACGGAAGGGACCAATTACACTCAAAATTGAAAACATAGGGATCAAAGGACTTCATTTTTGAAACCGGGTACAAAACGAAAATTCTAATCCCAACTTGGGGACTAAAAAGGTATTTAAACCTTTTTGTTATGATCATCTAGTAAGTGTGAGCTGAGGACGTTGATGTTTCTATTGAACAAACTTTGGAGGGAGGACCAATAAATGTTTAGTTTCTTTTAAATTAGATGTAATGTTTGTAATTTTGTTTAGAAAACTTGTATATAAAATTTTAATTTATGGTTATAATAGATGACATGAAACTTTTAATATTTCTTGTCCTATTAAAATTATGATACCTTCTTTATAGTTTAAGATTATATAATTAGAATGTCATAATAACCTTTATATTATTTAAAATATTTATTATTAATTATTTTAGTGAAAACATCAAAATTAAATATTGATGGTTTGTCAAATATAATTAATATATCATTCAACTTTAAATTAGTCCTAAAAAAAAATCACTATGATTTTCTTTTAGATCTTATAATTATGAGTGGAGGGAGTAATAATTTATAAATTAATAATAACTACTATTTTTCCGGACGAATATTTATATTTATCTTACTATTATTATTGAATTGCAAGTAATGATAAATGACATTTCTAAATACATAAATTGTAGGAACAAAATTATTATGAATTAATATTTTTATCAAGAAAATAATGTAGGGTTAATTATTAACTTAAAATTAAAATTAAAATGAAAACAATAAATATACATGAAAATAATGAAAATTTAAGAATAAAATAAAATTATCACGAAATTAAGATATGGTATATTGACCGGTGAGAATACCAACGACTCCTAAAGACACGTTAATGACTCCTATAAAGAATTCTTACAATAAAGAATAGTTCTTTAAAACGTTTTTCATTCTTCACTATTGGGATTCAAATTCAAATATTAATATATGAGTTAATTTTAAACTATTATTTAAAGATTTTAAGATGTTTTGTTAAATAATTGCATCATGTTAACAGTTTAAATGTTCTTTTTGTGACATCCCAAATATATAACATATATATATATATATATTTATATAAGGACGTCAACATAGATAATATTGAAAAACAGTTAAGATAAGAAATTAGAGTATTAGGATTACAATCATCCAAATTAACTCCAGAATTTAAAACTTTAAAGACGAAGAAGTACCTCAAATGACTTAATCTATTTCAAGGTAATACAACTTAGTTAAGAAATCATAAAAGGGCTAAGTTGCAGCATCAACATCCTCAAGCTCTTGCTCCGGGGAACCTTCTCAACATCTGCTCACATCCAAGTGGATGATCATCGCAAAGGAAAACAAACGCAAACATGGCACAAACACAACAAAGGCAAGAGTGAGCTAATTACATCAAAAGCATGCAAATATATCAACATATATATATATATATATATATATATATATATATATATATATATATATCATATTTAACTCAAGTAAAATACATACAAGTAAGACAATTTATAACATAGACCCTAGCATATTATATTCTAGACTTGACTCGTCCGGACTTTAGAATGATAGTCGAGCTATGGCGGGCCATGCACCCGTGGTGGCTTGTGATACATAGGCTCCCCCGCCCTGCTACTCACGAGGTTAGTCCGTTCCGCGCCTTGCAGCATGATGGAAGCCTCCAAGACTAAGATCTCCTGCTACTCCTCACCACATGGTTCAACCATCTCTACGTGAGAGGAAAGACCATTGGAGCGTCAGGAAGACCCCTAAGACTGAGCTCCTACTTTCATTCTAAAACACTAAGAATCTCACCGAGAGATTTTACATATATGAAACTTGGTTTACCACTTGGATCGCAATTTCATCAATTTGTAATCATATACTTTTTGCCACAATTGACCTATACGTAATATTAGCAATATACATTTCTTCCCAATCACAAAGCTTACAACAAAATTATCATTAGTTTCCACACATAATCTCTATAATATATGTAATTCATCATCCACAAAGTGTTACTACACCATAACAATTATTTTAATTTAATTGTACAACACTAGAATCTAATGCTTCATGTGACCCATCCCAACTGTGCAAATTTATTTCAATTACGCCGTCCTTGTCACAAGTTGTTCATCGGTCAGTCCTCACCAACACCTGTCCTATTCTTTTTTTTCTCTACCAAAACTTACAAGGATAATTATTTAATTATTATGACAATTACTCGTGAGACCCCAAGAGAAACACCACTTCTTTCCCACACGAATCTAGGCATAAAAACAAAGACATACCTTAACCAGAAACTCTTTTAACTTGGAGCACAAATCCATAGCTCCTGACCGTGAGTTTCCCAATAACTCACTTTTTCCACAAGACTAAAGCCACATCAATATTTTTATTTCTCCTTTTTCCTATAACAAAACCTATTATAATATTAAACTATATAACTACCCATGTGGACCCCACATGGCCCACCTAATTTCCTACACTCTTTCCAACTCACGTAAGACTTTTCTCTCTCCATAAAACATATTTACCTTATTATATATATCAACAATTCACCAAAAAGTTGCATATCCTTTTCCTCTACACGTAAATCCATCTTCTCTCTCCAACATCATACTTCTTCTATTAATATAATAACCAATACTCATCATTACTTTCTCACACTCATGTACTTCTTTACTTTCCTCAACTTTCTTACTATAAAATAATGCCATAATAAATGTCAATTCCACATGGCCCACTCATCCATGCCTTAATTATACATCCCAATTTTATTCTCTTCAATTTTCGTCATCTCCCACACCAGACAATAACTCTTCTCTTTATTTTTCGTTCATACACCCCTCGGTATGCAACTTCCTTTTTCCCTATTCATTCACCTACCAGAAAAACACACACACACTCATTCACCTTTTTCCCTATGCAACTCTCCTAAGTCTAAAACTTAACCCAATTAACATGATAAGAACAACCCCATTTAACCACTAGGAAAATAAGATTCAAAGTAAAGCAAGAAGATGATCAAGAACATTACACAAGCAATAATAACATCTCAGTCACTTCCCTTACACATTCCCAAAATTTACATGTATAATTATAGTATCATAACAAACCACTCAAGCATAAAATATGACATTTAAGACAAACAAAAATACTATTTCAGAAATTAACCCACACAGTATCAAACAAACCATTTAAATATATAATCAACTCCCCTTACCTTTTGGTTCTCACAACACAGTTTCTAGAAAACGTCCTAATAGTACCTCCGCACAGATGTAATTTCGACAATACCTATAAGCCACCAAATTGGTGTAGAGTACAGTCTTTAGAGTTTGATAGGATAAGGAAAAATAAAAAGAACGCTACTTGCAAGGTAGAACCTTTGCATGAGTAAAACCCTAGGGTGCGGAGAATGGGAAATTTACCTTATCAGCAGAGAGACGCGAAACTAATTGGATGGATTGAAAGCTCTCGACTCTGGGAACGTGGGGGCACCACCTATTTGAAAATGCAGTGGTGAAAATTTGAGAAAGAGTAGAGAGAAGGTGGAGCAAGGTTTAGAGAGAAGGTAGAGTTTCTAAAGAACCCACCTTTTAGAGAGAGAGAGAGTTTTAGCTTAAATCTCCGACTTAGTAAAAGCCCATGCCCCTAAGGTTGCCTTTAATTTCTATGGGCCTGGCTGCTTGACTTAAGGCCCAATTGTTTTAAAATTTCTCTGGTCCTTACATTCTCCCCAACAAATAAAAATTTTCGTCTCCGAAAATTAAACATACCAGTGAATAGGTTGGGATAGGATTCCCTCACCTCCTCTAGCTCTCAGGTAAAGTCACCTATTCTACAGTCCCAGATGACTTTGATAAGTCTGACAGTTTTTCCCCTAGGCTGTTTGGTTTTCCACTCATCAATTCTTCGCTACTTCCTAATTTCTCTGTAAAACTTCTGCTAGCCTTCACTTTAGATCAATCCTTGACTGATATCCTTTTACCTCCTATTGTTTCTTCTAAGAAACCACTGACTTGCTCACTACAACTTTCGATTTAATCGTCATCTGTTATGCTCTTGATAACCTTTAACCACACTCATTCTGAGGACTTCACCTTGCTTTACCGATCTCCACTCTTGAGTAGCATATTTTCCATTTATACTATCTCATTACCAAAGTAAAATTCTTTTTCCTTGCAACAACAAAACTAATTTGAGCACTCTAACTTCCCTCCGTTAACTCACTAACCTGAACCATATGCATTTCTTAATCCACTAGCTTGTAATCATGCTTAAATATGTATCTTCCTCGACTGGAGATCCCTGGCTTAATCTGTACCATGCCAACTTTGATACATCTAAAGCTAAGACTATCCAAACTGCGCTTTCTCAACCATTTTAAGAAACCCACTAGTTATAGTATTTCAACTATACTAATGAAATCTCTTTACATCTTCACTTCAGACTTTAATCTTTAGACTCTTCTACCGTTTCTTAATCAGTTCTCACTAAGCTAAAAACTTTGAATCTTCTTCCAGCTTCCACTCACGACTAACGCTTCCTCACTTCAAAATTGATCTTACAACTTGAAACTTATCCTTGTTCATTTCCTTCATCCACTGACCCTCTTCCCATGCTCAACGTCCATTTATTCTCCCACATCCAAGTCAACACCGCATCTTGAAACTGAAGTCTCACTTGTTTCCTTTGCTTCATACTTATCTCCACCCCACCTAAACTCACTTCTGACTCTTGCAAATCACCAAACACTCCCAACTGATGCCCTAGATAATGACGTCCCACTTGTTTTAAAGAAGCTCATTTCACATAACCGCCAACACCTGACATTGAAAACGCTTCACATACACTTGGTACTGATAAGAACAAGCCCACTAACATCCACTACGCTACTCTAATCCTCAAACTCCCTTGATCACTAGTTACTGAAAGAACACTTCCTTCATGACAATTGTAACCCGAAGATGACCACTCTTGAAGAACCTTCTTCAACACTTCCATGACTTTGCAAAACCCCAATAACTTTTTTTTCTTCCATGATAACCTTGTCATTCCATTTCCTCAACACTGTTTTCTGTTCCACAAAACGACCATGCTCGAAATCACTCCTGATTGTTAATACTTATACCCCTGTTCAACCTATCCTCTACTTCTCTTTTGAGATTCTTCAATCTTGTGGTTCTCCTTATGATTACACTGAGTCCAAACACTACCACTCTAATCCAACTTCCATTTTCCTCTTGCACTACACAACTTCAACAAGAACCACCCATAAAAGATTATTGACACCGGTTCTGTTTAGACATCACTCCAAAGTGAACACCACTTCTCCAAGATATAAAAATCCCATACTTGTGCAGAACACTAACCAAAACCCTTACACCATAAATATTCATCTTCTCTTCTCTGTTTATCCTCGTTAAATTCTTCTGACTTTCACAACCCTTTTTCTTCACATTTCTAACTTGATTCACAATCGATGTATAACCACTAACTTTTCTTCTTGAAACACGAAGCTGCTCTAGAGAATCATAGAACTATTTTGAAACAACAACCTCCCTTGAATCATACCTCAAACTTATGAAAGAACGACATCATCTCTTCTTCACTAGCACTTAACAAACATCTTGAATTCCCATAACACTTGCCTTCACTCTCTGCTCAACTATACTTGATGCACCACATTCGCTTTCCTTCCCTGCCAAGAAACCACTTCATATAAACTTCAAACTTGCGCCCTTAGACTAACTCCATAAACGTAGCATCACTTAGAATTTTTCAAGTACTAATCCCAACCAAATAACTTAAAACCTTCTTCTTCAAGAATTGCCATCTTCAACCCAGAATCTTTAGAAATACAGATCCCATCTTTAATCCTCTGAACTTCATATGAACTTACCAATTCACTGCCTTCTACTCTATAAATTTCAATTAATAAAACAAAAAGAACCCCGAACATCTTTCTTTGGCGAAGACCCAACTACCAATATTCTAGTTTAATCTGCTTTAAACATGGATCCCCACGGTTGCACCTAGCACCACACTATTCTTAAATCTCAATCACTTTATTTCTTACACTAAGGAGCCTACCTAATTTTTTTTTATTTTTTATTTATTTTTTTTTATTTTTCTTTTTACTGTCTAACCTTTTCTTCAATTTCTATTGCTCATCCCAAATAAAGAATTATGGCATATTGTAATAAACCCACGGTCCCGAACCCCTATCCTACTCTCACGCTTATTTCTTTATTCAATTCCAATTTACTATTAATCATTCTTCAACCTCACCAATGAAAGAATTCTTCCTCTCTGTTGTGCCTATTATTTACGCAAACCAAACCCAATTCCTTCATTCATTTTATTTCAATTACCTATCAGGATGGGACCCTCACTGCTTCCAAAATTCCAAGCTTCAAATATCTCTTAAAAGTTTCTTTTACTAACAAAAAGGATGGACCCACCACTAACAGACCTATACTATTATTATAAAGAACCCCTTCTTCCTTTCTATTTTGTTCCTGACACACACCACAACATTCCTCCAATTCTCTCTTCACTAAATTTACGTAACTTCTTCCATGAGCCATGCAAACATTACCTCCACCAAGCCAAACAACTTCAACCCAACCTTATTTTTCTTCATTCAACTTCACTGACACCACCAACCCGAGCTATAATGTGTCTAAAACCCATGCTTCCTATGCCTCCCTGCAATATTTCTACTTATACTACTTTTCCATGCACACCTTCACGTCCCATCTCACACCACTCTCAGCTGCCAACTCTTCACGAGAGACCCCTCAAAATTCTCTCAAACTCTCTTTTCGTCTCACATACAAAACACACTCTCTAATAATCTTCATCTCCCCATACCTTAATAATAACACTCAACCACCCTCACTCTTATTTATATCACAAAACCATACTCACTCTCCACTCTTATCAAGATGTTTTATGTTCTTAATACTTCCAGTTAGATTTTAAATTTCACTATCTAGACTTGAAGGAAATGGTAGAACTACCATTCAGACTCAACTTTCCACATGAAAGCCACGACAAATTCGCAACCCGTAGGTTATCCTAGGAACAAACTACTCTGATATACCATAAATGTGACATCCCAAATATATAACATATATTTATATAAGGACGTCAACATAGATAATATTGGAAAGCAGTTAAGATAAGAAATTAGAGTATTAGGATTACAATAATCCAAATTAACTCCAGAATTTAAAACTTTAAAGACGAAGAAGTACCTCAAATGACTTAATCTATTTCAAGGTAATACAACTTAGTTAAGAAATCATAAAGGGGCTAAGTTACAGCATCAGCATCCTCAAGCTCTTGCTCCGGGGAACCTTCTCAACATCTGCTCACATCCAAGTGGATGATCATCGCAAAGGAAAACAAACGCAAACATGACACAAACACAACAAAGGCAAGGGTGAGCTAATTATATCAAAAGCATGCAAATATATCAACATATACATATCATATTTAACTCAAGTAAAATACATACAAGTAAGACAATTTATAACATAGACCCTAGCATATTATATTCTAGACTTGACTCGTCCGGACTTTAGAATGATAGTCGAGCTATGGCGGGCCATGCACCCGTGGTGGCTTGTAATACATAGGCTCCCCTGCCCTGCCACTCACGAGGTTAGTCCGTTTCGCGCCTTGGAGCATGATGGAAGCCTCCAAGAGTAAGACCTCTTGCTACTCCTCACCACATGGTTCCACCCTCTCTACGTGAGAGGAAAGACCATTGGAGCGACAGGAAGACCCCCAAGACTGAGCTTCTACTTTCATTCTAAAACACTAACAATCTCACCGAGAGATTTTACATAGATGAAACTTGGTTTACCACTTGGATCGCAATTTCATCAATTTGTAATCATATACGTTTTGCCACAATTGACCTATACATAATATTAGCAATATACATTTCTTCCCAATCACAAAGCTTACAACAAAATTATCATTAGTTTCTACACGTAATCTCTATAATATATGTAATTCATCATCCACAAAGTGTTACTACACCATAATAATTATTTTAATTAATAATTATTTTAATTTAATTGTACAACACTAGAATCTAATGCTTCGTGTGACCCATCCCAACTGTGCAAATTTATTACAATTACGCCGTCCTTGTCACAACCCTTTCATCGGTCAGTCCTCACCAACACCTGTCCTATTCTTTTTTTTTTCTCTACCAAAACTTACAAGGATAATTATTTAATTATTATGACAATTACTCGTGAGACCCCAAGAGAAAAAACACTCATTTTCCACACGAATCTAGGCATAAAAACAAAGACATACCTTAACCAAAAACTCTTTTCACTTGGAGCACAAATCCATAGCTCCTGACCGTGAGTTTCCCAATAGGAAAATGTTACTTTAACAACTGTATTTGACAACTATTTTGACAACCACACGTGGCGTGCTGTGATTGGCTCTCTTAATTGAAGTTTTTAAAAACAAAAAATTATTGTGAAAGGGCATTTGTGGAAAAGGGTTTGCTGAAAATGAATGTTATTGGCGCCACCGAAACGTTCTCTCTCCACAACAACACTCATCTCTGTCCACGACACAGGAAGCTCTCCCTTTCTGAAATCTTTGCACGCCAGCGAAATCGTGTTCGTTCCTTCCACCATTGAAGCATTGAAGTTGCACATTGAACACTATCACGTTTGTCCACCATTGAAGTTTTGGGAGGAAGTGTCGAAAGGGGCTAGCATTGTCAGGTGTTGTGGGAAGGAGAGGTTTTTTTCGATCTTATTCCATCGTTGAAGACATTGATCGAAATGTTTGGTTATTTTCCCCTTCCGAACGGTGTCACGTCCGTCCGTCATTGAAGTGTTGGGAGGAAGTGTGGAAAGGGGGCTAGCATTGTCATTTGTTGTCGAAAGGAGGGGTCTTGTTTGATTCTTAGTCCATCTCTTGTCAAAGAAAGACGAGATCTCCGCATGTTCGTTGGCGAAAGACTTGACAGAATTGAAAATCGTGTTGGAGTTGTTGAGCAAGAACTTATTAACTTCCGCAATCAATTTAATCAACCACCACCTACTTAGATTACAAATAATTCCATATTGTTATGTACCCTTTAATTTCAAAACTTTGTGTTGCATGAACTGTTGCTAGATCTTTATATTAATGTAACTGACAATGTTTAATGTTATGAACTTAATTATTCCTTCTAAGTGTGTTTAATATTACTTTAAATGTTATGAATGTTTATATTGATGTTATTCTTTAATATTATTTTAATTGTCAATCTTCAAATCAAAGACTTCCAACTATATATGGGTCTGCTAACTGGAAAGTAATGCATACTGAATACACTGGTAAAAAAAGTTTGACCATACTAGTAAGCCACTCAGGCAGGAACTGTTAGCAGCTCTCATGTTTTGGTACAAAACTGTATTTTCTCACTGGTAAGCGATTACAGGGCCTCTGTAATCGCTTACCATAGCATGAGACCCCTACTTGCTTCAACCTTGTTGTTTTCCAATGATTGAATCCTGGCAAACACGTATAATGCATACTCAATTTAATTTCAATACATGTCTGACCATACTTGTGAGCCACTCAGCCAGGCACTGTTAGCAGCTTTCATGTTTTGGTACAAAATTGCATTTTCTCACTGGTAAGCGATTACAGGGCCTCTGTAATCGCTTACCATAGCATGAGACCCCTACTTGCTTCAACCTTGTTGTTTTCCAATGATTGAATCCTGGCAAACACGTATGATGCATACTGAATTTAATTTCAATACATGTTTGACCATACTTGTGAGCCACTCAGCCAGTCACTGTTAGCAGCTCTCATGTTTTGGTACAAAACTGCATTTTCTCACTGGTAAGCGATTACAAGGCCTCTGTAATCGCTTACCATAGCATGAGACCCCTACTTGCTTCAACCGTGTTGTTTTCCAGTGATTGAATCCTGCCAAACACGTGTAATGCATACTGAATTTAATTTCAATACATGTTTGACCATACTTGTGAGCCACTCAGCCAAGCACTGTTAGCAACTCTCATGTTTTGGTACAAAACTGCATTTTCTCACTGGTAGGCAATTACAGGGCCTCTGTAATCGCTTACCACAGCATGAGACCCCTACTTGCTTCAACCTTGTTTTCCAATGATTGAATCCTGCCAAACACGTGTAATGCATACTGAATTTAATTTCAATACATCTTTGACCATACTTGTGAGCCACTCGGGTAGGAACTGTTAGCAGCTCTCATGTGTTGGTACAAAACTGCATTTTCTCACTGGTAAGCGATTACAGGGCCTCTGTAATCGCTTACCGTAGCATGAGACCCCTACTTGTTGCAATTTTGTTGTTTTCCAATGATTGAATCCTGCCAAACACGTGTAATGCATACTGAATTTAATTTCAATACATGTTTGACCATACTTGTGAGTCACTCAGGCAGGAACTGTTAGCAGCTCTCATGTTTTGGTACAAAACTGCATTTTCTCACTGGTAAGCGATTACAGGGCCTCTGTAATCGCTTACCATAGCATGAGACCCTTACTTGCTTCAACCTTGTTGTTTTCCAATGATTGAATCCTGGCAAACACGTGTAATGCATACTGAATTTAATTTCAATACATGTTTGACCATACTTGTGAGCCACTTAGCCAGTCACTGTTAGCAGCTCTCATGTTTTGGTACAAAACTGCATTTTCTCACTGGTAAGCGATTACAGGGCCTCTGTAATCGCTTACCATAGCATGAGACCCCTACTTGCTTCAACCTTGTTGTTTTCCAATGATTGAATCTTGCCAAACATGTGTAATGCATACTGAATATAATTTCAATACATGTTTGACCATACTTGTGAGCCTCTCAGCCAGGAACTGTTAGCAGCTCTCATGTTTTGGTACAAAACTACATTTTCGCACTGGTAAGCGATTACAGGCCCTCTGTAATCGCTTATCATACCATCAGACCCCTACTTCCTTCAACCTTGTGTTTGTGGAATGATTGAATCCTGCAAACACGTGTAATGCATAGTGAATGCACTGGTAAAACAAGTTTGACCATACTTGTGAGCCACTCAGCCAGACACTGTTAACAGCTCTCATGTTTTGGTACAAAACTGCATTTTCTCACTGGTAAGCGATTACAGGGCCTCTGTAATCGCTTACCATAGTATCAGACCTGCCCCTATCAACCAACCAAGACCTGTACTTCCTCAAAATCCTCAAAAAGTTGTTTTTCATTATGTTAATCGATAACAATCACCCTGTAAGCGATTACAACCGGACCAGGCCACTGCCATTGCTGCAGGAACTTACATTCCAACCCACACAAACCTCTACTTCGTCATCCCCACAAACATATGGGTCACTTAACTTACATAATGAATCAAAATTAAATAACTCATGGAATCAACAGTACAATAAAATATCCTTTCCAATAATAACTATCTCTGTTCACAATCATATTAAGTGGTCCAAATACAAAGATACATACTTCAAAGTCTACCAAATACTACACTATTACAAAAATTACATAAGTCTCAACCAAGTTTTGGACTGTATATGGTGTATGGAGTTCTACAGGCTTTGCTCTTGAAACGCCGTCGACGAAATACACCCCCAACGACGACAGAGGCGAAACTTAGCTCGAAAGATCGAAACCCAACGAAATCCTTCAACCTCTCCTCAGATTGCTCACCGTTTCAAAGCCTTCACTAAATGGACACGGAAGGAACAACTTCAAAGGAACACGAAAACATTAAATGGATGAAAAGAGAGCTTCGGAGAGAAACAAAAACCTACAATGGAATAAAAAGAGAGAGAGAGTGCTTAAAGAGAGAGTGCTTCGAAGGAGAAATACTTATTCAAACCACTGAGGGTGTTTTTGGAACAACACAAAATGTCCTTTTTCAAATCTTTATTTTAATTAAAAAAAAGAAATTTCAATCACCCAATAAATTGCTGACACGTGGCGTTGTCAAATTGTTGTTAAAATTTGGTTGTTAAGATATCAGTATCCTTCCCAATAACTCACTTTTTCATCAAGACTAAAGCCACATCAATATTTTTATTTCTCCTTTTTCCTATAACAAAACCTATTATAATATTAAACTATATAACTACCCATGTGGACCCCACATGGCCCACCTAATTTCCTACGCTCTTTCCAACTCACGTAAGACTCTTCTCTCTCCATAAAACATATTTACCTTATTATATATATCAACAATTCACCAAAAAGTTGCATATCCTTTTCCTCTACACGTAAATCCATCTTCTCTCTCCAACATCATACTTCTTCTATTAATATAATAACCAATACTCATCATTACTTTCTCACACTCATGTACTTCTTTACTTTCCTCTACTTTCTTATTATAAAATAATGCCATAATAAATATCAATTCCACATGGCCCACTCATCCATGCCTTAATTATATATCCCAATTTTATTCTCTTCAATTTTCATCACCTCCCACACCAGACAATAACTCTTCTCTTTATTTTTCGTGCATCACCATTTTCTTTCTCACCTTCACGTAAACATCACACACACTCACTCAACCTCCCTCTATTTGCTTTTGGTTCTCTACTTCCACAAACCACTCATCTCTCTATACTTCAACACTCACACTTTTTTTTGTCATTGATGAGTGGTTATTTCTTGAACTATATTTAGTTTACTTCACTTAAATAAACCAGGGAATTGTGTTTAATCGTTTGTTATTTCCCCGTTTTCCGAATTCTGCTTAATTTGGTCGGAAATTCGCAATTGTGCTAATTTGGATTTTCTGAGGTGATTAAGCGCATTTCTGGTTGCAGGGAAATTGTGGAAATATCATCTGGAGCATTAGGATATGGTGTGACACATTCAAGACTCAATATTTAGTCATTTAAATTCTTATTAAAGTTGTAATTTCGTTTTCTAGAAGCCCTTAATTAGAATTAGGTGTTTTGGACCCTTTTAGGGATATTTTTGTAAAAAACCAAATGTAGGGGCCATGTGGCATCTCTTTAGGGCTGACTTGTAGTGTGTGGACCCTACCAAATTGTAATTCTTGGTCATATAGGGTGTGAATACCGAGCCACACACTTAGAAACCTATATCATACGTTTTTGGTTTCATTCTCCTAGGGTTTCTCTTGTTTGAACATGCTCTCATGGGTGCTTGCTTGGTGCCACGGTTTTGGACCATTTTTAATGAAGATGATGCATATTTTCTTCTTCCCTTGACTCACTCTTAGCTGTCTTAACTCATTTGTGGTGAAAATCCTTTCATTCCTTCTTCCATTTGCTTGTTCTTTGAAGTTAGAAGCTTGAGCTTTTAAGCTTTTCTTTGGATTTTCATGGTGTTTCTTGGGTTTGAATGAAGTTATATTTTCATTTTCCTCTCCATTTGCTGCAGTTCTAACGGTTTTTCTTTGCATTTTGGTTGGTTGGTTGATGAAAATGGGGTTCCATGTGAGTTTTGGGTTGTTAAGGTGTTGTGTGGGTGTTGTGGGTTTGACTCTTTCTTCTTGATTTTCGGTTTTGATGTTTGAAGCAAGGATGAAACCAGATTTTGGGGTTATTATTGTGGCTGGACAGAGCTTGAATTGGTAGCTTAATTATCATTTTAGTTTTTGCAAAGAAATTTGAAGAGTAGAGAGTTAGAACTTGGGTTGAAGGAGTTAGATTTTGTGTTTGATGTATTTGTATGATTTTACATGTGGAAGCTTGGTTTCTAGAGCTCATTCTCGGTATTGAGAAGAGGAAGAAAGAATATGAAGGTGTGTTGGTGAAGAAAAACCGTATGGTGAGTTGGAAAAGAGGAGAGAAGCTTCATTTATTTTTTACCCTTTTTGGACCAACAAAAAAGATGCTCATTTTGACTAAAGGAATGTTTCTACTTTGAGCTTTGGCTTTTGTATTGTTTCAGCCGTGAATTGCAAGGGGAATGAGAGGTTTTTGGAGTTTGTTTTCATTTGGTTTAGCTTACTGGTACATTGGTAGGAGCACCCATGGTATCTTCCATTTGCACATTGGTTTTTGAAGCACCTTTTTGCCTTTCACTTGGAGCTCACGGCCATTTTGTGCTTGGTGTATTAGAATCCGAATTTGCTTCATGAAAGGAGTAAGAGCATGGTTTCAAATGGATTTTTTTAAGTATATTTTAATTCCTTTTGAGAAATGGTGCACATGGGGACAAAAAGACAACAAATTGGATGGTTTCTTGAAGAGTAAAAATTGAAGTGGACTTGGTGGAGTGTGGGTCACGGCCATGTGCCTTTTCTTGGCCATTTTGACTTTTAAAATTAATTGTTAATTGTCATTTAGTCAAAGTAATTTGCTACGATTAAATTAGGTTTGTTGGTTTCTTTTGTTTTCAATTAAATTGCTTAGTAGGTTGAGTTGTTTTTATGTGTTTAAGTTAGTTTCGCATTTAATTATTTTTAACTGTGTTTGCTAATTAATTGATAACAATGTTTGATATTTAAATGCTGTGTAAGGTTTTTAATAGTGTTAGTTTAATTACCATGCTAGCTCAAATTGGTTTGTTTGCATCTGTGTCTTTATATTGATATCGTTAAATTTTGCAACACACTTTCAAACCCCCCCTTTTCGTGTTAGACTCGATTCTCGAACCGCAAAATTATTCCCACTTCCTCATCCACCCAACTCCTTCTCTCTTCTTTCTCTTAATCTTTCAATTTCCCAGCATTCATTCCCTGCCACTCTCTCTTCCAAAATTTTCTCACAATAACTAAAACCCTTCACCCTTACGCTAGAAAGAACTCTACAAAATATTATCGAGATACCCCTCGTATCCCTTAACCTATCTTCCTTCCACTAACCCGCAACGAATCTCATTCTACCCAGAGAGTTACACCCCTCGGTATGCAACTTCCTTTTTCCCTATTCATTCACCTACTAGAAACACACACACATCTATATATTTATTACACTCACTCTCTCCTAAGTCTAAAACTTAACCCAATTAACATGATAAGGACAACCCCATCTAACCACTAGGAAAATAAGATTCGAAGTAAAGCAAGAAGATGATCAAGAACATTACACAAGCAATAATAACATCTCAGTCACTTCCCTTACACATTCCCAAAATTTCCATGTATAATTACAGTATCATAACAAATACCACTCAAGCATAAAATATGACATTTAAGACAAACAAAAATACTATTTCAGAAATTAACCCACACACGTATCAAACAAACCATTTAAATATATAATCAGCTCCCCTTACCTTTTGGTTCTCACATCACAGTTTCTAGAAAACATCCTAATAGTACCTCCGCACAGATGTAATTTCGACAGTACCTATAAGCCACCAAATTGGTGTAGAGTACAGTCTTTAGAGTTTGATAGGATAAGGAAAAATAAAAAGAACGATACTTGCAAGGTAGAACCTTTGCATGAGTAAAACCCTAGGGTGCGGAGAATGGGAAATTTTCCTTATCAGCAGAGAGACGCGAAACTAATCGGATGGATTGAAAGCTCTCGAGTCTGGGAACGTGGGGGCACCACCTATTTAAAAATGCAATGGTGAAAATTTGAGAAAGAGTAGAGAGAAGGTGGAGCAAGGTTTAGAGAGAAGGTAGAGTTTCTAAAGTACCCACCTTTTAGAGAGAGAGAGTTTTTTTAGTTAAAATGAACTCTGACTTAGTAAAAGCCCCTGTCCCTAAGGTTGCCTTTAATTTCTATGGGCCTGGCTGCTTGACTTAAGGCCCAATTGTTTTAAAATTTCTCTGGTCCTTACACTTTTCATATACTTTTAAGGTTAATTATATTTATAGCCTTTCTTTTTTTAAATTTTCGTTTTAAGTTTCTAAAAATACTTTTGATTAATTCTCCGAAAATTTGAATGTTAAATAATGATTTTTTTGTTCATACCAGCATCCTCATAACATACAACACAGAGTTGTTATCCCTTTTAGAAATTAATTATATTTTCAAGAAGGTTCTACATTGTCACGGTACTTATGAGAACGTTTTATTTTGATTAAATTTAATAAAAATATAAGTCAAAAGGCATACCAAGTAGATCCTTATCTATTTATCTTTCTATTATGTACTCTTTTAACTTTCACTATTGAAAATGAAACAATTAATATAAAAAGTGGGTGAAGAAAGTAGATGGAGGAAATAATAAAAAAATGTTAATGGAGAAATTAGGTGGAGAAAGTCGGTGAAGAAGAATAATATAAAACATGAGTGGAAAGAGTAGACGAAGAAAATAAATGAAGGAAATGATAAAGAAAGATTGGTAGAGAAGTTGGTGGATAAAATATAATTTAGAAAAGTGAATGAATAAAAAAAGTTAGTGTGAGAAATTAATATAAAAGTGGGGTGGAAAAGTAGATGGAGAAAATGGAGGAAGGAAATAATAAAAAAAATTTGGTGGAGAAGGTGGTGGATAAAATATAATTTAGAAAAGTAAATGGAATAAGTAAAAGTTAGTAAGAGAAATTAATATAAAATTGAGGTAGAAAAGTAGATGTAGAAAATGAGTGAAGAAAATAATAAAAAAAGTTGGTGGAGAAGGTGGTGGATAAAATATAATTTAAAAATGTGAGTGGAATAATTAGAAAAGTTAGTATGGAAAAATTAATATAAAAAGGTGGAAAGAGTAGATGAAAAAGGTAGGTGATGTAGAGGGTGATGTGGATACTGGGGTGTGAGAAGAAAAATAGGGTGGTGAGGAAGTAAAAATGTTGGATTATTTTGGGCCATTGGGAGAAGGGTTAAACATTTAATTTGAGGGAACAAGTAGTAAAACAAATAGTATTATTTATTTATTTATTTATTTTTGTGATGAAATTCATTTACCTGGATCGAATTGGGTGTTAACACTGATGAAGCTAGAGAATGGAGAGATTGTTGCAAGCAAACAAGTAACACGATGTAATCCATATGGGGCCTAGATCACCTTATCCTATGTTAATGCATTTAATTATGTAATGACCCCATGTAGGTTGGAAACCTGCCTCCTTGTCACAAAAATGTTGTTTGAGGTATTTGCTCATCATAACTACCCAACACTTGCTTCATTCTCATCCCAGGGAAATGCTTATATATCCAACTCTACCAGAAAGTAAAATGTATTTCAATAATGAAACAACAAAGGAAATCAAAGTGGAAGATATATGTGTACTTGTAAAAGGTTTAGATCTCCAACTAATTGCTTTGTCTGTACAAAGCTAGCATCTCCTAGTTGCTTGTACAGGTGTGCAAGTGCAACAACTCCATGTGCATATCTGTTACATGACTACAAATGGATGTACATGACGCTCTTATATCCAAAAATTTTGCATCCAACAACATGCAACAAATAGCCTCGTGTGACATACTCCCATTGTTGCTTCTCACAACAATCATTATATATGTCTCTCAACCAACTCAGTCTTACGTGGGGACTACAACATTTCATAAGCTCAAATGTAGTCCTCATACGGTCTACACCCAAAAGGTCCATAAGAGTTTTCAAAGCAGCATCAAAGTCCAAGGGTTCATTCAGATAAATTTGTTCCACTATGGGTAGATATAATAATGTTGACACATCCATTGTGACAGTCATATCAACAACAAGGACATGAAAAGTGATTGTCTCTCTATGCCACCTTTTATTAAACATCAATATCAACCCCCTATCGGCATAATTGTAAGAAATATGGCATAAAGGTATTAAACTACAATTCATCACAAAATTTTGAATAGTCACATGACATGCTCCAAATTTGTTTAATTTTTTTTTCATAGGAGACCAACTTTATCTTTCCTTGGCCCTAGACAAAATAATTGCATATAAAATTTAAAAAAGTCATCAAGCATCAAAAGTAAAAAAGATATTCATCTACTCGATTAAAATGCAAATGCTACATGATCGGTATAGCTCATTAGAAAAAAAAATGTGTTGTTGGATCTCTAGGAAATCCCCTCATTCTATGTTCTTGTTGAACAACATCCTTTGCTCAACAACATCCTCCTAGAAAACATACTTGTGTTGGTCATCAACATTAGGACTACCTAATGATGTAGCTTCACCATGAAAACCTCTTGTACAAGTAAATGTCGTAGGTCTCATTCTAGTTTCATCTTGTGTAGAGCTCTCAGCCGAATATGTAGATGCACCTTGTGTTCGAGTTATTTCTATAACAAACAAGCATTAAAAAAATAAGTAGAACACATCAAATTAGGATTTATATATATATAAACTAATAGAACCAAATTTTTAACTGGATTTTGAAATTTGAGAGAGCTCTTAACCAAATTTCGATATCTAGGAAAATTCTTAACTACATTTCAAAATCTTATACACTCCTAAATAGGATTTCAAAATCCAAGAAAATCCTTAACTAGATTTTGAAATATGATACATTCTTAAATCGAATTTCAAAATTTGGTAGACTCCTAAATCAATTTTTGAAATCTGATGCTTTCCTAAACCAGATCTCAAAATTTGGTTCCTTCCTAAACCTAGTTTTAAGATCTAGTATTTACCCTCAAAATCTGGTGCTTTCCTCAACAAATCTACTACAAATTTCTAAATTCGTTTCATTTATCAACCAAAGTTAATTATTTAAACCTTCAAATTTTAAATTTCGTTCACTCCAAATTATTTTCAAATTAATAAGTAATACAAAAGTAAAAAAAAAAAACTTACCTTTTAGGAGTATGTTGTGTGAAAAATAAAATGCATGGGAAAGATACATAAAGGAAGGGTTGTACTTATGGGGTGTGGAAATTCGAAGGAAGAAGGTTGTCAGGTGGATAAAGACTATGAGAGGTGAGTGTGAAGCGGTAGGTTAACTACGAGATGGAGGGTTGCTAAGAGAATAAATAAAGAAAAAGAGTAATTATGTTTTTACCCTAATAAAGTAAAAAGGAGATAATTTAATATTTAAAAAAGATTGTGGGTGTAGGAAAAAAAATGGGAGGTGTGGAAAAAGCAAAATTTATATAAAAAGATTATAGGTATTTCACCTGCATCTCCAACCCTTTCACCCTCTACCCCAAAAGCGAAATGATATTTTAACACCGGAATTTGACACCATTTTGACACTAGCCAGGTGTCAAAATGTGATTGGGTCTGTTTAAATTAAAAAATAATATGATTTGAAATCTGATGGAAGGGCAAAGTTGGAAGTGAAAGTGTTTTATTTTCAGTTTCGCGGTTTCCTTTCAATTTCTCCAGCCTTGCCCTCTGGTTTTGATGAAACAGGTCCTCTCTCTCGCGCTCTCCTCTCCCTCTCCTCTCGCCCAAACCGACCATTGCTCTGTCGCCCAAATCGACCATTTCTCGTTTCGTTGACGTCTTGGCGTGGGTCTCGTGTGGGTGTCGTCTGGCGAAGACCTTTGGCTTGGGTTCATCAGTGGTGGTGTCTTTTGTTGTAGTGGTGATTTTTTTGGTGGTGTGTAGCGACAACGTTTATTTTGGTAAGTGGTTTGTCGCTTTCATGTTCTTTTGTGCTTCGTGCTCCATTAACTTCTTTTTCATTCGCAAACTCTAACGATGTTGTCGTCAATGTTGTTTTCGCGCAGGTTGAATAGCATCCCCAAAAGTAAGTGTGACATTCAATGTAAATTTTGTGTTTTTTTTGGCATGGGTTATGTATTGGTTTAATGTATTTGTGATTTTTTTGAAATTATTTGTAGTGGCACCTTCGTGTATCGATGCAATCGGCAACCGTTATTGAAATGAATAGTTTATTGAAAAACTCTCATTTGGAGCGCATTAGGATGACACCTTTTAACTGGTGCGTACATATTCTAAAACCTGTGGAAGTGAATTTGAAATTGTTGAAGTGTATGGTTAAAAGGTGGGTTGGCAATGATGTGAGTTTTTCTAGTTTAGATGTATATATGGCAACTGGTGTAGGAATGGGTGGTCTAGAAGTTCCTCTAGATGAGTGTGTAGTTGGATCCCTTGGTGAGATATTTAATCCAAAGACCACAACCAAACAAGATTTGATTGATAGGTTTCACCTGATTGTGAACGATGAAGAAGTAGATGTTGACGTAGTCTGTAGGTTATATATTTTTGTATGTTTAGTAACCTTTTTTTTGCCAAGGAAATCTAGATATGTCGCAAACATGCCTTGTGCTGTTTTAGACGACTTAGACAGTTTGTGTTTGTATGATTGGGCGTCCTGTGTTCATAAACACCTAGTTGAAAGCTTAAATAAGTCAAAAAAGAAGATTATGTCGGGACAATTATGATATGATTGTTCATTTTGTGGATCAATTTTGTTGAAGTGATTTAATGATGTGTTAATGTACCTGTTAATGATTTATTGTCTTAGGGTGAAAACATGGGGAAATTCTTTGAGATGTTGTATAATAGACCGGAGGGGAGTTTAGGTCCATTGTGCGTTAAACAAGCAAATATCCCACCCCAACCGAACCTGTAAGTTGTTTTAATAATCGTATTCAAATATTTGCCATTTTCAACATTGTTTGTTTTAATGACTAATTTATTGATAAATGGTTGTATTATTTAAGGTATGATTGTGGAGTTATGATGTTAAAATCCATGGAACTTTGGGATGGAGAGGATAGATACAATGGGAAGAGCATGCCAGAGTACAATAATGTAAGTATGTGATATCATTGTTACCGAATTTGATGATATGGTCAGTTATATCTAAAGTTTACATGTATTTATTTTCAGGAGGAATTGAGTCAAATTCGGAAGAATTATGTCAAATACTGGATCCTAGACAAGGACAAGATGAGAATATTTGATGCCTTAGACGAATATGGGTTGTTGTAGGATTTCATGGATATGTATAGATGATTAATAAATAAATTTCATATGTATTTAGACAAACAGTGTAATATGCATTCATCTGTTATTGTAATAAGTTTTGATTGTTACAGACAACGATATACGTGTAGCAATTGTAATTTGAATCCCATATGATTTATATCCAACGAATATTGCGTGCAATTTCTTTGTATTTATCTTAATTGTAAAGTAATGTCAATTGTTGATTGTATATACCTGATATTAACCAACTTAAGTTAATAGTTTTGAAAACTGTGTTCATAGTGTTAGAGATGATGTTTGACCTCTTAGTGGGGAAGGAATTTGGCATTGTTAGTAAAATTAGTAATTTAAGTGGATAAGGAAGTTGACAATGTTAGTAATTTGAAAATATGACCTGGTAATTTGTACAATTTGTACAGAAACTGAGAATGTGTACAGAAACTTGAGCACAAGGAGCCATGATTTTAAATGTAGGGGACCATGTCTGATTTGTGTGAGTTTGGGGTCCCCAAAATCAGCTTCCCACCCCCCACCACACAACCTAAACCCAAAATCATCAAAAACCAAACAAAAAATGCCTAAAAGTGAAGATTTGACATAATGGTCCCCTGTGTACAAAAAAAAGGTTCCTGTGAAGGACTTTCTGTACAGATTGGACAAAACACACGCGTAAACGTTTACCAGCTCATTGTAAACGTTTACCACACCCTTTTTGACTACACTTCACCCAAAACTTCATCCCAACACTTCCACTCAACATAAGCACTTCCTCCAAGGAATTTGGGGTCCCCAAAATCAGCTTCCCACCCCCCACCACACAACCTAAACCCAAAATCATCAAAAACCAAACCAAAAATGCCTAAAAGTGAAGATTTGACATAATGGTCCCCTGTGTACAAAAAAAGGGTTCCCTCTGAAGAACTTTTTGTACAGATTGGACAAAACACACGCGTAAACGTTTACCAGCTCATTGTAAACGTTTATCACACCCTTTTTTACTACACTTCACCCAAAACTTCATCCCAACACTTCCACTCAACATAAGCACTTCCTCCAAGGAATTTGGGATCCCCAAAATCAGCTTCCCACCCCCCACCACACAACCTAAACCCAAAATCATCAAAAACCAAACAAAAAATGCCTAAAAGTGAAGATTTGACATAATGGTCCCTTGTGTACAAAAAAAGGGTTCCCTGTGAAGGACTTTATGTACAGATTGGACAAAACATTCGCGTAAACGTTTACCAGCTCATTGTAAACGTTTACCACACCCTTTTTTCACTGCACTTCACCCAAAACTTCATCCAACACTTCCACTCAACATAAGAGCTTCCTCAAAGGAATTTGGGGTTCCACAACTCCCTTTTTCAATGAACCGGGTTAATGTGATCAACAAATTATGTTGCCCATGTCCACATGCATTGTTTCTTTCGTACATTAAGTTCAACATCAACAACAATATCTGTCAAGTGTAATTTTTAACAAGTGCATCGTAAAATTATTTTCCAATATCAATCACACAACTCATTCCATTAACTTCAATACCATGTCAAAAAATTAAAGTTTAATGTAACATTCATTACAAATTGAAATTACTAATTAAATCTTTCAATAAACAAACATCTCTCAACATAAACGAATGATTAAAATCTGTGAAGTTATCTCTAGGTCACACATCACACATATTTTATTCTTCAAGTTCCAGTAAAAGGACTTTTAAGAGCTCTGCTCTTGAGCCGCGTTCGTGAACCCTTCCTCACATAAGTCTTCAATGCAGCTGCATTAGTGGACATCCTCTAGGTGAAATGCCTTCCGGGAAAATGCTTTGAGGCTTCGTTTCAGTAATTTCTTTGCGGATGGTGATTTTTCAACTTTAGATTTCATGCCAGGTTCGTCAACTTTGAAATTTTTCTTTACGCCAACATCAAATTCATCAACAACCTGAAATTCAACAAATAATATCACACCAGCAACACATTCAACGTAAAATAAATAACTCAATCATTAAACATCATACCACAAAACTCCAGAGTTAGACAACCTTGGTTCTATTTTAGAATATAACAATGCAATGACTTGCAGATACATATTAATGCATGTAAGTTCATCTGCATAGTTAAATTATAGCCAAAAGCAGGCAGACACCTAGCATATGCCAATGAATATTTGTGAAAAATACTTATAATGCACACAAAAATGAGAACAGAACGCATTGTAGTAAAACTTGGATATGGCAAGAAATTGTCTCTACTTTTTTCTTTATTGTAATAACAATATGGCAAGAAAACTGCTCCACTTTCGAAACACAACATCCACCAAAAGGATGTTAAATGTATGGGGTGAGGCAGAGGTCGAATGAAAAAATACTACGCGATATTAGGCAGAGGTTGAAACAAAACAATGATGAGGCTTACCTTCGTTGAAGAACTTGCCATTTCCAAACCAAGGGCACAACCACACCAAGATCTAACAAAGGAGACACCAACACCAAGGGCAACCACAACACGGTCAACACGACAGGGACGTTGAACAAGGGAACCAAGACGATACCGTCGACGGTGGGCAAGAACGACGACCAAGAACGACGGCCACAAACCAATCGGAAAGACTCAACCACACTAAAATTCACAAATGAGAACAATGAAAATGGTTCTCTCAAATTAAAATTGGCAAAGGGCAAAATCGGATATCAGATTTTCAAATCTGATCCTAAGTTTCAAAGTAATTTTGTATTTTTTATGAAAAGAAAAATATCAACCAATCGGGTGGTGCCACGTCATAGTGTCAAATTGGTGTTAAAAGCAATGGTGTCAAAATATCGGGACGCACCCCAAAATTCCATAAATACCTTTGCAATTAATGAATTCTGTGAAGTGGTTCTGCATCAAATCATTTTGACTAAAATGGTTGAGGATTCAGTGCATTCCTTAAATCATTCATTGACGACAACTTGGGATGTATACTCCCTTCCTCACTGTCGGGGGGCTTCACCTACACCACATTTCATTTTTTTGTTTAGCTCTTGTTCGTGTTTGAGGGACGTGGAGGTGGTGGTGAGGCAGTTCGAGGAGATGGTGGTCCAGTTGGTGGTTGGCATTCAATGTTTTTTTGAAGATTCTTACATGAAACAAATGCAAGTATTCACTTTAAACTCATATATGATAGCCGGATATGGAAATGCGATGAATAAGAAACCAGATATAGAAATCCAATCGGATATCAAATCCGACACTTGTTTATCGGCTTTTGATATGCGAAAGGGTAGCTTCAGATGTCGACATCTGAAAAAGTGGAAAATCAATTTAGAATGCAAATCATCAAAAGGATTTTGAGATCCGTTATTATCCTCTCGTGTTTCCACATCCGAGAGCGTTAATATTATTAAAAATGTTTTTTTTTTCTTTTTAATCTGATGCAACATATTAAAAACAGTGAGGCCCATTTTTGGCTAATAATAGAGGCCCAAACGAGGAGGCCCACGATGCATGGGGCAAAAGGCGCGTTGGAGGCTTCTGGAATCAAAAGGCTTGTGGAGAGAGGCACACCTGGTTGGTCAGTGAGTAAGAGATCGTGCGCGAAGACTCCATGATAGTAGCGAAGGATGACGTCTGGAAAAAGAAGGATAACACACCGAACGGGATGATAGATTCATCAAAAGGTAAGAAGAATTTCTATCATTACGAAAATTCTGTGTTTTAATATTACATTCGAGTGAAGAGGAACCCTAGATATATATAGGGTTCCTGTGAGGTAAGAAGATAGAATCGGAGTTCATAAATCACTAACAGAAAACAATTACTAACCCTAAGACCTAACAACCAGAAAACTGAAACAAAAATAACCACCCCTCAAGCTAGATGGTGAATATTCACTAATACAAGCTTGGGAATGTTAGTTTTAAAATGTGTGGTGAGGAAATTTGGTGAAGACATCAGTAAGCTGTTCTTCAAAACGAATCGGAAGAAGACGCAAAAAATGAGCTTGAATCTTCTCACGCGCCACATGATAGTTTAACTCGATGTGCTTGGCCCACTCATGGAAACTCTAGTTGTGAGCGATATGCCTTGCGGAGTTATTGTCACAATAGAGGACGGTGGTAGCATTAGGTTGAACCTGAAGATCTTGAAGAAGATAATGAAGCCATTGTATTTCACAAATAGTGGTAGCAATAGCGCGATACTCTGCTTTTGTAGAGGACCTGAAGACAGTGCTTTGCTTCTTTGATCTCCATGATACAGGGGAGGAACCCAAAAATATGCAGTACCCAGTGGTAGATCTCCTCGTGTTAGGGCAAGTGGTCTAATCTGAATCACTGAAGCCTTTGATCTGACTATCAAAGTTGGTAGCAACGAAGAGCCCTAGTGAGGGACTAGATTTGACGTATCTAAGGACGTGCTGGAAAGCCTGATAATGATAGTTAATAGGTTTCTGCATGAATTGACTTAAAAGATTAATAGTAAACCACAAATTAGATCTAGTATTAGTAAGATAGAAGAGCTTCCTATCAATCTTCGATAGGTACTAGGATCATCTAGATAGTTCTCATCCTTGTATAGGGAACTAATATTAATTAGAAACGGTGTGGCGCATGGCTTGCTTCTCATCATTCCTATTTCTTCAAGGATATCCAAGGCACACTTTCTCTGACAAAGGTATATACCTTTCCTAGACCTAGCAACCTTAAATCCTAAAAAGTATTTGAGTTCTCCTGGATCTTTAATCTGAAACTGATGATGCAGGAAAGTCTTTATGTGATTAATCTCACTAATCAAATTTCCTGTTAAAACAATGTCATCTACATACACTAGTAAGGCTGTGAACTCTGTTGAAGTTCTCTTGATAAAAAGAGAATGGTCAGAACTAGATTGAATATAACCGGTAGAAATGAGAAAAGTAGACAACTTGTCAAACCATTGCCTACTGGCCTGTTTTAGGCCATAGAGAGATTTAATCAATTTGCAAACTTGTACCTTAGCGTCTGTATTCAAGCCAGGAGGAGGATCCATGTAAACATCCTCATTAAGGTCCCCATGCAAGAAAGCGTTATCCACATCCAGCTGATGCAGAAACAAGTTCTTTGAGGCAACAAGAGCAAGAAGCAATATGACAGAACTATGTTTAGCAACAAGAGAAAATGTATCCAAAAAATATATTCCCTCTTGTTGGGTGTACCCTTTGGCAACCAATTTGGCCTTATACCTTTCCACAGTAACATTAGCTTTATGTTTGACTTTGTAAACCCATTTACACCCAATGGGTTTCTTTCCAGGAGGGAGTTGGGTCAAAAACCATATGCCATTATCCTACAGAGCCTTGATTTCCCTCTGTATAGTATTCATCCATTCAACATTGTTTCTAGCCTCATCATAAGAGTTGGATTCCTTGCTAGCAGTTATGGCTAGGTTGTGATTTAAGTGTTTATTAGATAAGGATTCATAAGAAAAGACATTAGTGATAAGATAATGAGTTTTCAAACCGTTTTTGAAGCACAAGGAAGTGGATGAGGACTGGTCAGCCTGATGTATGTAATCTTTTAAGTATTCAGGAGTTCTTTTGACTCTGTTTGATCTTTTCTGATTGTGAAGATCTTCCTCCTCTATGAGATTAGCATTATCAACATTAACATTGATATTCTCAACAGGGATTTGGTCATTTCTTCTGTCCTTAACCAAGCTCTTCTCATAGATGCAGGATAGATAATCAAGAAAGAGCATATTATCTTCACTACCATTACAATTAGCCTTATTGCTTTGTTCATTTTTGTAGGAAAAATATCTTCATAAAAGACAACATTTCTACTAATAAAAATTTCCCTAGTATTGATGTCAAGAATGATGTACCCCTTTATACCGTTTTTGTAGCATAGAAAAACACCCTTTCTAACTCTAGAGTCAAACTTATTCCTATTATTTTCCAAAGTAGAAGCAAAACACAAGCAGCCAAAGACTTTTAGGTTAAGATAAGTGGGTGAACTATTGTGTAAAATATCATAAGGAGTTTTATCTTTAATAACAGGAGAAATGAGCCTATTTATTAAGTATATAACATGAGATAAGGCATATGACCAATAAGCATAGGGAACACCAGATTGAAAAAGCAAGCTACAAATAACATTTAATATATGTTGATGCTTACATTCTACAACAAAATTTTGTTGTGGGGTTTCAACACAGCTGCTTTGATGCTCAATGCCATACAAGTCATATATGTTGAAACAAATAAATTCTGGTCCATTATCAGTTCTAATGACCTTAATATTTTTATTAAATTGAGTCTTAGTCTTTATGATAAAGGCTTGTAGTAATTCTCTAGCCTGACTCTTAATGTGCATAAGAAAATCCCAAGTATGTCTACTACAATCATCATCAATAGTGAGAAAATACTTGAACATATCACAATGTATGATCATTAGAAACAGTTTGAACATAAGGAAAAATCTTGCATATTCTCTCAATAGTTTTGTGTCCAGGATAGCCTAGCCTATAAGTCCACAAATTAATATTTACATGTTTATAAGAAAAAGCAAAGCTAGGTGTGAGATTTCTTCCAAAGGATAGCCCATCCAATCATCTTCAATGTGGAGTTGTCCTGAATCTGACACATCTTAGAGGAAAAGGTTAGAGTGCAATCTATATCTCTGGTCAAACTTTGAACAAATATGAGATTGAAAGTAAATTCAAGAATATACAAAACGTTAAAGATAGTGAAATGTTTGGAAAACTGTATAGTTCTTGCATAATAGGTTGTGACAGTGGAATTATTTGGTAATTTTACAGATATAGGATTTATTTTATAAAATGTAATGAATTGCTCTTTGTCATGGGTCACATGATTAATGGCCCCATATCTATGATCCAAGAAAACATACCTTGTTTGTCCACTGTAGTGTCTTTATGTATTTGGCTAATGCTATGAGCAGGACTATCAATCTTTTCTATAATCTACAAAAATTTCTTCATCTGTTCTGGGGTAAAAGAATTCTGAACATAATTGTCGTTATTCTATTGGTTGATTTGTGTCTCAATAGAGCTAATGTAGGCATTAACAGATCCCCAATCACTCTGTCCCACTTTTTCTTGACTATTATTGTCATTCTTTTTATACCATGGTGGATAACCATGATAAGAATAACACTCATCAACCGTGTGATTCATTTTATGGCAATAGGAATATTGTTTTCCAAAATTGGGATTTCTTCCTCTCCCTCTCCCTTGGCCGCGAGGTCCAAAACCACGTCCATGAGCCTTCCAGTTTTGTTCATTCTTTTATTGATTCTGTCTTTTAGTAGTATCAGCCAAAACCTTGATCTCATTTTGATTAGTAAGGTCAGACTCATGTTTTCCCCTGCCTTACAGCATAATAAGAGAAAAGACGCGGTTGATGCAGGGTAGAGACTCCATCAATAATATCTGTGTTCTCACAGTGTTGCAGCATTCATTTATACCTTGTAGGAAACAAATAACATGTTCCATTTCTCTGTATTTGTGGGAAGCTTTAGTGATGGAATCCTGCCTGATGTAGTCCTCTTTTTCGTATTTTTTTTTCTCTTTCATTGTATATATAGCTTAGCTTGCAAGGAGCTTGGGTTACTATAAATACCCAGCTCCTCACTTGCATTTGTTATTTTTGAGATTAATGAGAATTACGTTTTCTGAATCAGAAAATAATTCTCTCTTGAAAGTCATAGGCTAGAGAGTCCAAAGACTACCTCTAGCCACCTTCCAAGCACCTCTCTCACTTTCCATTTTCCATTACCATTTCCACGATGCTTTCTCACTACTCCACATTGCACCACTCTCTCACCACCACATCTTCAACCTTGCGTCAGACGCACCATAGCCACGCGTCCTCCTTTTTGTCGCGCCAGCATCACCAAATTTTCATTTGGCTACCACTAGAAATTTCATTTCTCACTCTTGCTGAAACCTCCTCTACTAGGGTTTCCACCATTTTACTCTCACATTTTACTCTTGAGAGCTCGCTGATGAGTCAATATTTTATTGATTTCACTTAGTTTATTGTGCTAGAATTAAACAGGGAATTGTGCTTAATTGTCTGATATATTTCCGTTTTTTCTAATTATGCTTAATTTGACCGGAAATTCTAATTTTAATTAATTTGAATTTTCTGAGCTAATTATTTGCATTATTATTTTCAGGGAAAATTTTGGAAACAAAAATCGGGACATTTGGAGGACACCAAATAAATTCAAGACTCTCAAATTTAGACATTTTAAATTTTAGTTGTATTGTAATTTAATTGCTAAAACTTTTTAGACAAACTCTTTGCATCTTCGGCCAATTTTGGAAAAATGTTGTTGGGCCCAATTTTATTAGACACTTGACACATGGCACCTAGGGTTGGGTGGACCCTACCCTAATTTTAGAGACACCTCACGATCATGGAGAATGTCCAGCCGTCATTTTTTTGGTGTGACTCTCGGTATATTCATTCGGAAGAGGGCTGAAACGTTTTGTGTGTGTGCAGCTGCTGAGACACATCTCCCTTTAGACTTTGCTTGAACGTTTCTTCTTCCAAAAACTGCTTGCAGCTGCTACCGATAGGAAGGATAATTTTTTTTAAGAAGTTGACGTGATGGATTATGGGTGAAAAGTGTGGGAGGTTGAAGCAGCAGCGGGCTCCCTCTTGTTTCTTTGATTTTATTTATTTTTTGCTTTGAACAATTGTGGAGATGTAAGAATTCATTAAGATAGCTTCCGCTCACTCACCTTTGCAGCCGCCATTTTTTTTTTCTTTCATTCCTTTTACTTTGATTCTAAAAGATTGCAGAATGATGGTGCAGTTCCATTTCTTTGCTTTGGAGGTTATGATTATTGCAATTAAATAACACCTAGTTTCCTTTTGAAAAAGCTCTGCAGTCACGTTACTTTGCTTTAGAGAAAAAAAATGCTTTTCATAGTATTGAGAGTGGTGCAGTACGGTGATTGAATGTTTAGAGGTTTCTTCCCAATTTTTTTTATGAATGAAGAAAGTAGATGCCAAGTGGATGAAGAGAAACACATGGTGATGCTTTGTTGCAGCTCACGTCCCACATAAAAAAAAGGGCAGTGCTGATTGGATTTGGATTCAAGGACACATTGTTTTATTATAGTTGAATTGATTCTTTTAATATTGAAAGGAGTGGCGTGTTGGCTGGAATGCTTGAAGCAGTGTTGCAGAATTTTATTCAGCAAGATTAAGTTTAGCAAATGGAGGCGGTGATTAATTTTTGCAGCAGGAAGCACATGGCCGGAAATGATTTATTTGAATGGAGAGGTTTTGGAGGAAGCATATGTCACGGTCAAGTAGGATAAGTTTGCATCAAATTCTTGATGCATTTTATTTTAATTTATTTTAATTATTTCCTTGATGAATTGCATTTTATTTATTAGTTAAGTTTTGCTTCTTTTATTCCAAGTTATAATGTGCATTTAAATTTTAACTTAGCAATTTAGTTTCAAGTTCCATTGTCTTTTAATTTCATCCCATGTAGATTGCACATCTTGTTTTAGAGACTGTTTAGTTTCAATGTAGAACCGTTCGGTCATTTGTAGGACCATTCGGTCTTCATGCTTTGTCCTTTTATTTCATAGTTTTCAAGTATGTTTGGCTGCTTTTAATTTTCAGTTTTAATTTAATTTAATTTTCCTTGTAAAAACCTTTCACAACCCCCCCACTTCGTGTTAGACCTAAGACTCGAACCACATTTGGTCCTTGAGACACGACCTAGGGGTCATTCCCTAGCTATACTGCATTTCTCATATGCAATTAAATTTGTATGGGCCGCGACACCCCATCAAATTTTGGTGCCGCTGCCGGGGACCAACGGTTCGGTTTTAGCTCTTTTGTTGTGTTAGTGTATGTTGTCTTGTCTTGTGTTGTGAGTGTGATGTTCTGTTTTGTGTGTTGCATTTAGGTAGCTTTAGTTGCATATTTTCATTGCATTCTTCTTTTCCCCCTTCTTTCCCATGTCTACCTATTTTGGCTATGTGAGTAATTCTCATTCTGCTTGTGTCTATGATTCTCCTCCTGCTTGTTACTCTGATATTGCTTCTCATATATACTCTGCTGATTTCTATGTTGAGAACAAAACGATTCCTCCTCCATCTCATGAGAGTGTTCCTAGGGAGTCATTTCCACTTGATGTGGAGGATATTCGTTGTGTTTTCAACACTAGACTGATAGATTTGCTGCCTAAGTTTCATGGTCTTGCAGGTGAATGCCCATATAGACATTTGGAGGAGTTCTACACATTATGCTCTTTGATGAAACCTCCAGATGTCCCGGATGAAGACATGTTCTTAAGGGCATTTGGGCACTCATTACACGGAGCAGCAAAGGATTGATGTTATTGTCTTCCTCCAGGATCCGTCTTCAGTTGGGAAGATCTGAAGCATCAATTTCTAGGCAAATTCTCCTTTGTGCGGTATGGTTATAGCGACGATCCTGGGTGGACTGATCCTAACTTGGGATGGTATGGTACGGTACTTCACAACATCAATATCAGGAACCATCATTCCAGACTCCTTGTATGCCTTCTCCCCCTGTCCAGGAACCACAACAGCTGCAGTTTCATGAGCCTGCCCAAGCAACTCCTCATCCTTCCACTACTTCTGAGCCTACATTGAAGGAGTTATTGGAGAAGATGACTATTTTGAACATTCATTTCCAGCAAGAGAACATGGAGTTTCAGCATGAGACCAGAGCTTCCATTCAGAGTTTGACTGATCAAATGGGGCAGATGGCTACTCAACTCACTGAGGAACAGTCTCAAGTTTAAGAGGAATCACCATTTCAGACTGTTCAGCTTCCAGATGATGTTAGTGCCATCCACATAAGAGATGGGGAGCAGAGTCATGAGCTTACTACTGCGTATTCTACTTTTCCACCCTCCTATGTCCCTACTCTTGGACTTGAGGAGACTGATGAAGAATTGGAGGACCATGCAGATATGAGAAACACTTTTGAGATAGGTAGACCAACTTCACTTTCCCCCGCTCTACCAATTTTCAGGGAAGTGGAGGTAAACATACCTGCGATTGATTTTGTTGTTGATGATTATGCTGATGATAGGTATGTTGATGATTATATTGTTGATGAGCATGTTTTCAATTCTCCCTCTCTACATGATGAGAACCACTTTTTGTTATCACATCTGAATGTTTGTTCCCCATGCACTGAACATGAATCTGAGCCTGTTGATGATATAGTTTCTACATTTGAAATTGATTCATGTTCTGAGAGTATATTTGAGGGTCAGCTTGTTACATTGGGATTGGGTGTTATACCTCTGCATATTATTTCTTTGAAACCATATTGCACTAACCATGTTGTAGGAGGTACATATGAATTTGACCAACACACACCCATGGTGGAAGACAAGGGTGCCAGGACACACGACAGTTTGAAGATTAATGGGCACCAGCTGAACCCACTCATCAACAATCACTGCTTCTTAGATCCAATTGTGGAGGATGTCTCCCTGCTTGATCAAATTTGGAGACTGAAGCAGTTCCTCCTCAATACTTCCTTGTTGACTCCAATGGTGGAAGACCTATCCCTGCAAGTCCAAAATTGGCAACTGCCACCATGATCAGGGGAGTTTTCTTTTCCCTTCTCCCCTTTTCCCGCTTTTATTGCACTTGTCCATGATCTGTTGGTTGTTCTGATTTCTGATCTTATGCTTGTGACACATTGAGCACACTGTGTAGTTTAAGTGTGGTCTATTAGGGGAGATTTCTATTTTCGTTGTTAGTTTATGTTTTCTGCGTTAAATTTTTCGTTTTCTAGGTAGTTTTTGTTGTGTTTTGTGTACAATTTTGCATGATTCTCTTCATTTTTGGACTTGGTTTAGGTTGTAGACTTGTCTTTCGCTTCATTGATACTCTGATTAGTTGGAAATCCATGTTTTTCTCTGATTGGAAGATGATTATGAAGATGATTATGATGTTTGAGAGGGTGATTGATTGTGACAGAATACCCTATGTGAGATTTGAGCCATTTGATGTTCTTTCTTGTGTGTGTGATATGTCTCTTGATTGCTTGCACATATGCCTTGGCTTGACTCTTGTTGATGATTCTTGCTTGATATGCATGTTTGAAAATGATAAAGACAGTTTTGTTGTTGAACCTCTCTAGCCAAATTAACTTACCTTGTTTTGATCCTTTGATAGCCCCTTTGAGCCTATGCTTTCCCCATTTCTTTGTTTTGAAGCTGATACACTAGCCTTAAGTGAAAAACCGTGATTACCTTAACCTTAGGGAATTTTGGAGCTTTGGAATTGTTTTGGGAATAAGTGTGGTCTCCTGGGAGTTTCAGATGAATTGGCTAGTTGGTTCCTCTTCTTGCTTTTGTTTTGTGAGTATGATGTGTATCTTGTCTCTTACAATTGTGTTCTAATAGAGAGAAAAGAAAAGAGACAAGATGAGAAAAGAAAAAAAAACAGAGAAAAATGAAAAAAAAATTATGTGAATAATGGAGTCAAGAAGAGGATTGAATTAGAGGTTTTGGGTGTGATTTTATTGTATTTTCACTTGTTCCCCATTGCTCCTCTATTCCTTTTGGTTTGTAGCTTCTCATCCATATGTATCCTTCCTTACCCTTGGCCCCATTACATCAATAAAAAACCTTTTGACTTGAACATGCATATGTTTTTTAGTGTTTATATTAGAGGCTTGCCAAGACTGTTTGTTGCTTGCTTTCTTGAGTACATTAAGTTGACACTGTTTACCCTAAACACTTGAGAGAAACACTTATAGTGTGCATCTGTGAGGTTCTGTTGCTTTTGATTCACCTCTTGAACTGACTGATCATTTTGCCATGCTTTGAATTGCTTGGATGATTTCTCTGAGTATCAGCTTTCTCTGATTTTGTGTTGGATATTGTCTACTTATTTTCCTTGTCCAGAGTTCTTGAGAACTGTAATTCCGTCTGTTTCTTTCCTTGTTAGTCTTTGTCGTTTGTCTGTTGAGTTCGTGTCACTTCCTGATGTCCGTAGAACTGTTCCCTTGTTTTCGTCTTGGTTTTGCCCATGAGTGCAAAAGACTAAGTGTGGTCTATTTTGATGAGTCAATATTTTATTGATTTCACTTAGTTTATTATGCTAGAATTAATCAGGGAATTGTGCTTAATTGTCCGGTATTTTCCCGTTTTTCCTAATTATGCTTAATTTGACCGGAAATTCTAATTTTAATTAATTTGAATTTTCTGAGCTAATTATTTGCATTATTATTTTTAGGGAAAATTTTGGAAACACAATTTGAGACATATGGAGGACACCAAATAAATTCAAGACTCTCAAATTTAGACATTTTAAATTTTAATTGTATTGTAATTTAATTGCTAAAACTTTTTAGACAAATTCTTTGCATCTTGGGCCAATTTTGGAAAAATGTTGTTGGGCCCAATTTTTCTAGACACTTGACACATGGAACCTAGGGTTGGGTGAACTCCACCCTAATTTTAGAGACACCTCACGATCTTGGAGAATGTCCAACCATCATTTTTTTGGTGTGACTCTCGGTATATTCATTCGGAAGAGGGCTGGAACGTTTTGTGTGTGTGTGTGCAGCTGCTGAGACACATCTCCCTTTAGACTTTGCTTGAACATTTCTTCTTCCAAAAACTGCTTGCAGCTGCTACTGATAGGAAGGATATTTTTTTTTTGAAGAAGTTGACGTAATGGATTATGGGTGAAAAATGTGGAATGTTGAAGCAGCAGCCGACTCCCTCTTGTTTCTTTGATTTTTTTTTTTTGCTTTGAACAATTGTGGAGATGTAAGAATTCATCAAGATAGCTTCCGCTCATTCACCTTTGCAACCGCCATTTTTTTTTCATTCCTTTTACTTTGCTTCTAAAAGATTGCAGAATGATGGTGCAGTTCCATTTCTTTGCTTTGGAGGTTATGATTATTGCAATTAAATAGCACCTAGTTTCCTTTTGAAAAAGCTCTGCAGTCACGTTACTTTGCTTTAGAAAAAAAAAATGTTTTTCATTGTATTGAGAGTGGTGCGGTACGGTGATTGAATGTTTAGGGGTTTCTTTCCAATTTTTTTTATGAACGAAGAAAGTAGATGCCAAGTGGATGAAGAGAAACACATGGTGATCCTTTGTTGTAGCTCACGTCCCGCATAAAAAAAAGGGCAGCGCTGATTGGATTTGGAATCAAGGACACATTGTTTTATTATAGTTGAATTGATGCTTTTAATATTGAAAGGAGTGGTGTGTTGGCTGGAATGCTTGAAGCGGTGTTGCAGAATTTTATTCAGCAAGATTAAGTTTAGCAAATGGAGGCGGTGATTAATTTTTGCAGTAGGAAGCACATGGCTGGAAATGATTTATTTGAATGGAGAGGTTTTGGAGGAAGCATATGTCATGGTCCAACAGGATAAGTTTGCATCAAATTCTTGATGCATTTTATTTTAATTATTTTTTTGATGAATTGCATTTTATTTATTAGTTAAGTTTTGCTTCTTTTATTCCAAGTTACAATGTGCATTTAAATTCTAACTTAGCAATTTAATTTCAAGTTCCATTGTCTTTTAATTTCATCCCATGTAGATTGCACATCTTGTTTTAGAGACCGTTTAGTTTCAATGTAGAACCGTTCGGTCATCTGTAGGACCGTTCGGTCTTCATGCTTTGTCCATTTATTTCAAAGTTTTCAAGTATGTTTGACTACTTTTAATTTTCAGTTTTAATTTATTTTAATTTTCCTTGTAAAAACCTTTCACAACCCCCCCACTTCGTGTTAGACTTAAGACTCGAACCACATTTGGGCCTTGAGAAACGACCTAGGGGTCATTCCCTAGTTATACTGCATTTCTCATATGCAATTAAATTTGTAAGGGCCGCGACACCCCATCACTCGCCTTCGACACCAACCTCATCTTCCTCATCGTAAGTCTTTTTTTCATCTTAGATTCACTTCATCATTCTTGTTTCTTCCTCGTCTCAGCCTCGTCTCATAATTTTCTTCATTTTTCACCGTTTATTTTCAATTTCACCGATTGATCTCGCGTCTAGACCGATTAAATACTTTTTTATCCTTCGATCTTCACTTTTCACCGTTTAATAGGTTCAATCAGTGTCTTCTTCCTGTTCTAGGGTTTTCTCTGTGTCTGATTAGGTTTTTCACCGATTGTTTCGTTTCTCTTGAATTAGTTAAGGTTTCTAACATATTTCTTCATTATCCTTGGTATTCCACTGTTTTTGATGAGTGATTATTTCTTGAACTATATTTAGTTTATTGCACTTAAAAAAACCAGGGAATTGTGTTTAATTGTCTGTTATTTCCCCGTTTTCCGAATTCTGCTTAATTTGGTCGGAAATTCGTAATTGTTCTAATTTGGGTTTTCTGAACTGATTAAGTGTATTTTGGTTGCAGGGAAATTTTGGGAAACATCATTTGGAGCATTAGGGATGGTGGCGTGATCATTCAAGACTCAACATTTAGTCACTTCCATTTTAATTAAGTTGTAATTTCGTTTTCTAGAAGCCCTTAATTAGAATTAGGTGTTTTGGACCCCTTTATGGGCATTTTTGTAAAAACCAATTGTGGGGGCCATGTGGCATCCCTTTAGGGCTGACTTGTAGTGTGTGGACCCCACAAAAATTAAAACTCTTGTTCATATGGGGTGGGAAAACTGAGCCACACACTAACACTTCCATAGCTCACGGTTTTTGCTTCATTTCTTCTAGGTTTTTATGTATGAAGACTCTATCTTGGAGCTTGCCATGGGGTTTTCGGTTTTGGCTATATGAATGAACAAAGTTGTAGATTTTATTCTTCTCTTGCTTTAATCTTAGTTGTCTTAACTCATTGGTGGTGAAAATCCATTCATTCCTTCTTCCATTTGCTTGTTTTTTGATGTTTGAATCTTGAGCTTTTAAGCTTGTCTTTACTTTTCTATGGTGGTTTTTGGGTTTGAGTGACTTTAGATTTTCGTTTCCTCTTCCATTGCTGCTGTTATTCATGGTTTTCTTTGCATTTTGGTTGGTTGGTTGATGAAAATGGAGTTATATGTGAGTTTTGGGTTGAAGAGAGCTTAAGGTGTTGTGTGGGTGTTGTGGGTTTGGCTCTTTCCTTTAATATTTCGGTTTTAATGTTTGAAACTAGTTTGGAACCAGAGGTTGATGATGTTATTAGGGATGGACAATGCTTGAGTTGAATGTTATAATGTTATTTTCGTTTTTTGCACAAGAGCTTGAAGAAATGGAAGTTTGGGTTGAGTTGAAGTAGTAGTAGTGTGAGTTTATTGTCTTGAATGGAGTTGAACTTTGAAATGGGGTCTCTTGGGTGTGTGTCTTCGGTGTGAGGAACAAGAAAGAGCTGAAAGAGTGTGTTGGAGAGTAAGAAAACCGAAATGGACAAGGAAAAGAAGAAAGAGGAGTGCATTTAAGTTTTTACCACTTTTGGGCAAACAATAAAGATGCTTCTTGTCATCCTAGGAATGTTTCCCTTTTAAGCTTTGCTTTTGTCTCTTGTTAGCTTGCATTCTGCCGAGAATTGTATTTGCATGGGAGTCTTTGGTTGTTTATTTTCATTTGACTTTGCTTACATGGCACATTGGTTAGATCATCCAAGTATATTCCATTTGCACATTGGTTTTGAATCAACTTTTGTAGAAGTTCCTAGCATTGCTCACATGAATTTTATGGCTTGTTGTGTGCATTCAGAATTTTGCTGCATGAAGAAGGCTAAGGCACGGTTTTCAATTGGATGTTTGAGCATATTTTAATTTCTTTTGAGAATTGGTGCACATGAGACAAAAGACAACACATTTGGTGGTTAAGTGAAGATAGAATTTTGGAGTTGGACCTTTGAACATGTCCCACGACCATGTGCTCTTTCTTTGGCCAATTGGACTTTTAAATTCCTTTGTTAATTGCCATTTAGTCAAGTAATTTGTTAGGATTAAATTAGGCTTGTTGGTTTCCTTGGTTTTTAATTAATTTAGTTGCTAGGTTGAGTTAAATGTGTTTGAATTAGTGTGAAGTTTAATTATTTTTAATTGTGTTTGTTAATTTGTTTGCAAGAGTATTTGATGTTTGAATGTTGTCTAAGGTTTTTAATAGTGTTAGTTTAATTATCATGCTAGCTTAAATTGGTTTGTTTGCATATGTGTTATATTGAGTTTTTTTTCAAACCCCCCTTTTCCTGTTAGACTCGATTCTCGAACCGCAAAATTGGTCTTTGGGAGACGACCTATGTGTAATTCCCTAGCTATACTGCATTTCTCATATGCAATCAAATTTGTATGGGTTGCGACAGCCCATCAAATTTTGGCGCCGTTGCCGGGGACCAACGGCTCAGTTTTGAGTCTTGTGTTGTGTTTGTGTTTGTGTGAGTTGTGTTGTCTTGTGTTGTTTTCTGTGTTTTGAATTTTTGTGCTATTGTTTCATGATTAGAGGGTGTTGTGATTTAGTGCATGACTAGAGGAAATCCTGGATTCATACCACTTTTTGATCCTGAAATTGATAGGACATTTCATAGGTTAGTTAGGCATTCTAGGAATTTTTCTCTAGAGTCTGTTTTCGAGTATATTCCATTAGATACTGTGCATCCCACTGCTGAGTATTCTGTGCATACCGCATCCATTGCATATGTTGCATCTGCACTTGATTATGATTCTAATTCTGTTGTTTTTCACACTGAGAACAATATGGCACAACCTCCACCTTGTGAGAGGACTTTTAGGGAGATGGCTGCACCTGATTTCGATATTGAAAGCTTGTGCATCCAATATCCTAATGAGGACGTTCCATTTGTTCTCAAGACTGGACTGATTCATTTGTTGCCCAAGTTTCATGGTCTTGCAGGTGAGAGTCCACATAAGCATTTGAAGGAATTCCACATTATTTGTTCCACTATGAAACCTCATGATGTTCCTGAAGAGCACGTCTTCTTGAAGGCATTCCCTCATTCATTGGAAGGTGTTGCTAAGGATTGGTTGTATGCTTTGGCGCCTAGATCCGTCACTAGCTGGAATGATCTGAAGAGGTTGTTCTTGGAGAAATTTTTTCCAGCATCCCGGACCACAACTATCAGGATAGACATCACTGGGATTAGGCAGCTTGGTGGAGAGACCTTGTATGAGTATTGGGAGAGATTCAAGACACTTTGTGCAAGCTGTCCCCACCATCAGATACCTAAACAACTCCTTATCTAGTATTTCTATGAGGGTTTGAACAACATGGATAAAGGTATGATTGATGCTGCCAGTGGTGGTGCTCTTGGAGACACCACACCTGCTGAGGCCAGGCAATTGATTGAGAAGATGACCTCCAACTCCTAGCAGTTTAGCACCAAGAATGATGCCATTGTGGTGAGGGGCGTACATGATGTTGTTGCGCAGTCTTTATCAGCTATTGAAAGCAAGTTGGAAGACAAGATTGAATCTCTTGCGAAGTTAGTGACACAGTTGGCAACCAACCAGAAACCTACAGCTTCATCCGCATATGTTGCACGACTATGTGCTGTTTGTACTTCTGGTGACCACTACACAGATGTTTGTCCTACTTTGCAGTCCTTAGCTGCCTCTGATGCGCCTCAGGCTTATGCTACTAACATATATAACAACAGGCATCCACAACAGCAAAATCATGACTTGTCCAGCAACAGGTACAACCTAGGGTGGAGGAATCACCCTAATCTTAGATGGAACAATGCGCCACAGCATCAGCAGCATGCGCCACCTTTCTAGAATGTTGGAGCACCTAACAGATATGTGTCTCCACCTATGCAACAACACCAGAGGCAACAACAACAACAGCAGTAAGAGGCACCTGCCAAACCAGTTGTCCAACCTTCCACTTCTTTTGAGCCTTCATTGGAAGAGTTAGTGAGACAGATGATAAGTGTATAAATGGTTGATAACGATTTAATAATAAATAGTATGATAAGTTTAACAAATGATAAATTTTTTAATAAAAAGTGATACAATAAATTTTATTAAGATAAACTTTAATCAAATTTTGATATTACGTTAAGAAATCATTTTTAAATTTGATATGATTTTACAAAATCAACTTATAAGATAATGTTTACACTCATTTATATATGTTATAAATTTATTTTATTTTATTTTATTTGGAATTCAATAAAAAGATATATACTAATCACACTTCAATTTAATATTAAAAAGAAAAAGAAGATATCCAGGGATATCTACTAGGAAAAATTGAGATGATTAAAATGTTGATGGGCGCAGGTGGTGGAATGAAAGGAAAAGTAGGTATATATTAATTCTTTGTTCCTTAATTGCATGATGCTTTAATTATGGAATGATTTTTGATAACTACATATTGACCTTGTTGGGTATAGCTTGTAACATGGCCAAACGTTTACGTTTCTGATACCGAGAACGTGAACCTGCTCTATCTACATACCTCACACAACATCATCGTTGACATCTCCTTTAATTAATTACTTAATTATAACAAGCAACGAATACCTTCCAGATTTGTCAAACCCTCCATTACCAATATCTTACTTAGAGAGAAATTTTTCATATAAACTTATTATAATTGAGTTATGATTATTTATTTATGATTTACTCATATTAAACAGAGGTATTCTCTGTTTTGAAAATTAGAGCTTTATTCTGATTTTATTTTTAAGAGGAATTATCTGTTTTAGAGATTAAAATTTCGTTTTGATTTTATTTTTAAAAAATATTTTATAGAAAAAAAAAGAAGAAATAAATATTTAAACTGTTTTAAATTTTAATTTTTAAACAATGTAGAATTGAACATTTCTTGAAACAAATATATTTGTTGTTTAAATCATAAATACTTATTATGTAAACTTTAATTATTGATTGAGTATGATGAAAGAGAATTTTGAATATATATGAGAGACTTAAACGTTGGTTAATTAGTTAACAAATGAAACACAGAATGAATTACTTTGTAATATATCCATGGGCACGAGTGAATGGTATCTGGCATGAAGTTGAGTAGTTTCAAGAAAGTAGTGCCTGCTAAACCAAATCCAATACAGATATATTTAAATAATATCAGTTGCTGGCCTAAACATACAACCAATGAATGGGGAGAAACCTGGTCATTTTCTTAAAAGAGATTAAATACGAATTAAAATTAAAATATAATAATAGTTTAAATTAAGGTTTAGATGCTTACTTACAGGTGAATTTCTGTTTTGTACCCGATTTTAAAAAAATTGTATGAATAAGGTCCTCTCTGTTAAGTTGACAGTAATGGTATTAATTTTATACTGATGTAGCGTACTTTTTTGCTTCTCTCCTATGCTGTCTAGCTTTTTCTATGTACTATTCAACTTTTTCTCTCTCTTCCATTCCAATCTCTTTTTCTCTCTTGCAAAATATTTCTCTCTCTCTCTCCTTGTGGGAATATAAAATCACACTTATTCCCCACCTCCTCAAACTCTCTTATTTCCTTTTGAGCCACTCACTAAACCTTTTACATATCTAACACTTCCAGAACACACAATTCCTTTCTTTCTAGAACACACAATTCCTTTCTTTCTTCTTCATCACAACCGTCAACGCATCTAATCCTTTTCAATTCTCACCAAGTAAGGAGGGTATGCAACTACAACTTTGCAGGAATGTTTCAATTCTGATGGTATTTCATAGGAAGATTGTAGTCATAAAATGTGTAATCACTTCGATATGTTGGAAAAAACTGACAAAATAACGTTTCCTGAGGCGTGTAAAGTCACTGTCCTTAAGGACTTATCCGCGGTGTGTTGCGCAAGTCCCCCAGGATACAACAGGAACTTCTCAGAATATTTCTGAGGATCTCAGAACTAGCAAAAAACTCTAAAAAGAGTATAAAAATAAACCCAAAATATTTTTGGAAAAAAGAAAAGAGCTAGAGAATAAAAGTCAGAGAAGAAGAGAATGAGAAAGAATGATTTTGGTGTGTTTTGGAATGAGAGAAATATTCTCTATTTATAGAGTCAAGAAATAATAAAAGAAATAAAAACAATAAATGAAAAAATATTAACGTTGGAACATTAAAGTTGTTTTTGATCGTTGCTCAAAACTTTTAACATTGGTAATAAAAAATATTAACTTTGCCTAATATTGACGTTGGAGTATAACGTCTTTTGCAATCAATATTTTGCAACAATATTGCTGAAAATGTTTTTCGTACTCAAGAAGTTGCGTAGCATTATTCATTTGCTGAAGATTGAAGAAAGGAAAAAAAGAACGTTAGAGCAAAAGCAAATCCAATGGAGTTGAATTTTCATACAATATCTATAACATTGTCAACTACTTTATAACTAGAAAACACTATAAATCTCCAAATCGTTCCATGTCCTCTTAGTTTATGAAATAACAGTGCCCAGAGCTCAAAAAAGCTTATTAACTTAGTATATCTCAAAACATGGACACTCAAATATTCTCATCAAGATTAATGGTTATTGTGACAGTATATAACTAGTGTTCTAGTTAGTTTCAGTTTTGTACGACTAATAAGAACAATATAACAACTGGTGACAATTATCAATTGATAACTCTCAGATTTTGCACTTTTATTTGTGCTTAGGTGTCCTTGTTAGTGAAGTTTTGTTTTTAATTGTTTAGAATTAAGCTAGTGTTAGGTTTTTCTTTAAATTCTTTAGTTTTGTATAATTTTAGTTAAAAATAGGTTTTAGGTATATTTTGTAGAGTTTTTAAATAATTAGGAATTTAATCCTGTTTTGTTCTTTAGTTTTGGTTTTAATTTTTTTTATTTGCTAAATAGTCATTGCCTTTATTGCTAATCCGTCCTTACTTTTAATTGTTTTTAATTGCAGATTAACCCTGGTCAACTAGGCTAAATTTGGTCAACAAAATTAATATTGGGCCAATGTTGTTGGGCTCTGCTGCCACTACTCTAGGCGCCGCTAGAATGAAGCTGTTGGGTTATTGGAAATAGAGTGGGCGCTGCTGTTACAATGGGCTGAATCCCAATTAAAAAAAAAACGTTGATGCCACACCTTTGTTTGATGTTACTGCAAGTGCTGATTTCAATTGGGCCGCTACTGGAGATTGAAAGAAGACTGGGCTATTGCAATTGGAGGACGCTGGCTTGCAAGGATATGGGTTTAAGTGATGCAGTGCGTTTTGGAGAAGCAGCTGTCTTGAGGGGTCCTGTTTGAGCGTTTCACTTAGGCAAAAATATCTTCTCTGGAGAACAAAAAGAAGTTCTCTCTCGAGCACTTGAGAAGAGTAAAGCTAGCCTTTGAGCTAGGGCATGACGCACGTGAGGAAGAGAAGTCCCAACACTTACTTGAAGCTTGCGCATCTGGACCATAGAAGAAGCATTTGACCGGACGATGACCGGAGTTGACCGGTGAAGACGAAGATGACCGGAGCTGCCACGTCGGGTGAAGCTAAGGAAACGTCCTGAGCAAGTTTTTTGTTCCCTTTTTACCTCTTTTAATTTTCTTCTTCTTTTCTCAATCCTATATAAAGGGTTTGCTGCCATGTAAATAGTTTGACACTCTTAGACATACACAGACACTTGCAGATACAATTTTACGCTCTGTAGATTAGGTTTTACGCTTTCTATAGAATAAGTTTTTGTTCTCTCTGCTTTTGGAGCGCACACCTGCGGTGGTGACAGCCCGTGGTGGCTCCGATTATGCATTCCGTTCGGTACACTCTATTGTAATTGTTCTTTCTTGTTAATAAAATGTGTTTTTTTTTCTTTGATGTTTTTGTGTGTTAAGTGTTTTACTATTTCGTTATGTTGATTGTTTTCGTTCTTGTGTTCTTGTGATTGTGTTCTTGTGTTGTTTTGATAAAAAATTATTTGAACTCGTAAATCTGCATATTGAAATTCCTTTTTGGAATTAAACGACCCCGAGGTGGGCGTAAATGAACGAGATGTCTTCCCGAGCCAGATAGGAGTTCAACCAATTAAAAAAAATATTTTAATTCATGTTATTTTAGATTCTGTGAGTGGTTGTTTATAGACTTGGTTAAAAATGATGAAGTTGAATGAAATTTCTTTCGATTTGGTACATTGATTGATTGTTATTCATTTTAAGTTCTGTATTAGAACTTGAGATCCCGAGGTGGGCATTTTATGAACGGGATGTCTTCCTGTATAATAACAAATCAATTGATACACCATTTCAAGCATTTCAGTTCAGATTTGTGATTTTTATCCAACATTTTGTTCTGTTTAGTAGTTTAGGTTTTGCTTTCACTTCTGATTTTGGTTAGGAACAAAAGTTAGATTTAGATTCACTTTGGTTGGGTACATTGATTAGAGATCACATAATTTGAGTTCATCAAATGAACTTTAAGACCTTGTGATGGGCTTAACTTCCCAGGATGTCTTCCTGAAAAGTGATCACACATTCTTTGCATTGATCCACATGGATTTGATTCTAATTTCTGTTCTAACTAGTGTTTCTTGCTTCGTTCCTTTATTTTTGGTATTTTTTGTGAATAGAGTTTAAGATGTTTTTGCATATCCAGTAGCTTTTAGGATTGATTTTAAGGCATTGTAGTCTTTCTTTTATATTTATATTTGCTCTTGTAGTTCTTGTTTTGCAATTTAGCTTAGGTCTTTGTTCTTTACTTTCTGTTTTACATCCTATTTTTCTTCTATTCTTTTAACAGATTTATTTTCATTTGATTTCTTTATTCTTTTTCTTTTTAATTTCTTTTCCCCACCTTGTTTGTTAATTAGTTAGTAGTTAGTAAGTAAATAAATACAAGATTTTAACCATACACTTTAATCTTAATTTTGTCGAGTCCTAGGATTGATATTCTGGTCATCCCTATGCTATATTAGTGGGGACCAGTACTTTGTTCTCTTTTTGTGCAACCAAATTGAGTTTAACATCAATATAATAGAATTTTATTGGAAGCTATGATCCAGTTAAATCTAAAATAATTTGATGTATCTGAATAGTTAGCTAAATAGAACGTTCAACTAATCATAATTGAAATAAACATACGTAATGTAGAACAATGAACTGCAAGTACAAAGTAAAAACATATGCCATACAGGTTAGCAATCAAGATACACAAAATGTGCAAAGTATTACCAATTAGGAGTATTGGTAAAACCTGAAGATATGTTTTGATGATGCTGCAACTTATAGATTTTGGATGTAGTAGGAAAATATTTAAAAAAGCAACTTGTAGATTTTGAATGTAGTAGGAAAATGTTAAACATTGTAATTTTTACTGGTATAATCGATTATGGTTAGTCTATAATCGATTATCACATGCTTTTGTACTAGAATAATCGATTATCATGAAGCAATAATCGATTATCACAAGTCATACTTGAATAATCGATTATCACTTCGTATAATCGATTATCACTTTTTGAAAACTCTATAACGGACTTGAATAATCGATTATCACTTACAATAATCAATTATTCATGGCAGTTGGGAGTTGACCTTTGGCATTCTGTGTACTTGGCTATATATGAGGTTTTGGAGAACTCAGAAGAAGACAATTTTTTGAACTGAGAAAGCTTAGAACACTGTGTGTCAGAGGAATGTTCTTAGAGAGTTTTTTGTTCATTGTTCCCTCTCTTGGTCTTGTGAAAGGAGAGGCTCGCGTATAGTGGGTCGATAGTCGGAGCAGACTCTCTTCAAGTTAGCAAGGTACTCTGCCTAGTCTTGTGAAAGGAGAAGCTCACAAATCGTTGGTCGATTGCCGGAGCGGTTCTCTTCAAGTTGGTAGAGTGGTTCTTTTCGTTCTTTTCTTGTTTATTTGATTGTAATCTGTTAAACCATTTTTAGTGGAACTGTTAATCACTATTTGTAGTGATTAACGACTGGACGTAGATTCTGTTGAATCGAACCAGTATAAAAATACTCGTGTCATTTTTCTATTCCCTACACTCATTTTATTTAACGCATACCAACTGTTTGATTAATTTTCCGAAAGAAAATTATTTTTGCTAAAAGGACCAATTTAATTTTAATTGTGATCGAACACGCTTTTCGCTCTCTGTGTTTTAAATCCGCTGCGTTTTACTCTTCAAAAATTACCCCCTCTGATACCGGCAATTGGTATCAGAGCTTGCTGTGATAGTTTTTCAAAATATTTGCGAAAATGGCCGGTCACAATCAAAACCATGTATATGCTGAGGGTGCTTCCATTAACAGACCTCCATTGTTTACTGGTGATAACTATGCTTTTTGGAAAGTGAGAATGGAAATTTTCATGGGTCTGTTGATAGAGGCATATGGGAAGCAGTACAAAATGGTCCTTATATTCCTATGAATATTGTTGATGGTGTAGAGACAAAAAAACCCTATTTTAATTGGACTGCTCAAGAAAATAGACGAGCTCAGTTTGATATTAAAGCTCACAATATAATTTCTTCTGCTGTTGTACTTGATGAATTTTATAGAATTTCAGTGTGTAAGATAGCACAGGAAATGTGGGAAGTCCTCAGAGTCACTCATGAAGGAACAAAGGACGTGAAACGCGCTAGGAAGAACACTCTCATTCAGCAATATGATATGTTCAGAATGCAACCTGGAGAAACGATCTCTGACGTTCAAAAACGATTCACTCACATTGTGAATCACTTAACAGGGTTGGGTAAGACTTTTGATACTGATGAACTTAATGTGAAAATTCTGAAATCCTTAGACAGGTCTTGGCAACCAAAGGTGACTGCCATCTCGGAGTCTCAAAATCTTACTAAGATGTCAATGTCAATCCTGTTTGGAAAGCTCCGTGAGCATGAACTTGAGTTGAGGAGATTGACTGCTAAAGAGGATCAAGGCAAGAGGAAAACTCTATCTTTCAAGTCCGAAATATCTAAAGGAAAAATCTCTAAGAGGATCGAAGAAGATGACTCTGATGATGAAGAAAACATGAGCTTGATGATAAAGAAATTTGCAAAGTTCATGAAAGCTAAGGGAAAGGACAAGTTTCACAAGGAAAGGAAAGAAAGTCAAGAATCTCCATCAAACGTGAAGTGCTTCGGTTGTGGAGAAAGAGGGCACGTAAAATCTGAGTGTCCAAAGAGCAAGAAAAGTGAAGACAAGAAGGAAAGAAAATTTCAAAGGAAAAGGAAAACATACACAGCTTGGGAGGATAATGCATCTAGCTCAACAAGCTCAAGTGACACAGAAGAAGAAGTCAATCTATGCCTTATGGCAGATTCTGAAGAAACAGGAAGCCAAGTAAGTGATTCCAGTTTTGAATCTAGTGAATTAGATTTACAAAAGGCTTTCTTTGATTTAATGAATGAATCTGAAAAACTTGATGCTGCTCATAACAAATCAAAAAAGGAACATAATGAATTGAAGTTAAAATATGATAAACTGCTTGATGATGAAGTTGTGTTAAGAAATAGAGTAAATACCTTAGAAATTAAATTATCAGATGAAAAAGCTACTATTGAACCCGTTGAATGCTTGTCATGCAAAAGCTATATGTTTGATATTGATATACTTGAAAATTTACTTGCTAAGGCAACTAAACCAAATTCACATGCTAAATAAAACCTTAATAAAAGTAACGCTAAAAATGGAAACATGCATCAAAATTATAAATCCAAGGTAAGAAGAACTCGAAAAATTTGGGTTGTTAAAGGAACCTTTATTAAAAATAAAGTTAGTGATGTATGTTGCTTTTACTGTATGAAGCATGGTCACACATCAAACAAGTGCAATATCAAACATGTTGGTGTTCCAAGTGGCAAATATGCATGGCTTAAAGCTGTGAAATGATGAAACTTGCAAAAACTAACCCCAAGGACCCATATTGAGATTGAGGACCTAAAATACTTGCTAATTTGTTTTGCAGGACCAATCTAAGTCAAAGAGATCACTGTGGTATCTTGACAGTGGTTGCTCAAGACACATGACTGGTGACAAGAAAAGATTCATCTCTTTTGAGAAGAAGAAGCAAGAATTTGTAACGTATGGGGATAACAACAAAGGCAGAATAATGGGAACCGGAAACATTGGAGGAGGAAACACTCTGACGATAAAAGACGTCTTATATGTTGAAGGCCTTAAACATAATCTTCTAAGTATAAGCCAACTATGCGACAAAGGTTTCAAGGTAACTTTTGAGAGTGACAAATGTACTATTTATTTTACAAATTCTGCTGAAATTGCTTTGCAAGGTGTTAGGCACAATAACATATATTTGATTGATATTGAGAGTGCATCTAGTCATAGTATAACATGCTTAGTTGCTAAAGAAGAAAATCCATGGCTATGGCACAAAAGAGCTGCACATATTCACATGCAACACTTAAATAAATTAATCTCTAAGGATCTTGTCTTTGGTTTGCCTAAACTAAAATTTGAGAAAGATAAACTTTGTTCTGCATGTCAAAAGGGTAAACAAACCAAGTCTTCATTTTGATATAAAAACATGATTTCAACATCAAAACCTTTAGAACTTTTGCATGTGGACTTGTTTGGTCCATCTAGAATTAAAAGTTTTGGTTGAAATTACTATGCTCTTGTAATTGTTGATGATTACTCTAGATTTACTTGGACCTTCTTTTTAACTCTGAAAAGTGAAGCCTTCAAAGCATTTAAAATTTTTGCTAAACGTATTCAAAATGAAAAAGATTTGAAAACAAAACTTTAAGAAGTGATCATGGTGGTGAATTTGAAAATGAATCGTTTGGGAAATTTTGTGAAGAATTTGGCATTGCACATAATTTTTCTGCACCTAGAACTCCCTAACAAAATGGTGTTGTTGAAAGGAAAAATAGATCATTAGAAGAATGAGCTAGAACACTTATGAATGAATCTAATGTGACAAAATATTTTTGGGCTGATGCAGTAAGCACTGCTTGTTATATGTTAAATAGGATGCTTATCAGGCCAATTCTAAAATTAACTCCATATGAATTGTTGAATGGTAGAAAACCAAATATATCTCATTTGAAAATTTTTGGATGCAAATGCTTTGTCTTAAATAATGGAAAAGATAATCTTGGAAAATTTGATGCAAAATCTGATGAAGCAATTTTTCTAGGATATTCTTTAACTAGCAAAGCTTATAGGGTGTTCAATAGAAGAACACTAATAATTGAAGAATCTATGCATGTTGTTTTTGATGAGATTGTAGACCTTGAGGAAAATCCTCTTGAGTCAAATAAACCCATTGCAGGTGATGAGGATTACTTAAGAGAAGCCCTTGAAGAGATGTATCTAAATGAGAATTATCCTCCGGAGCTTCAAGAAACACCCCAAGTTGTTGACTCCAAAAGCTATCAACAACAAAGAGGACTATCCTTGTACAACATCATAGGAGATATATCAAAAGGGGTAACTACTAGACACAATTTAAATAATTTTTGTCTAACTGTTGCTTTTGTGTCTCAGATAGAACCTAAGAATATAAAGGAAGCCCTTCAAGATGACAAATGGTGAATTGCCATGCAAGAAGAGCTAAATCAATTTGAAAGGAATGATGTTTGGGAACTCATTCCAAAACAAGATGAATTCCAAGTCATAGGAACCAAATGGGTATTCAGGAACAAGCTTGATGAGGATGGAAACATCACAAAGAATAAAGCAAGGCTAGTTGCTAAGGGCTACTGTCAAGAGGAAGGTATAGATTACGATGAAACTTATTCACCAGTAGCCAAGTTAGAAGCAATTAGATTGTTACTTGCATATGCATCTTTGATGAAATTTAAAATGTATCAAATGGATGTTAAAAGTGCATTTTTAAATGGTTTTATAAAAGAAGAGGTGTACGTTAGTCAACCTCCTGGATTTGAAGATTTTAAATTTCTTGATCATGTTTACAAGTTGAAAAAGGCCCTATATGGTCTGAAACAGGCACCTAGGTCTTGGTATGAAAGACTTAGTACCTTTTTGATTCAAAATGAATTTTCTAGAGGAAAGGTTGATTTAACCCTGTTCATTAAGAAAGTAGGAAAACACATTTTGATTGTGCAAGTTTATGTAGATGATATTATTTTTGGTTCAACTGATGACTCTTTATGGGAAGAGTTTGCAAAAATAATGCAAGGAGAATTTGAGATGTCTATGATGGGTGAGTTAAATTTTTTCTTAGGACTACAAATAAAACAAATGAATGATGGAACATTCATATCTCAAACTAAATACTGTAGAGAAATTCTTAGGAAATTTGGAATGGATAGCTGCAAGGAAGCTAGTACACCCATGGGTACCTCATGTTATTTAGATAAGGATGAAACTGGAAAATGAGTGAATGAAACCATGTTTAGAGGCATGATAGGATCTTTGCTATACTTAACTACTAGTAGACCAGATATTATGCAGAGTGTTTGTGTATGTGCTAGATGCCAAGTCAATCCTAAAGAATCACATTTGACTGCAATTAAGAGAATTCTAAAATATCTTAAAGGAACTACTTCATTTGGACTTTGGTATCCCTCTCATGCTTCACCTAGTTTAATAGGATACTCTGATGCAGATTATGGTGGCTGTAAAATTGATAGAAAAAGTACTAGTGGAACCTGTCATTTCTTGGGATGTTCTTTAGTGTCATGGCACTCAAAGAAACAAGCATGTGTAGCTTTGTCTACCACTGAAGCTGAATATATTGCAGCTGGAAACTGTTGTGCCCAAATTTTGTGGATGAAACAACAACTGGAAGACTTTAACATCTTCCTTGACAATATTCCTCTAAAATGTGATAATACCAGTGCCATAAATTTGACCAAGAACCCTATAATGCATTCAAGAACTAAGCATATAGAAATTAGGCACCATTTTCTAAGAGACCATATTCAAAAGGGGGATTGTCAAATTGAATATGTTGATACCTTACATCAATTAGCTGATATTTTTACCAAGGCTCTACCTAAAGATAGATTTTTTTAGCTTAGAAGAGAATTAGGAGTGTTAGACATGTCTTAAAAATCAAAGTCTATGCAATTTTTTGCATTTTTCGTAAAATTAACACTTCATAATCGATTATCACTAGGTTATAATCGATTATTCATGCATAAACTTCATTTCTGAAAATTTTGAGCAGATAATCGATTATCATCAGGCATAATCGATTATCATGCAATTCTGGGCAGTGATTGTTGAGCTGATAATCGATTATCACGAGGCATAATCGATTATCGCGCTAACAGTTTAAAAAAAAGGAGCCGTTGGAGCATCCCATAACGGCTATAAACGGTCATAAACGGCTAGTTTTTCCATTTTTCTTATAAATAGCCCCCCATAATCAATTATTAGACACTCCTTTGCAACCAAATACTGCTAAAATGAAGTCCAGAGCTCAAAATCTCTTCATTTCTCTTCCACTTCTTAAACCTTCATTTTCCCAATCTTTCTCCATGGCTGAACCAAGAAGGCATCGTCGCAAGACAGTTGGAGCCTCTTCCTCTACTCAATCACGTCTTGCAAATATAGATGGATGGATTTCAGACCAAGGGAAACATGCAGACTTTGTTAACTCTTGGCAAGAAAGGAAAATCATGGCGGTAAAGTATATCCGTCTTGACTTTTTCCGCTTCTATAGCTTTCAATTTCCAAACACTTTTGCTGAGCAGGGGTTAACACATCTGGTAGAACAAAAAGGCTGCATTTATCCCGATCTTATAAGAGTCTTCTACTTCAACTTACGCTCTCGGGACGGAATAATCTCTACTAAGGTCAAGGGAGTACGCATCATTTTAGATGATGACGTATGGACAAATGTTGCTCAACTTCCCATCTGGGATGATGCTATCAAAGTCCATTTAGGACTTGAAGATTCCAACAGGATGCTGACTTTCCAATCTTTTCTGCGTCATCCTGAAAGGCAAACAAATACAAGGCAACTACTGGTTGGAGGTTTCAAGGTTGAAGAAAGGATGATCCACTACTTGATTGTTTGGATTCTATGTCCTAGAGCAACCAACCATGCTCAATGCTCTGAGCAGGATTTACTTCTCTTATATGGGATTCTAAATCACATACACATCGACTGGTCTGCTCTCATTGCTGACACAATGGTAAAAGCCAAGAAATCTCATTTGTATCAATTTCCTTATGCTCTCCTTATTTCTAGAATTTTAGAATACAAAAGCGTATATGTTGAAGGAGAACTTATTCAAGCTATTGAAGCTGTGGGATCAGAAATTGGAGACACTACCTTTCGTCAGATGGGATTCATTACCAAAGGAAGAGTTCTTATTCACAAAGATGATGATCATCCTAATGAAGATGAAGATGATGACATGGACACTCATATGGCTGATCTAGTGACTGCTGCTGCTCCGTCTGGTGCTGGACCTTCCAACATGCCCTCCTCTTCCTCAACTTCTATGGAAGAACACTTTGCAAGGTTATCTAAGCAATTGGAGGATATGAGTCTAGCACAGAAGACACACTTTGATGAAGTTCATGAGTGGCAGCAATCTCTTGATGAATACTTGGCCGATCAATTTCATGAGCTTGATGTTCGCCTACATAACATTGAGAGTCATCTCAATATCCCACCTACTGAAAGATCCCCTAGTCCTGAATTCTAGGTTTCTAGGCCACTAAGTTTGATTGTTATGTTATTTTCTTTGTGGTATTTAGTATTGATCTTTATGAGTTTCGTGTATTTCCTTTTGGTCCTTAATATAATGAGCTTTTATGTCAATTTTTTTATGCATATATTATATATTTGAGGGGGAGCTCATATTAAGGGGGAGATTTTTGCATTAATCTTTTTGCTTATGATCAAAAAGGGGGAGAAGAAATATTAGGGGAGAAGCAATATTAAGGGAGAATTAAGGGGAGAAATATTTTTCAAATTGTACAGGTACTGCTAACTCTGTGGGTGTTCTTTAGTTTGTATGTGTTGCAGGTAAACCTGAGTTGCTTTTAAGAATTTTTTATCATCATAAAAAAGGGGGAGATTGTTACCAATAGGGAGTATTGGTAAAACCTGAAGATATGTTTTGATGATGCTGCAACTTATAGATTTTGGATGTAGTAGGAAAATATTTAAAAAAACAACTTGTAGATTTTGAATGTAGTAGGAAAATGTTAAACATTGTAATTTTTACTGGTATAATCGATTATGGTTAAGCTATAATCAATTATCACATGCTTTTGTACTAGACTAATCTATTATCATGAAGCAATAATCGATTATCACAAGTCATACTTGAATAATCGATTATCACTTCGTATAATCGATTATGACTTTTTGAAAACTCTATAACGGACTTGAATAATCGATTATCACTTACAATAATCGATTATTCATGGCAGTTGGGAGCTGACCTTTGGCATTCTGTGTACTTGGCTATATATGAGGTTTTGGAGAACTCAGAAGAAGACGATTTTTTTGAACTTAGAAAGCTTAGAACACTGTCGATAGTCGGAACAGACTCTCTTCAAGTTAACAAGGTACTCTGCCTAGTCTTGTGAAAGGAGAAGCTCACAAATCGTTGGTCGGTTGCCGGAGCGGTTCTCTTCAAGTTGGTAGAGTGGTTCTTTTCGTTCTTTTCTTGTTCATTTGATTGTAATCTGTTAAACCATTTTTAGTGGAACTGTTAATCACTATTTGTAGTGATTAACGACTGGACGTAGATTCTGTTGAATCGAACCAGTATAAAAATACTCGTGTCATTTTTCTATTCCCTACACTCATTTTATTTAACGCATACCAACTGTTTGATTAATTTTCCGAAAGAAAATTATTTTTGTTAAAAGGACCAATTTAATATTAATTGTGATCGAACACGCTTTCCGCTCTCTGTGTTTTAAATCCGCTGCGTTTTACTCTTCGAAAATTACCCCCTCCGATACCGACGAAAGAATAGATAATTTATATGATGACACAAACATAAAAATAAACAAATATTATTGACAAAACTTACCAGTAACTTGGACGATTATGCAAGGCCTCCTGTTGCCTCTATACCATACATCACCATGCTATTTTGCACATTGTTCACATGCTGCATGTTGTTTACTGTATCTAATCCATCACCAGGTGTGTGAGTTGATGGTGGTGAATTAGGTGAAGGAACAACAATGTTACTAGTGCTATTGGCAGCTCTACAATGTTGTTTTCTTTTTCTGTTATTTTGATGTCAAAGTAGAAACCTGAGACCCTCTTCCGACGTTGGAGTGATGTTGCTGCTCGGCGAGGGTGGCAAGAGTGTGGGAGCTGAGAGAGGGTTCGTAGTCATCTGAGGGTGTCGAAGACTCAGTGATTCCGATCACCGAGTTAGGGTTCAGTTGGAGTTGATCCGCCATTGCTCCAAGCTGGTGTGGGAGGAAGAGTTGTCCAAGAGGTTGGTATGGATTCGAATACAAGGTAATATATTCCAAAAAAAAGGAGAGAGAGAGAGAGAAAAAATAATATTATCTAAAGAAATAAAAAAGAGAGAAAAACTGGTGGTTACAAAAGAGCATAAGAGAGATAAGAAAAATATCATATTTTATAGCCACGTCAGTGCGGAGTTAACTTCATTTAAGCCAATTTAACGGAAGGGACATCATTTATACAATTTTTACAACTTTGGGACTCAATAGATACATTTTAAAACCGGGTATTAAACAAAAATTCACCTTTTAACATGGGGACGAAGTAAGAATTTAAACCTTAAATTAATTATTATCATATTTTTAATAATTTATGTTACATCTCTACTAGGGAAAAAAAGAATTGCGAACACGAGTATCCGTAGGAAAAATCCGTGGTGGGTAGTTACTATCTGCGGATATTTACTATCCGTGGGTATTTAATACCCGTTTCTAAATAGGTTGGGTACGGATAGTATACTACTCGACTTGCGGGTTCCCGTTACCCGCAAAAAATAATAAAAAGAATTACTATATATATAATTAAATTTAATTTAAAATAAAATAAAATTATATTTTATTAGGTTAAATTTAATTAAAATTAAATTTTCATTTATATTTAATTTAATTTATATTATATTATATTATATTATATATATATATATATATATATATATTATTGTAATTTTATTTAAATTATATTTTAAAAATGTATAAAATACTTTTTTTTATATTTTGCGAGTATCTGCGGGTACCCACAGGTTTTAAAATACTTGCGGGTATTTTTTAAATGGGTACCCGTGCGGTTAACGGGTTGAGTAACAAATACAATTTTATCCGGTGGATCGGGTTGCGGATAGACATTATCCATGTCCGACTCGATCCGTTGTCATCCTAATCTCAACTTAATAGTTACACTACACTAATCTTTACGTATATGTACACATTCAGTGATTTATAAAATAATATATATTTTATTTTAATAATTTCTTATCACATATATTCATTTCATAGAGATAAAAAATTTTGTGGAATTACTCACTAAATTTTATCAATGAAGTAAAATTTATCAATAATTCAAATTTATCACTGGATTTTATTAACAGATCTTTAAAATTTTAATTATGGATAGATTTTATTGATGGATATATTATTAACAGATTTTTTTTGATAAATTTGTACGTAATACATATTACATTTATCGTAAAAAATTCGTTAATAAATCTGTCAATAAATGTAATATGTCATTTATCGACGGAAAAATCTGTCAATAATACATATTACATTTACTGACAGAAAAATCCTTCAGTAAAATGAGCGGCAAAATTCTCTCCCAAATCTCGTCTTTGTTAAAGTTGTAACAATGAAAACTTTCTTCATCTTCTTCCTTGCAGCTTATCACTGTTGCTGCCTATTGCCTTGCTGTTGTCCTTCGCCGTCCATGGAGTTCACCACTCTGGAGATCAGGGAGGCCACCAACAGTTCAACGGGATCCTCTCTCCATTTTGTAGTGTTCACATTTTATCTTCCAAGAGAGCTCCTACTTTTTTGGTGTCATAGCAACTATAACATTTCAACTCCTTCAATGAACTCCTCCGACAAACTCCTCTAGCGATTGGAAACACCACCACATTCTTTTTGCCATGTCTCTCTTTTTCTCTCATATGCGAGAACATGAAAATAGGTTGAAGTGATAGTTCCTTGTGATTTTTATTTCTCTTCATGTGATGGTTCACGAAAATCAGTTGGATTTATTGAATTGGTTATTGTTTAGAGGTTGTAGTCATTTGTTGGTGACAAAACTCATGAAAATCGAAAATTGAAAGGAGTGGAAGGATAAAGGAGGAAGATAAACCAGATTGCGACATTTACTAACGAAAAATTCATCGGTAATTACCAACAAATTATTTCGTCGATAATTACTGACGAATTTTTCCTTTGATAATTACTGACAAATTTATTGACAAATTTTTCCTTCGATAATTACCGACGAAAGAAATCTCTCGGTAATATTTACCGATAATGTGTTTACCGATGGATTTTATACATTATCGACAGATTTTTACCGTCGATAATTCCTATTTTTTAGTATGTATGTCGGCACATTTCTTATTTTACGCATAAAATCAGGTATCTATATCTAACAGTTATGCAAATGAAAAGAAAAAATTTTAAATAATTTTAGAAATGATTATATATTTATATATATATATATATATATATATATATATATATATATATGTATATTAATTAGATTATGAGAGTGATAAAAACAATATAGAATTGAATTTATAGAATAAAACAATAGTAATGGGTCATTATTATTTGGTTAGCGGTTCATCATGATTGTATAATCCAATCCTAAATATATCTTAACAAAAGATATAAGTATCAGACAATCTGAACAACCAGGTATTTAGATATAGCCGTTTATACTTGTAGGGATATAACACATCCTAACAAGTATCGTGAGGGTCAAATAAGATCAGATGATCTGAACAACCGGATATTCAGGTATAAGCCGTTTATATTATATTCTGTTTATATTTCATAATAACCTATATATACAGGGCTGGAATCACAAGCCAGGTACGCTCTCTTATGCTATCTTACTCCACAATACACTTGTTACATTTTACCTAATTCATTATGAATTAGTAGGGTGATTTCACTCTACGTTCTCATATTGAGAATCTCTAGTCTTGCATTCAAGACATTTTCCCTAACTTGGGTGTCGGAGTGCCATTACAGGTACCACCCCCGGTCGGTCAGAGCTTGGAGGAAAGAGGACGTTAAAGATAAAGAAGAACGAGAGGTCAGAAAGCCAGGAAAGGTGAACGATAAAGCCAAACCAACCGTCATCCAGCAATAGTGCCACGTCACTCAGGTCGGTCTTTTCGGTCCCCAAAATATTCACCAAAACATTTTGGCGCCCACCGTGGGGCCCGAAAGTCAAGACTCCCAATGGTGACGACAAGGGGCATGGAAACTTCGGATCCGGTCCAGATGATAAAAGACCTACAGGCACAACTAGAGGAGCAGGCCCGAACAATTACGGCTTTACAGCAAGAATTGCAATAGAAAAAGACCAACGATGCCGAACGCAATAAAGATAAACAGGACGACAGGGAGGCATCAGAGGACAGCCAAAATCATCATCCTCCTCCTCCCCCACGGTCCCCGGACTTCTTGCCGTTCACTGATGCCATCATGCGGGCCCCCATGCCCGACCGGCTTCCGCCTCAGATTGAAAAATTTGATGGCAAGGCAAATCCAGATCATCATCTGCAGAACTTCATCGATTCTATGGCCTTTTACACTCAAAGTGATCCAGTCAAATGTCGGGTGTTCTCCCTATCACTGAGGGGTGAAGCCCTAGAATGATATTATACCCTTCCACCCAATTCGGTGGATAGTTTCCGCACGCTGATGGACCTATTCAAAAAGCAATACTCCACCAACCGGTGCGAGGAGGTTACAGCAGCCGAGTTAGTCAACCTCAGACAAGGGAAAGGCGAAACTCTCCGAGACTTCATGAATCGATACAATCATGCCACTCGGAGGATAAAGGGTGCCAGTCCGAATTCATTATCGGCAGTTTGCCCAATTGCTTAAAAGTTGGGTTCATTTCAGAAAGTTTGTATGCCAAACTACCCACCACGTTGGAGGAGTTGTAGCAAAAAATGACCAAATTTATTAAAATGGAGGACCAGAGGATCTTTCGAAAACAACAACAGGAAGAGCATCCGGCGACCGGAAACAAGAAGGAAGGGAACCGTCGGGTTGATAACGTCCAGGATCAAAAACCCCAGGCAAATGTGAACCCGAGGTACGATCGATACGCGCACCTCACCGTCCCTAGGGAAAAATTGTTTGAGAAGGCTTTGCAGGCCAACCTGATATATCAGAGAAGAAAATTCCCACCTAAGAATGTGGACTCGGCTCACATGTGTCGATTCCATAATTCGGGTGGACATACCACTGAAGGCTGCCAAACTCTCAAGGATGGTTTAGAAAGGCTGATCCGTGCCGGTCATCTCAATGAATTTGTGAAAGAGGAATCTACCCGTGCGGAACGTTCCCCTAGAAAAGCAGGAAGGAGCCCGGATCGTGCAAAACAGAAGGATAGTCACTCACGCGATCGTTCTCGCAGTCCCCCAAGGAACAGATCCCGTAGCCAACCTAGAGAGCGGGGCCTCACGGTGAAAGGTAGAATAGATACTATCTCAGGCGGTTTTGCTGAAGGAGGTGCTTCATCCTCGGCTCGAAAGAGACATTTAAGAAACTTGCACAGCGTTCACTCAGTGGTCCGCGACCCGACGTCAAAGCCTGATATAACCTTCACTGATAGGGACTTTCATGCACCGGATCCTGACCAGGACGATCCCATGGTAATCACGGCTCGCATCGCACAGTATGATGTGGGCAAGGTACTTGTAGATGAAGGTAGTTAAGTCAATATACTGTACTGGACAACCTTCCGGAGAATGGAAATTGCAGAAGACGTAATAGCTCCCTTCAACGAGCAAATTGTTGGCTTTGCTGGTGAAAGAGTAGATACCCAGGGGTATCTCGACTTGCAGACCCGCCTAGGGTCGGATGACGACGGCAAAGAACTCCGAGTTCACTTCCTGTTGGTGGAGGCCAACACGTCCTATAACGTCCTCCTCGGACGTCCTTGCCTGAATGCTTTTGGGGCGATCGTCTCTACCCCCCATTTAGCAATGAAATTTCCTACAGACAGAGGGAACATATGTACCGTTCGAGCGGATCAGAAAACCGCCTGTCAGTGTTATGTAGCTGGTCTAAAAGTTAAACCTTTTAAAAGTGAAAATCGTACTGAAGCTATTCTAATTGATCTCGATCCAATAACAAATATGGATGAGCGGATGCAACCTCAAGGCGAGATAAAACCTTTCATAGTAGGGAATAACGAACAACAAACCACGTCCGTAGGAGATAACCTTAAGCCGTTTGAAGAAGATGCATTGAAGGAGCTGTTGAAGGGCAATACCGACCTGTTCGCCTGGAGCGCGGCCGACATGCCCGGAATCCATCACAACGTCATTACGCATAAACTGTCCATATTCCGGGAGGCTTGACCGATATCGCAAAAGAAACGAAAGTTTGGTGATGAAAAGCGGGCGGCCGTCCAAAGTGAAGTGGATAAGCTCCTCAAAGCGGGATTCATACGGGAATTGACCTACACTACATGGTTATCTAATGTAGTCATGGTGAAAAAGGCAAATGGACAATGGAGAATGTGCGTAGACTTCACTGATCTCAATAAAGCATGTCCTAAGGATTCCTATCCTCTCCCCAATATTGATCGTTTGGTGGACAGAGCTTCCGGACATACCATTCTAAGCTTCTTAGATGCCTACTCGGGGTATAATCAAATCCCGATGTACGCCCCAGACCGAGAAAAGACGGCCTTTATCACAGAGCGGGCCAATTACTGCTATGAGGTCATGCCGTTCGGTCTCAAAAATGCGGGTGCCACTTATCAACGCCTAATGGATAAGGTCTTCCATAATCAGATAGGCCATAGCATGGAAGTATATGTCGACGATATGGTGATCCGAAGTCACACACATCAATAGCACCTCAAGGATCTAGAGGAGGTCTTTGAACGACTCAGGCACTATAACATGCGTCTGAACCCCAGCAAATGCACTTTCGGGGTGTCCGCCGGAAAATTCTTGGGTTTCATGCTAACCCATAAAGGAATAGAAACAAATCCAGACAAGTGTCGGGCGATATTGGAGATGAAGAGCACCACTAAATTAAAGGATGTCCAGTGCTTAGTCGGACGTCTCACAGCCTTGTCACGATTCCTACCAAGGCTTTCTGACCACATCAAGCCCATTCTAAAAAACATGAAGAAAGATGTACCTCGGCATTAGGATAATGATTGTGAGGAAGCCTTCTCTAAGGTTAAAAGCATTTTAACCAGTCCACCTATCATGGCTCGACCAACTGAGGGGTTCGAGTTACAACTCTACTTAGCCGCATCCACCCACTCGGTGAGTACAACCCTCATCCAGGAGAGTCCGGATTTTAAACTGATATACTTTATCAGCTGAACTCTGCAAGGGGCGGAAGAAAGATATTCTCAGGTAGAAAAGGTGGCGCTGGCATTGCTAACGGCAGGAAGAAGACTCCTGCCGTATTTTCAAAGTCATCAGATAGTTGTCCGGACAAACCAGCCGATCGCTAAAATTCTTAGAAAACCTGACTTGGCAGGAAGGATTGTAGCTTGGGCGATCGAGCTATCTGAATCCGGTCTATGATACGAACCGCAAGGTTCTGTCAAAGGCCAGCATCTAGCGGACTTTGCGGCTGAGGTTAACTGTCCGTCAGATCCAACCATCTGGTATCTAAATGTAGATGTATCTTCAGAAAGAAGGGGAGGAGGAGCTGGTTGTTACCAATAAGGGAGTATTGGTAAAACCTGAAGACAAGTTTTGATGATGCTGCAAATTGTAATTCTTTATTGTAATAGGAGAATACTTAAAAAGCAACTTGTAGATTTTGAATGTAGTAGGAAACTGATAAATATTGTAATTTCTACTTGTATAATCGATTATGATTAAGGTATAATCGATTATCAGATGCTTTTGAACTAAAATAATCGATTATCATGAAGCAATAATCGATTATCACAAGTCACACTTGAATAATCGATTATCACTTCAAATAATCGATTATCACTTTTTGAAATTTCTATAACGGACTTGAATAATCGATTATCACTTACAATAATCGATTATTCATGGCAGTTGGGAGCTGACCTTTGGCATTCAGTGTGCTTGGCTATATAATTGGTTTTTGAAAGCTTCAAAAAATAACTTTGTGTAAACTGAGAAAGCTTAGAATACTGAGTAGTCAGAGGAACGTTCTTGAGAGCTTTTTGTTTACTTTGTTCCCTTGCCTGGTCTTGTGTAAGGAGAGGCTTACGTACCGTGTGTCGATAGTTGAAGTGGACTCTCTTCAAGTTGGCAAGGTTCTCTGCCTGGTCTTGTGAAAGGAGAAGCTCGTGAATCGTTTGTCGATTGCCGGAGCAGTTCTCTTCAAGTTGGTAGAGTGGTTCTTTTCATTCTATTTCTGTATTCTTCATTGTAATCTGTTAAACTATTTTTAGTGGAACTGTTAATCACTCTTTGTAGTGATTAACGACTGGACGTAGATTCTGTTGAATCGAACTAGTATAAAAATCCTTGTGTGTTTTTCTTGTGGCCTATACTCATTTTATATTACGTATATCAACTGCTCGTTAAATTTTCTGAAAGAAAATCATTTTTGTAACAAGGACCAATTTGTTTTTAATCGTGATAGAATACGCTTTCTGCTCTCTGAGTTATTTATTCCGCTGCGTTAAACTTTGAGAAAATTACCCCCTACGATATCGTCAATTGGTATCAGAGCTTGCTTTGATAGTTTTTCAAAATATTTGCGAAAATGGCCGGTCACAATCAAAACCATGTATATGCTGAGGGTGCTTCCATTAACAGACCTTCATTGTTTACTGGTGATAACTATGTCTTTTGGAAAGTGAGAATGGAAATTTTTATGGGGTCTGTTGATAGAGGCATCTGGGAAGCTGTACAAAATGGCCCTTATATTCCTATGAATATTGTTGATGGTATAGAAACTGAAAAACCTTATTTTAATTGGACTACTGAAGAAAATAGACGAGCTTAGTTTGATATTAATGCTCGCAATATAATTTCATCCGTTGTTGTACTTGATGAATTTTATAGAATTTCAGTGTGTAAGACAGCACAGGAAAAGTGGGAAGTCCGCAGAGTCACTCATGAAGGAACAGAGGATGTGAAACGAGCTAGGAAGAACACTCTCATTCAGGAATATGAGATGTTCAGAATGCAACCTGGAGAAACGATCTCTGACGTACAAAAATGATTCACTCATATTGTGAATCACTTAACAGGGTTGGGTAAGACTTTTGATACTGATGAACTAAATGTGAAAATTTTGAAATCTCTGGACAGGTCTTGGCAACCAAAGGTGACTGCCATATCGGAGTCTCAAAATCTTGCTCAAATGACAATGTCAATCTTGTTTGGAAAGCTCCGGGAGCATGAACTTGATTTAAGGAGATTAACTGCTGAAGAGGATCAAGGCAAGAGGAAAACTCTAGCTTTCAAGTCTGAAATTTCTAAAGGAAAAAGCTCTAAGAGGATCGAAGAAGATGGTTCTAATGATGAAGAAAACATGAGCTTGATGATAAAGAAATTTTCAAAATTCATGAAAGCAAAGGGAAAGGACAAGTTTCAAAAGGAAAGGAAGGAAAATCAAGAATCTCCATCAAACGTCAAGTGCTTCGGTTGTGGAGAAAGAGGGCACGTGAAATCTGAGTGTCCAAAGAGAAAGAAGAGTGAAGACAAGAAGGATAGAAAATTTCAAAGGAAAAAGAAAGCATACATAGCTTGGGAGGATAATGCCTCCAGCTCAACAAGTTCAAGTGACACAGAAGAACAAGCTAACCTATGCCTTATGGCAGATTCTGAAGAAACAGGAAGCCAAGTAAGTGATTCCAGTTTTGAATCTAGTGAATTAGATTAACAAAAAGCTTTCTTTGAATTGATGAATGAATCTGAAAAACTTGATGCTGCACATAAAAAGCTTAAGAAAGAGCACAATGAATTGAAATTGGAGTATGATAAACTGCTTGATGATGAAGTTATTTTAAGAAATAAAATTAGTACTTTAGAAATAAAACTGTCTGATTCAAATGATATTGTTGAACCTGTTGAATGCTTGTCATGCAAAAGCCATATGTTTGATATTGATATACTTGAAAACTTACTTGCTAAGGCAACTCAAGCTAACTCACATGCTAAAACAATCTTTAATAAGAGCAATAGGAACATGCATCAAAATTATAAATTCAAGGTAAGAAGATCTCGAAAAATTTGGGTTGTTAAAGGAACTTTTATTAAAAATAAAGTTAGTGATGTATGTTGCTTTTACTGTATGAAGCATGGTCACACATCAAACAAATGCAATATCAAACATGTTGGTGTTCCAAGTGGCAAATATGCTTGGGTTAAAGTTGTGAAATGATGTATTCTTGTATAAACTAACCCCAAGGACCCATGTTGAGATTGGGGACCTAAAAATTCTTGCTAACTTGTTTTGTAGGAACAATCTAAGTCAAAGAAGTCATTGTGGTATCTTCACAGTGGTTGCTCAAGACACATGACTGGTGACAAGAAAAGGTTCATCTCTTTTGAGAAGAAGAAGCAAGGATTTGTAACTTACGGGGATAACAACAAAGGCAGAATAATGGGAACCGGAGATATTGGAGGAGGAAACACTTTGACGATAAAAGACGTATTATACGTTGAAGGTCTCAAACATAATCTTTTAAGCATAAGCCAACTATGTGACAAAGGTTTCAAGGTAACTTTTGAGAGTGATAAATGTTCTGTTTATTTTATAAATTCTGCTAAAATTGCTTTGCAAGGTGTTAGGCACAATAATATATATTTGATTGATATTGAGAGTGCATCTAGTCATTGTATAACATGCTTAGTTGCTAAAGAAGAAAATCCATGGCTATGGCATAAAAGAGCTGCACATATTCACATGCAACACTTAAACAAATTAATCTCTAAGGATCTTGTGATTGGTTTGCCTAAACTAAAATTTGAGAAAAATAAGCTTTGTTCTGCATGTCAAAAGGGTAAACAAACCAAATCTTCTTTTTCATCTAAAAGTATGATTTCTACATCAAAACCTTTAGAACTTTTGCATATGGACTTGTTTGGTCCATCTAGAATTAAAAGTTTTGGTGGAAATTACTATGCTCTTGTAATTGTTGATGATTACGTTCTTGAGAGCTTTTTGTTTACTTTGTTCCCTTGTCTGGTCTTGTGTAAGGAGAGGCTTACGTATCGTGTGTCGATAGTTGAAGTGGACTCACTTCAAGTTGGCAAGGTTCTCTGCCTGGTCTTGTGAAAGGAGAAGCTCGTGAATCGTTTGTCGATTGCCGGAGCAGTTCTCTTCAAGTTGGTAGAGTGGTTCTTTTCATTCTATTTCTGTATTCTTCATTGTAATCTGTTAAACTATTTTTAATGGAACTGTTAATCACTCTTTGTAGTGATTAACGACTGGACGTAGATTCTGTTGAATCGAACCAGTATAAAAATCCTTGTGTGTTTTTCTTGTGCCCTATACTCATTTTATATTATGTATATCAACTGCTCGTTAAATTTTTTGAAAGAAAATCATTTTTGTAACAAGGACCAATTTGTTTTTAATCGTGATCGAATACGCTTTCTGCTCTCTGAGTTATTTATTCCGCTGCGTTAAACTTTGCGAAAATTACCCCCTACGATACCATCACTGGTGTTGTGCTCGAGGGTCCAGACGGCCTATTGATCGAGCAAGCGGTCAGTTTTAACTTCTAGCTTAGCAATAACTAGGCAGAATATGAAGCTCTGATTAGTGGATTATTGTTGGCCAAGGAGTTGGATGTCAGCCATCTGGAATGTAGGATGGATTCTCAACTAGTTGTTGGACAACTCAATGGAACTTTCCAGGTCAAAGATGATCACTTGCTGCACTATTATCACAAGGTTAGTGATTTAATCAAATCATTTACCAACTTTTTTGTTGCCCACATACCTAGGGCGCAGAACTCCCGGGCGGATCTTTTTATCAAAACTAACCCACGCTCGCGTGAAATCACAACTCACTTCAGTCATCAAAACCACACTACATAAGCCGTTGTTGGAAACCTGTGCCATTACTGTGGTTGCACCACGAACTGATTGGCTGCAGGACATAATTCAACTAATGGTTCAACAAGAACAGGGCGGACGGCTAAGTATAGCTGATTCTAAGCGCATCGCCCGTTACATGTTTGTGGGTGATGATTTGTACCGACGAGGTTATACTAACCCGCTACTGAAATGTCTATCCGGCGAAGAAGCTAAATATGTTATGCAGGAATTACATCACGGAATTTGTGGTTCACATTCGGGAAAAAGGATGCTGAGAGCCAAGATCCTAAGGGCCGGTTTTTACTGGCCCTCTATGGAACAAGATTGTCAGGCGTTCGTACAAAAGTGCATTTCCTGCCAGTCTCACGGACACAACTTACGAATTCCTCCTTCTGAACTTCATGAAATCATCTCCTCGTGGCCCTTCGCGCAGTGGGGAATGGATATAGCTAGACCTTTCCCGGTCGGCAAGGCACAATGCAAATACCTATTGGTCGTAGTCGATTACTTCACCAAATGGATTGAAGCAGAGGCTCTTGCAATAATAAGTGCCCAGAAGGTACAAAACTTTATCTGGCGCCTGATCTGCAGGTTTGGTTTACCCCATAAAATTGTCACCGATAACGGTCGGCAATTTGTGGAGAAGAAGCTCGAGGATTTCCTTAAAGGCTTAGGCATTAAACATGTCACAAGCTCAGTCGAACACCCGCAAACAAATGGACAAGCTGAGGCTGCCAACAAAGCCATCATTTCCGAGTTAAAAAAGCGGCTAGGACACGTTAAAGGATTGTGGGTCGAAGAATTGCCTGAAGTGCTTTAGGCATACAGATGCACACCGCACGGTTCCACCGGCGAAACTCCTTTCAACCTAACATATGGCACATATGCCATGCTTCCGGTCGAGGTTGGAGAACCCACTATACGGCGAAATATGCAAGACTTAACCCTCAATGACAATCAGCTAAGAGTTAATCTTGACACTTTACCCGATCGACGTGAGGTGGCCATGATAAGAAACGCAGCTCAAAAACGACTACTCGTGAGGCGTTTCAACACGAAGGTCAAACCACGAAACTTTGCCGAAGGAGACCTTGTTTGGCGGAAGAGAGGAGAAGCCCGCAAAGAAAAAACGCACGGTAAGCTATCGGACAATTGGGAAGGACCCTTCCGCGTCATAGAAGACTTGAAGAATGACGCATACCGGTTGGAGCATTTAGATGGAAAAGCCATTTCTAACACTTGGAACGCCACTCATTTAAAGTTCTATTATAGTTAGAATTTCAGATTTGCTGCTAGATTTCCTGCATTTTTACATTTGTTTCAGTACATTTGATTAACATTGTTTTAATGAAACCATCCAGTTTATGATCCATGCAGCAATTTATTCCTATTTCAAAAGATTACATACTACATGTCTGAATATACAGAGGCAGCACTGGCCCTCCGGACTAAATGTCCATACAGACTAAATGTCTGAATATGCAGAGGCAGCACTTGCCCTCCGGACTAAATGTCCATACAGACTAAATGTCTGAATATGCAGAGGCAGCACTTGCCCTCCAGACTAAACGTCCATATAGACTAAATGTCTGAATACTTAGAGGCAGCACTTGCCTTCCGTACTAAACGTCCGCACAGGCTAAATGTCTGAATACTCAGAGGCAGCGCTTGCCTTCCACATCCGAACGGACTAAAGGCCTGATCGCCCTAAAGCATCAATGGCCTTCCCGGATCGGACGCCCAAAAGACGCAAAGGAGCACAAAACGCCGAGATCGAGCGCTTCTGCATAAGCAAGTGAGTTTACGCTAGCCTATGTTCTATATTTACTATGTTACTTTATTTCCACTAAGAAAATTCTAAGTGAAGAACACTCCTAATTACGCCAAGATAGCGAAAGGAGATGTAAGGTCGAAAGCCTTCAATCATGCATAGCAACATAACGCAGTAATATGACAAATGCGTGTGGCCGAAAGCCTTAAACACAAGTTTCTCAAGGCACAAATGGTCAAATAGCAGAATTTAAATTTGTTCTGAACCCACAACAGGACATAACAAACAAAAAAAATAAATGGAGTTCCGAAATCATCAACAATTCACAGAAAATTCAATTGAGGATCAAGGCTTCAGACTTTTTCGGCGTTAGTAGGAGCTTGCTCGGTGATGGACACCTCACCAGCGTCTACATCGTCGCCGCCACCTTCTTCTGGTTGAACAGTTGTGGGGGGGTCTTCTTCCTCATCCTCATCATCATCATCATCTGGGTAAGTCCCAGCCAGAACTTCTTTGGATGAAATGATTTTTCCACCAAGAATGTCATTGTTCACGTCGAGGGGAAGATCCTCCAAGGAGCGGTCAAGAAGAAAGGCGGTCTGCCCGATAGCCTTCTTGAAACCGCGAGTGTGCTCTAGGACGATTACTTCAGCCATTTGCCTTTCTTTGGCCTTGGAAGCCATCAGGGAACTCTTCAAAGTGTTCCTTTCTATAGTTGCTTCATCCAAGGCCTTACGAACGGCTGCTAATTCAAGAGCTTGCTGATCTTTCTCCTCTTTGGCGGCCTGCAAGGATTTCTTTACCCCTTCGAAAATGGCACAACCTTCATTAATTGTCTTCATCGCTAACTCATATTTCGGTCCACATTGAGAGTGGACAAGAGTAAGGTTCATCAGTTGTTGTTGCAAACTTTCGAGATTGGCCTTCTCCTTGTCGGCCATATGAACCAGTTGCCATACAGAGGCAGTAGCACGAGCACAAAGCTCCAAGCAATTCTGAATTAGTTGCTGACGAGAAGTACTCTCCAATACCTTCTTCTCGGCTAGATCAAATTGGAAATCTATCTTGTATCCCAAGTCGAAGCCAGCGTCCCATATGCCATTGGGAAGATTACGGTCGGCCTTAGGATGAGTGGATTCTTCAGTTGCTTGTGCTTTCCTAGCATTCTTTGGTTTCTTACCGATTGGAGCATCTTTAGTCGGAGGCACTACTTTTCTTTTTCTTTTCAGTACCAGTCCGCGTGAAGGACTATCTTCCTCACCTTCGAGGTTGACAACCACTTGGGCGGCCGAGGTGGGTGTCCTGGCCCGACCAGACGAACCTTCTCCATGGATAACCTCCTTCGAGCAGTTGAACCAATCAATAACAGGAATCTTCTTTTTGCCCATGATAGCTGAAAAAGGAAAAACTTCAAATGAGTAAGTTCATTAAACAATTAGTTGTTAGTGAAAGAACATACCGGAGATCTTCGAATCTAAGTCGTGGTACGCCAGACAACTGACTATTTGCCTTGAAGAGAAGGGGCGAAGAGATAGGCCTTCTAGTACACTGATGGCCTTTAACTCATATGCTGACAGTAACTCCTTACTCCAAGAAGTTATTGACCGAGGGTTTTGAGTCCAATACAGGGGGAACCTCTCGCTACCGTCTTGATTAAAGAAAAACGGACGTCCTAATTCAGTAATAAGTACTCTAAAATAATGTTTTTTAAAATCTTTGTATGAGTCAGCGTACAACTTAAACAGGGTATTCTTGGGGTCGGAGATAAGTGAAACCCAACCCCTCTTAGGAACCGGGCGGGTCCGGAAGAAATACAAAAACATGGGGGCGGTCGGTTTTATGCCTAGAAACTGGCAGACCACACAAAAGGACTGAATATAACCCCAGCTATTCGGATGAAGTTGCGTAGGTGCAACGTTCAAGTTTCTTAACACATCTACGTGAAAATCAGAAAACGGGAGTCTAAGATACATATCAACGAATAAACATGAATACATGTAAAAGAAATTGCTTTCTGAACTATGTTTACGGTGGAAAACCTTTTCATCTTCCCGACATGGGGCTAATCTTATGGAGCTGCCGTAATCTAGACTTCTTAGAACACAGCTATTTTTTATCCAAAATTCTAGGGATAATTTATTAGTAAAGGAACTGGAGATGTCATTAACATCTCGCGATGCCCATCGTAATTAATAACGTCGGCATGGGGTTCGGCATGGTCGTCTACTGCGACACCACCGTGGACAAAAACCCTACTGCCGTGAAGATTAGTGGGAATACCTACCTGAACTACGACGGAGGGCCTATCAGATGAACTCATTGGCACCTCTTGCCCCCTTTCTTCCATCACCGAAGACGGACAATCCGGACCAAAGGAAGAACTCATGTTTAATTGAGATAATGAAGTGGCTTGGAGAACTGGGGTGAAAAGGATTCTGATGAGGTGGAGCGAAGAAGAAAGACACAAGGATGTTCTGAATCTCGAAATACAGGGAAAACTGAAATGACGGTTGCAAACCCCGCATTAATGACTCTGAAACTGGTGAAAACCGTCAGAAGAACTCTCAGCCATTAGATCAAAACAATCTGACGGTTACGCGATCTTGACTCCTCAACTACTCGCAAGGCGGGAAAAGTTTATGATGGCTGGAAATTTAAACGACACACTTCAAAACGCTGCATTGCAATAACTATTTTGAACCGATCGGCCTACAGAGATTACTCGTAGGCTAAAATGATCGGTACGGCGAGATTGCTCGCTTAAAACGATCGGTCCACTGAGATTACTCGTGGCATGAATCGACCAAGTCTGAAATAATCGTCGCGACGAGATTACTTGTTGCATAAAACGATCGGTCAGGCGACATCACACAATAACTTAGCCTATTGATCCTCCGCACTCTAAGTCCTGCATTCAATCGATGATAAAGCCCAACGCTTCATTTGGGCTTGGGGGGATGATGTACGATATGATATTTGGGCCAAACGGGTACGAATAGTAACCGAGCGGTCCAAAGGGCTAATGGGCCCCATTCAGGATAGTAATGGGTCATTATTATTTGGTTAGCGGTCCATCATGATTGTATAATCCAATCCTAAATATATCTTAACAAAAGATATAAGTATCAGACAATCTGAACAACCAGGTATTTAGATATAGCTGTTTATATTCGTAGGGATATAACACATCCTAACAAGTATCGTGAGGGTCAAATAAGATCAGATGATCTGAACAACCGGATATTCAGGTATAAGCCGTTTATATTATATTCTGTTTATATTTGATAATAACCTATATATACAGGGCTGGAATCACAAACCAGGTACGCTCTCTTATGCTATCTTACTCCACAATACACTTGTTACATTTTACCTAATTCATTATGAATTAGCAGGGTGATTTCACTCTACGTTCTCATATTGAGAATCTCTAGTCTTGCATTCAAGACACTTTTCCTAACTTGGGCGTCGGAGTGTCATTAAAGGTACCTCCCCCGGTCGGTCAGAGCTTGGAGGACAGAGGACGTTAAAGATAAAGAAGAACGAGCGGTCAGAAAGCCAGGAAAGGTGAACGATAAAGCCAAACCAACCATCATCCAGCAATAGTGCCACGTCACTCAGATTGGTCTTTTCGATCCCAAAATATTTACCGAAACAATATATAAATTGTATGTGTATGTACAAGTATTCATATTAAATACATATTATTTTGTAGTGCAACAAAAGCTATAAACTACGATTATTTTTGCGTTTACGCAACAAATATAAAATGGTATAATATCAAACAGTAGTAGAAATCAAGTCTTTTGATCACAATTAGAACCCTAGTCTAAAAGTCACTTATAGAATATAGTTTTGAAAGAACTGTGGTCTAAAGTGACAATAGACTACGATTATTCGAAGAACGTAATTTATTATCATTTATTGGCTATGGCTCCTCCAATATCTATAGTTTATTATATCATTTTTATTTATTAAATAGTTTTTTGTTTTAGTTTTTTTACTCCTAATAAACAACCTTGATAGACATAAAATTAGAACCAAAACCACGACAACTTAATATTCATATCAGACAAATCAATTTTGTGCATACACATGTGGGCCCTTGTTATTGTGCATTGAGGTCGATGGAGTGAGGAAGGTTATACGATTTGAGCTTGTTTGTTTGCACATTAGAACAAAATAGAGTGGTGGTGTAGGTTTGATAACAAGAACGACTTTTGCCTTCACTAGTGGAAAATTAGGATTCCATGACCGAATATTATGATAAGTAAAATTCACCTATCATAATATATTCATCAATAACAATTGTAATAAAATTAAGATATATTATGACGTATGTTAAAAAACCTATCATAATAGGTGTAACAGTGATAAAATTGAAATTATAGGAAAACATATTATGATAATCATAATAGCTGCAAAAACCCCTTTCAATTGTAGTTTAGCACACTTCATTTCATTCTTCCAACTTGCACAACTTTTCTTCCAACTCGACCCGTAGAGCTTTTCTTTCTCTTCACCATTTCGTTTCTTCCAATCAATCTCTTGTTGCATAGAACACACCACGCTCCATGCCGTCTCAAAACCCTAAACGTCTCGAAGCCTCCACACCGCACACACTAGTCGGAGCATCCACGCTGTCTCACAGCCCTAAACGTCCAATTTGATTGTAATATCAAACATAACTAATCTCTCAATTGATGGAAGTGGAGGATCAATCGATGGCTATGGTTCTACTTGGTGGAACTGCCAATCTTGCAAAGGACCAACGGTTTGACTGTTCTTTCTAAACTTTCTTCTCTCCTATATATTAAACACTAGGGCAAATTATTGTTCTCCAAACACGTTCTTAATAAATTTTGGATTTTTTTATTATGTTTTTTTTATATTATTTTTCTGTTTAACCTTCAAAAGAGACTTATGAACTGTGATTGTGATGTGTCTACCTATTTGAACTTTGTTGAGTTTTTCATCCTTCTAGTGAATATTCAAAATATACTGATGGATCCTGATTTTAAGTTATTCTGTATATATATGTTGAAAGTAGATTTTTCTTATGGTCGATGCAGATTCTGAGATTGAAATTTTGTAATGATCTTACTGTTAGTAATCTGACCATCACTAACAGCCCAAAAGCACACATAAGAATAAATATTTTTGAGAATGCCACATTCTCTAATATCAGCATTCGTTCTCCTAGTGACAGTCCCAACACTGATGGATTCGACATTTACACTTCCAAAAACATTTTGATTCAAAATTCCACTATACAATGTGGTAAACCATGTTTACATTTTATGTACTTGAATCATATTTCAATGTTCCATGGTTTTAAAATAATTGTTATTTGTTCAATTGTCAAGGTGATGATTGTATAGCCATCAATGGTGGCTCACTAGTGCAGAAAGGACTTTAGACGTATGTTATTTTGGGCTTTTAACGTATGATCTCTGTAGACGTTAGACGTCTCTATAGACGTCGGACCTATATATGTTTATATAGACATCGGACCTATATAAGTCAGACGTCTATATAGACGTCCGATCCATACAGGTCAAACGTATCTGAGGTTGCTCCTGACTGATGATAATTCGAGTTTACAACTTTATATTTTAGTTAAAGAAAATGTATTAAATATTTTGTTCAAGTGTCACCGGTCATTAATTTACGTCGGGCCCCCGCTCAAGTGAGGTCTAAGGGATGACGTTAAAAGTCAATTCTACACTAGTGGCTCTTACAACATCAGTGCTACTAGAATTGCTTGTGGACCAAGCCATGTAATAAGGTTTATTTGTACAAATGTTGGATGAAATTATCACACACATTACATTAATCTGTAAAATGTTTCCTGTGATTAATTAATATCTTCTGTTGAGATCCAAATTCAACAAACCCTAATCCATTAACATGAACAAATTAATCAGCATTGGCAACTTGGGTAGAAACAAAGCGTATGATACAGTGGAAGAATTTCTTGTAAAAAATTGCACTTTCACAAACACTGAAAATGGAGCAAGAATTAAGACAGTCCCGGTAAGTAATTAATTTAAGGGTATAAAGTCTGAAAGCTTTCATATACAGTAAAAATGAAAAAAAATTAGTATATTTTTTGCAGGGTGGATCAGGTTATGCAAGAAAGATCACTTTTGAGAACATCACATTAATAGATACTGACAATCCAATAATTATAGATCAGTACTATGGAAGTTATGGAAAATAGAGGTATTCAATAAACTATATGTGTGATTTCAACTTCTTTTTCCCTCAGTTTATGAAAGCTTATTAAGGTTGCGTTTCATATTTGGTGTACTTAGAGTGGAGCATTGAATGTGAGCGATGTGATATTCCGGGGATTTAGTGGCACATCTGCAAAGGAGAAAGCTATTACCCTGAATTGCTCTCCATCAGGTTGTTTCGACATTGTATTGGATCATGTTGACATTTTCACTCTCAATTCCTTTTGTATAGTTGTTGGCCGATATTCCCTAATTACTTGTCATGGCCTTCTTAAAGATTCTCACCTTTCATTTTTATAATTCTTTTCTTTCTGTATCAGGGCAGCAGAACTTATGTTTGAAAAATATAAAGTACCCGCATTGTTTTTGGCGAAGAATGCAGTAAGTTGTATGATTTTTACTACTCTGTTCATATCTTAATTTTACATGCAAGTTGCAACAAAAAATTAGTGATAAAAAATGCATTTTATATAGTTTGAACTAGTTAATGAAGGAATCTTTCTTGAACCAGGTTCTCACATCTTTTGCATGAGGGCGTGCTACCTCATTAGTTGTTGATAGGTATGAGATTTTTTAAGCTGATGACAAATACTTTGGTTCTGTGTTGATGATAATGTTCCATAGAATGGCCAGATTGAGTACTTGTGAATTCTGTTAGGAAGATAGTGCAATACACTTGTTTTCCTTTTTATTTTTTAGTATGTGACTAAATTTTTGTTGTCACTTTACTTTTAATTCATTGATTGTAGATGACATGCCACATTACAATACTACATTTCTGATGAGTAGTGTTGTTCATTATTTCAAAATTTAGTGGTGCTGGATCAACTACAGTTGCACCAGTACTGGATGGTTATGTTCTTCAAAAGGTATGCTATCCTGAAAACAGAACTCATATTTGATGACCTGGTCCATTTTTTTTACATGCTTATTGTATTTAATGTTTTTTTAAGACTAATTATATTAATTACACTTTTCTTTGTGTGAATTATTGCTCCGAAAACATCTTATTTCATTTAGAAGATCACTGCTGGATTTAGGTTTTAAGTAAGTCATTGATATATTTCTTAAAGATATTTAATATGAAATGATAAATTATCTGATCTTCTTTTGCTGACTATGAAAGAACATGGTAAAAGGTGTTGTTTTAAAATTTGTGACGAAAACTGGGAATTTTCCAATTGTATAATCATGACAACAATTATTTTTAGTGTATGTAAGAAAATTGTTGAGTTGTTTTTGGTATTCACGCATGTATGAAGGAGTATAATTGTGGCATTGTCAAATAATATGATTATTCATGGTTTTCAAGATTTCTTTCTTTTTAGCTTATCTTTAATCATTGCTTTTGTGATTGTTATGATTAAATTGCCCTCATAACAATTGTCATATTTGAAGTAATATTTAGGACATCTTCCCAATTGTTGTGTGCCAGAGAGCAGTCACCGTGATAGACCACTTAATTCAATGTTTACAGAAACAAAGCATAATTAAATTGTGAAATACAGGAAGTATTAACTATGAAATTTGCGGCAGGCAATAATGCAAGTTCCCCGATGGTGACTTTAACATGTTCGCATGCAATAGTTCCATTTTGTTTCATGGATGACTATCAATATTAATGTTTCTTCATCTGTCTGTGGACGATGTTTTACATTTTCTTCCTTGATATATAATTTAGAGGTATTTTTATTATATTTTAATTGTAGCCTTGTATTTTGTGTTTAATGTTTATATAAGTTTCCTGCGTCTACTTATCTCTCTATTTATGTCTACAATAGGCTGTGATAAGTTCTCCTATAGGAGAACAATTTCTGACAGAATGCATGACGAGAAGTTTGGAAGCCAAAGGTATCACAGTGAGTGACGAAAACGAGCTATTTTAATCTTTTTTTTATGATCATCTCAATTAAAATAGCTATATTTATATTTTCAATTTTTTTTGTTAGCAAGACCTAGTTTGATAAGAATGACACTCTTGGTTATGGTTAATTGTTGGAGTGAAAAATGTACTATCTATTTTTCTTTATTGCGAATTCATATCTTTATGACTATTACTATAAAATTGATTATAGATAGCGCTTAATAAATAGTGTTTATTTAAATAAACGCTATTTATGAATGTGTGTAATAATAAATAACACTTTTTTTCTTTTTACAAAGTGGTATCTTTGAATAGTTAATATTATTATTTTTATTCATAATTTAAAAATAAATCAATAAATAGGGGTTATTTTGTTAAATGCTATCGTGCTTTAAAATTTTTTTTTGAAAAGAGGTTTTTAGTGGTGCGTGCTCGATCACGTTCAAGCTTTTTTTACCCTCGGCCACAATTTTCCTCTTTTTCCTAAATTTCCAGTTTCCCTTATTTCAGATTCATCAAACCCCAAATTTCAGTTGGTATTTGTTCTTAAATTTCTCTTCGTGCTTGCCCCCAAATTTGAATTTGGGTTCGTCCCAAACCTGCTTTGCATTTGATCATTCTTAGTGGAGCAAGTCACTGCGTTTTCTTCTCCTCGGCCAAGTTCGTCGAATGCAGTGGAAGATAGGATTCCCAGGTACTCTTTCTTCCCATTTCCATTTCATCTAGAGTTACACGAAAACCCTGAGTCGACGCTGAGAGAGATTATCGAAGGATGGGTCCGAACCAAGAATGTTGTATGTACGAGGTAAGGTACCCGGAGGTGGACATGGCGGTGATGATACAAGTAGGGCACATCGAGCCCGTCATGGTCCTCCGTGTCGACAAGGAAAAGGGTTACATCAATCTCAGAGAGCATAGGGTCTACGAAGAGGACATTCAGGCCTGCGAGGAGAGATACAACAAGAGCAAGCTCGTCCACTCCATCATGCGCCACATTGCTGAAATCCTCAACATCGATTTGGAGGTACTGACCAAAACCCTATTTTTTTCTCAATGCTCATCACTTCCTATTAACCATTGCACAGTTTCTCTTCTGCCTATTAAATTAAATTTAAATGCCTTCATTGTTTAGGAGCTCTATGTTCACATTGGAGGTCATGCTTTTGAGGTGGGCAATTTTTCTTTTTTAATTGCTTGATGCTTTTCTGAATGTTGTAATTGTTACCGAATAAGCTTCACTATGTCCAGGCTTTCAAAATAATTTCCACCGTTCCTGATTCTGTTTTGAATTTATCCATGTCAGTACATGAGATGATCATGTTGAATCACCCATGTTGTCGCAATTGGATAACATTGTATTAAAGCTTACTAGTTCATACACCTTGCTTCTTTTTCTTTTCTTATCTTATAAGCTTGCTCTTTCAACACTATGCTGGATATGTCAGTCAATGAAACCAATGGAAGAACACTTTTTTATTGGTTCTACCAGGTTATGAGCAAGCAAAAAGAGAAATCGTTGGTGCTATGACTTAATTGAGGTAAAACTAGATAGTAGTTAATGTCTTTGTTTTAATTTACTGTGTGGAACATTCTGACCATGGAATTGGAGATAATATTGTCAAACAAAGTCTGTGGTAAATTATCTATGATCAAACATGTCACAAGGTCATACTATGAAACCACATATGTCACATCTTTCATTGGGGTGTTGCTGTGACATTTTTGGATCAGTTGAGTCATTCGTATGTTAAAGGAGAAAGCCATGTCCTTATCAACAATGAAAATAAGTGATGAGCTCTGGATTTTATTTTCTTTTAATTTGTTTAGGTCGAGTGGATAATATTAGGTGGCAGCTAATGAGAGAGAGTTTACAACACTTGTGGTCTCATTTGTTGTTTGTTGATGCTTATGCTATCTGCTTAGGTGACAACATGATTTTATGTTACAGGTCTTGGGTTCTCTTCTGTGGGATACGGAGCAACACAAGATATTGGTCCATTTTTAGTGGACAATGATGGCCATGGCGTCAAATTTAATAACTTCATGGAACAGAGGTATGATGATGACCACTGCTAAATATACACAATTTCTGCCACAAGCTCACTTTCTTTTCTATTAAATTTTTATGGTGAACCACAGCTAGAGCTCCATTATTGGTCCCCTCAATATAATTATTAATTGATTTTAGCTATTTGTTAAACAACTCCAGTAATAAATTTTTATTTCTGTTTTTATCACATTATTCATTAGATATCGTACTGGTTTTTTAGCTTTAAAAATCTAATGTAAAATTTGGTGCTAAGAAATCATTGTTGTATCTATGATTTTGCAGAACCCAGCATGTTATTCCTGGAATCTCCTGTTGGAGTTGGCTTTTCATACTCATACAAGCGGTGACTATGACCAATTGGGAGATGATTTAATAGGTCATCATTTATCTTATAATGTTGCTGTTGCATAATATTTTATATAGACAACTCATATTTCAGAAGTATTAAATCTTTTTAATTTATCTCTTAAAAATATTATAAAAAAATGGTATCGTTAACTAAGTTAATCTATAGAATTTATTAAGATGAATATATAGAACAAATACAAGTCGAAAATCATATAAATGAAAAAGTTAAGTAATATATAATAAATAAACAAACCTATGAAATCAAAGTTTTATATAAATAACTAATACACGGTAAGTGTTCTTATCTAGAAATTTTTCTAGTGGGTGAGAATTACTTAAAAAAAAATTCGATTATGTGAATTTATATATATGTGTTTCTAGACTAGAATGTTGTGATGTTAATGGATGTATGGAGATTGTTAATTGACTGCACATACACCCTTCACTCTCTTATGATTAATGTGAATTGCAATAGGGCTGCACTGCTTCTGATAATGGAAATTTATAGGGTTAAACTGTTGTTTTCTTGGATTGAAACTGTGAGTGCAGGGGGCAGCAGTCAGGTAGGTGTTATTTTCTTAGTTTAGGATGATCTAAATTTCCATGCGTAGGGGTTTTGGTATGTAACTCCGGTATAGTGAAGGAATTTATTGTAACTGTTGTTTCCGATGCTTGAAATTATGGGAATGAACAAAATGTTAATCACTCAAACCGCATAACAAAATACTAGGTCTCATTTTGAGAAATTGTGATGCAATACATGCTATATATGAAGGAACTTAATGCTTATACGTATCTTACATAATTTAGCAGACTTTATATGCTATGTTCAAGTATGCAAATTGGTCATATTATTGTGTAAATATTTATAGATATTTTGGTTAGTGTTGTATGGCTATTTCACGTTGGAAATGTGGTTGTTTGAGTTAGTTTGTGTGAAACATCATAGTTTACAGTTTACCTAGCTGTCCTATGCTCATGCAACGCTGTTATGTTTAATTTTGATGTTGTTACGCCTTGTTCTAGACTATTTGAGATCATTGAGAAAGTTAATTCTTAGTTTGAGTGTTATGCGTGAAGAGCATTAGTGAGAGTTATCTATGGGCAAGGTTTTGGGTAAGAAGATAGATACAATAGTCTATATGCTGATTAACATTATTCTAGTTTTATTTAATAGTTACCATGTCCCATCACTCCTACTTGTTCATCATTTAACGATTTAATTAACACATCCATTATCATCAACGTGGGTTCTATATGTTCTAATCATTTTTTTATGTGGGGCATGAAGATTTAGAATGAACATCGTAGAGTAATTTTATAATACTAAACATGACAAGAATAACATATATAATGTTGACATGAATTCTTAACGAATCAATGAGGGTGAGATTGATGGTTTTGATAACTGGCTATTATATATATTGCTTTTAGTTATACATGTTTTAATTTTATTTATTTATTCATCAGGATTATACAAATCTATTGAGTTCAAACATATATTATCATATACTCTGGAAGAGAGAGAATTCTAATCGATGTAAGTTATCTTCATTGTCATAATTAATTTGTAGTAAAAATTTAATTAACTAATTTTATATTATTTTTCTTTCTTGTAATATTTTTTTAGTTGCATATGTCAACAATATCGTGACAGTCAAATCATTGAAGATAGGAAAAATTGTTTACAAGTACATACTTATAGATTATGTTATGGTGATGTACATACTTATAAGTACTCATATAGGATATATATTTTATGGTTGTATTATAAAGCAATGTCATGTCATGATACATATTTAATGACTTAACGATTATATTTTGAAATATTATTGTATCAATAGTTTTTATTTATATTAATGAACATTATTTTTGAGAACTTTGTATTTGTCATAATTTTCTTAATATTTTATATTTTTTTATATATAATAGAACCAATAAATAACATAGGTTTGTACATAATAAAACTAATATTTTATATTTTATTTTAAAAATATTTTATGGTTTTTTTTATAAAAAAATTTAGACCAATAGATAGAGTTTTTTTTAAACAAGCGCTATGTATTGTTAGACTACAATAAATAGCATTTAAAAAAACGCTATTTATGATATAAAAAAAGCTCTATCTATGTACTTTTTTGTAACAGTGGACTTGTGTTTTTTCTGATTCATAGATTGTAGACCTTGGTTTTCCACATACAACAGAAGGCTACAAACTCCACTCCAGGTATGTATTCCACTCATATTTTCTTTTCATGTCTTTATCACCATTCATTACTGATTTATGGAATAAGGTATTAAAAGACTAACTAAATACTTGTCAAACTGTTCATTACAAAATTGTTCTAACTTGATTATTTTATTTGTAGATCTTTAATGATTCATCTTCAATGGAAGCTCCAGACGTTGAAGACATTAGAACTAAGTGAACTTCTCTTATTTTAAGTGTTAGTAAATTGTAGAAACTTGATTGCAATGTGGTGTAGGTTATTGTTATATTTAGATTTAATATGTTGTTTGATGAACAAATGTATTAAATATTATTAGACAATTTAAAGTTTGAAAGGAATTTGATTATGTTAGTTTAATTGACCATGTTCATTTCATGCTATATTGATTATAAATTGATTAATGAGATTATAATACAAGAAATCAATTGTAAATTGAATAAATATGTCAAATGTAATAATGGTTCTTTTTTTTTACAAAACAAGTTTTTATGATAGGTGAGTATGTAATAAATCTTATTTCTGAAAAGCATATATTATGATAGGTAACTGTGAAAAATAAGACTGGTTTATTATTCAAATCATGAAAAATACATTCTCAAGCCTTCTATTTATAATAATCTAGTTCTCCTAAAAAGAGAAATAGGAAAACTAGGAAACCTAAGAAAAAATAAAATAAAATAAACTATTATGTATCTATTTTCTCTAATTAGGAAGATTCTACAGATATTATCCCAGATTACAACAGTAACAATTACTTGTTATAATATATTCTATATATTATGATAGGTGAAAAAATCTACATCATTAAACGTTACATATTATGATAGGTAAATCTAGTTGCATCATAATAAATTCGCTATATTATGATTGATAAGGGAAAATCTGTCATTATACATTGGACCTATTATGAAAGGTGATCAAAAGTATGTCATAATATGCTAAACCTATTATGATGGACTTTCCTATCTATCATAAAATGTGCAGACCTATTATGATGTCCAGAACTATGATTCCAGGTTATTATCATAATAGGTCCTTTTTACCTATCATAAAAAGTGATTTTTCCATCATAGTTAGTGTGTTGGCTTGATGGTTGAAGCAGGTGGGTGGTTTGAGGTAGGACTGCCGCTCGGATAGGTATGACCTTCTTTGTGATTTCAAATACCTTAGGGATGCTTATAGGAGTAGGGTCGGGGAAAGCCATCTTCACCTAAATATTCTTTATATGTGTAGACACAAAAACATACTTTTTCAAAAATTCTTAATAATGCATGTCATATTTATTTGTCCAAATTCCCTTCTCCTTGAACATAGGAATATATGGTCTTTGTGTATATTGTTGGGAAAGTTAGTCTTGTTGGTTTAAAGGAATGCAAAAATCATTAGGTGTATTTTGTTAACAAAAGGGGATAAATCACTTTCACATTTGGATCTTTGTAAAAAACTTGATATAGCTTAGAAGCATTTGAGTCAATTAAAGGAAATTTCTTTAGCAAGGAAATATCTTTGTAAAGAGTTTTATGAATTTTCTGTCTTCGTTAGAAGATACGGGAAAGGTTTTGGTTGTTGGAATTTGAAATTTATCTCCTGGTATTCTTCGTGATTTTGTTTGGACAAAAGAGGTTGTCACAATTTTCATGTGACTCTTAAAAACTCAATGTTGGGTTCATATTTATGGTTTTCCTTTAGAGTATTTGTAGTCAAAAGCGATTTTCTCAATAGCATGCAACATTGGCACACTGTTATCTTTATATGATTATACCATGAATAAGTCTGAAGATTTCTTTGCATGTATGTTGATTAATGTTAATTTGTTATCTACTTTGTCTAATCAAATTTTGGTAAAAAAGTCAAGATTGATGTTTGTTGTTGATGTAGACACCAATTATTTATTTATTTTTTTAATTTTTACCTTTTTCTCAAAAAAGAAAATTTTGTCATCTGTCAAATGGAAATCCTGTCACACACGACAATGTGACATAAACTGTAACAATATCGTGTGTTACTCTTGAGACAATATTAGATGAAAAATCTTAATTTAATATTTTATTTGTATTTTGTCTGAATTCAATCTTAATATTTTTTTAAACTATAACAATTTCGTCGTTCTCCACATTGAGATAAAGACAAATTATAAATCTCAAAAACAGCAAAAACTTCTAAATGTTAGGTTAAATATATGTTTTGGTCCTCATATTTGTGCCAAATTCTCAAGTGAGTCCTCATGTTTTTTTTTGTCCCAATTGAGTCCAAATATTTGTTAAATTGAAACAATTACACCCTTTCCGTTAACTTACCACTAACTCCGTTTCACAGTGCTGAGGTGTAACAGATTTTTATATATGTGGTATTTTATGTTAAGTTTTATGGGTATATGATTGTATAATAAAAATACCACGTGGAAAAGTACATTCCTCCAAGCGAATATAGTATTGAAAGAGCAACAGTGATGCAGACCGTGAGAGATACAGACGCATCTTTCTCATCCTATCTCAGACCCGATAACAAGGCAACAATAACTACAGGACCTGTTGAAGACGCCATCTCCGAGCTTAGCATATTCGATGCTCACAAATACTTCAACAATGATAGTAGCAGCAACAACACCAATAACATTCAAAAGGTTAGCATCAGCAGAGTCTCTCCCATGGAGCGAATTCCAGAGAGAGGTGATGTCATTGCCACAAAAACCACCAAGAAAGCAACATCCCAAAACCCATCATCAAACTAATCAAGAAAATCGAGCAAACCATCCAAAACCCTAACCCCTCTCCGAAATGGGAAGCAGCCAAGCCGCCGTCTCTTTCCTAACGAATCTTGCCCGCTCCGCCTTCGAGCTGGGCGTGGCGGCCACCGCCCTCTCCTCCTCCCTATACATAGTCGACGGTGGCCAGCGTGCCATCCTATTCGACCGTTTCCGAGGCATTCTCGACGACACCGTAGGCGAGGGAACCCATTTCCTCATCCCGTGGGTCCAGAAGCCTTACATCTTCGACATCCGCACGCGCCCTCACACCTTCTCCTCCATCTCCGGCACCAAAGACCTTCAGATGGTCAACCTCACACTCTGCGTCCTATCCCGTCCTGAAATCGGCAAGCTCACTGTTATTGTAAAGAACCTCGGCCTTGAGTACGATGAGAAGGTTCTTCCGTCCATAGGCAACGAGGTTCTCAAGGCCGTCGTCGCGCAGTTCAACGCGGATCAGCTTCTCACCGACCGTTCTCAGGTATCCGCTCTGGTTCACGACAGTCTCATTCGCCGCGCCAAGGATTTCAACATTGTTCTCGATGATGTCGCCATCACGCACCTCTCCTACGGCAGCGAGTTCTCGCGGGCGGTGGAACAGAAGCAGGTGGCGCAACAGGAGGCTGAGAGATCTAAGTTCGTAGTGATGAAGGCCGAGCAGGAGCGGCGGGCCGCGATTATCCGTGCCGAGGGAGAGAGCGGTGCAGCGAAGCTAATCTCCGACGCTACTGCCTCGACTGGAATGGGGCTGATTGAGCTCAGGAGGATTGAAGCGTCCAGGGAAATAGCCTCCACTATTTTCACTCACTCACTTAAGTTAAAACACTTTACCAAAAAATATCTCTGTTATAAACTATTTATTTTAAATGTAAATTCCACGTCTTTCACCAAAAAACAACACATATAAAAATCTGCTACACCTCATCTGTTACACTTGAGCACAGTGAAACGGAGTTAGTGGAAGTTAACGGAGAGGGTGTAATTGCTTCAATTTAACAAATATTTAGACTCAATTGGAACAAAAAAAAATATGAGGACCCACTTGAGAATCTAACACAAATATGAGGACCAAAACATATATTTAACCTAAATGTTACTAATGAGTTTTGGCCTTATTTGAAAGATGTGGGAAAATTACCTTATGATACATCTCTTAACCTGCAGAGGATTTTTTTTTTTATGCATATGGTGTCGAAAGTTCCTAATTTCTTTTTTGAAAAAAAATCATAAAAAATAATATAAATGATTTAAGGTTTTCTATCCATGTATTTATTTAATTTTTTTAAAATATATATTTTATATCATGGATTGTGGTATAACATGAATTTAATGAAAAACAGACTATGGTTTTAACTGTTTTCTATTCTTTGCCAGCAATTTCACAAGTATCACGACATTATCATCTACTATAATTTTATGATAATTATAGTTATTTCATATATATTTGAACTAGTGTGTACGTGCTGAATTTGTTTTATGTATCTTTTTAAGTAATTATGTGATTGTTTCATCTCACATATTAACTATTTTGCTGTATTTATTTCATTAAGTAAATTCAGATCCAATTTTTCTAATCCTTTAGGAGTTTATCAGACTAATTTTATTTTCTATAAGATTAGAAAGAAAAGTACATGGGTATTTTTTAATTCTCAAATTCTTTTTTGTTGATTAATATTGTTTTCTATGCTAAGCATAACTTTTTTTTTAGATTTGACGGATCTGTTCAGAAGGAAACCCTCTATATGTAAGGATTACATATAAGATCATATAATTAGTAAACTTAGTATAATTTAAACAAAGTCGTTCCATGGTTGAGCTTAAGACACTCTCAATACACTTGACACAATTACTTCAAAAGTTTAAATGTGAGTCCAAAATTGTTGTTAGATTTTTAATATTAGTCCTCTGATATATTTTCTTTAACTATTACAATTTATATCATTTGAAAATAATTTATTAATTTATGCTAATATTCATCTTTTATAAAATATTTAAGATTTTGTGTGACGAAAAATAACTAAAGATAAGATTTCATTTATTAGGTTTGAAAAAAAAAATATACATCACTTTTTAATTGCTCTATGTCTTTTCCACAACTTCCCAGGTCTTATCGAGTTTTTTTAATACGAAACAAAAACTTCCTTATCTAAAGGACATTGATGTCTGTGAAATAATAATTCCACAAATAATATTTAAATATTGTTTTTTAAACTTTTGGATCTAGATTTTACATGATGTGTCTAAGGAGTACGAAATTGCTCATGTGCATTAAATTTTTGAACCACCATCTACAGAAAGTCAGATAATAAAAGAAAAAACAGAGACAGATACTAAATTGACTCCTACAAAAGTGAAAAGAAAAATGTTTAAATTAACGCTTATTTGCATAAATAAGTTTATTATAATGTGTAAGTATTTATATTATTGTATTTCATAATCGAATCTTAATTTTTTGGCTGAATACAGTCGTCCTTATTTTCGTCATGTGTATTCGTTTTAGTTTTTATATTTTTTTTTAATGTTTGTAATTTGTGTTCAATTTATTCCTTTTTACTAATGCCGTCTAAATCGATAACGGTCAGATCTCCACATGTGTAGTTAGAGAATAAACTGTCATTTATGTTTTGACGTGGACTAGATCAGTCATCATCATAGGGACCACATTCGGAAATAATTAACAGAAATGAGAACTAGATTGAACAACCTTCATTCATTACAAAACACAGAGCCACATCACCATCTTTTTCAACCTTCAACCCAACCAAAAATCGAAACCCTACTTTCTTTCTAAAAATCTAACCCTAGCACTGCCACACCTAAATCCTCAGGCCGCCACTGCAATCACCACAGACTTGCAAACGAAAATTCTAAAAATCACAGAGTGAACAAAAAATCATAGACAAACTCAACCAAGACAGTGAAAATTATAGAGACTCCAAAAACTTTCATATACAGTGACCAAAATCACATTCACACACCCTTTTTATCAAAACCTTGTCAACGGTTTCAATCACAACATCAACAACTCTAACTTTACAATTAAAGAGAACCAACAAGGAAAAAGAAGAAACTTGGACATTGTTCATGGACTTGGGTTAGTAAAAACTTTAACTTGTCATGAGAAATAAAGGAGAACCCATTTATTGCAACAACAAGAAGAAGATTGGGAAGGAGACATGGCTCATCAACCACCAAGATGGGGAATGTTAACCACGAACCTCACTTTCGCTTTCACTTAAGTAAAGTAAAAAACCATAACCCTAATTTCACTCTCCCCCCTCATCAAACATTGGGTTCCATTAAATAAATCACATTTCTTTCAAAATCCACCTCAATATGGCTGAAGGACTCCACCTGGGCAGTTAAATGCCACATCAACACTGTTGTACAACACTGGACTGTCTACCGTTAACGATTTAAATGACATTTGCAAAAAGGATCAAATTGAACAAAATTTACATTCTTTAGGACAAAATGGAACAAAAAAAATATGGGGAGCAAAACGAATGCAGGTGATGAAAATAGGGACCATTAATACTATTAAGCCTAATTTTTTTTATGAGTAAGTGACAATTCAAATTATTTATCTAGAAAATGTTGTTCATTGATTTTGTTCTTTGGAGTCATAAATTTGACTTGAACTTAAAACATGATAATTAAAACTCAAAATAAATAAGTATGTACAACATATTTCTTCATTGCGTTTTATAATTTTTGGTCTTAAATTGCATTAATTTACTCTTGTAAGTAATGCTTATAATTTCTATTATTGGAATGATATTAAATTTAAGATATATGTATACTTAACATTTATAATATTTGATTTTATAGATGTGAATGTTATTTCATGTATTGAATATAGCTCATTGTAGTGAATATTAGAGATATTAGTTTAAGGTAATATAATTTTTTTATCACTTCCTGTAACACCTCGTAAAAGTAGAGCAAAAAAGGATGTACATGTGGCAGCATAGGATAGGTTGAACATTTTGGTAAAGTAAAAATACACTAGCATTCTAGAACTTAGTCATTTTCTAAAAACAGTCACCACCTTCTTCTACATTTCTCTCCTTCATGCTTTAACACCTCTCCACCATTACTCAGATTTTAACCGATTGATTTTCGAATTGAAGCTACCTAGGCCTTTAGGACTGCAAGAGGAGCATTTTCCACCGATTGAATCTTCGTTTCGTCCAACCGGTAAGAAAACCCCTTTTTCTCCTTTTCCCTAGGGTTTTAAGCATGTGAATTCTTGTTGCACGCAACCCATTTCATTTTCCTCCACAATTTAGCTTCAATTAAGTTCGAAGACTTGTTTTCCATCATCAATTGATGATTTATAGGTGATTCTCACTCTTTGGGGTTCAAAACAAGTGGTCTAGGACTCTTCCTTAAGTTGGACGTCTACACTAGAGGTAAGGGGAGCTAGTTCTTCTTTTCATTTTAGTAGTATGTTGTGAATGTATGATAATTTTGAAGTTGTATGTTGTTGGAGGCATGAAATTGGTTATATTGACTTGAAATGCATGTATGGAAATGTGTATGTTGTGTGAAATAGGTGATTGATGGATATGAACTGTTTGAGATGATTTTGAATGATGATTTATGCATGTTGGGACTATTTTGGTATGGAAATCTGTTGTGATGTTGATAGGAAGAAAACTCAAGTGCTTTAGAGTCACTTTTTGGCCATTTTAGGGGAAGTGAGGTAGTGATTTTGAGTAAATGGGGTTTGTCACGTGATTTTGAGTCACTAAATTAGCCAAAATAGGTGCAAAATGGTAAGATTGGGTTTTGGGTCCCTAAGTTGGGAAAATGAGTGTTTTAGAGTTGGAAAGGAGCTTAAATCACTTTAAAAATGAGTTAGTAATGTTTAGAATCATGTAGATAAGTTTAATTATGCCTAAAACAATGGTTAGGAGTGTTAGAAGTTGGTAAAAATGGTTGGAAATGGTCCTAGCAGGTTATGGCAAATTCTGCATAATTCTGCAGAATTCTGCAGAGTCTTGACCGTTCGGTCTGGGTCTTGGTCAGAGAAGGGTGGTTCTTTCTCTTGACCGTTCGGTCTGGGTCTTGGTCTGAGAAGGACGACTCCTTCTCTTGATCGTTCGGTCTGGTACCTTGGTCAGAGAAGGATGACTCCTTCTCTTGACTGTTCGGTCTGGTACCTTGGTCAGAGAAGGATGACTCCTTCTCTTGACCGTTCGCTCTGGTACCTTGGTCAGAGAAGGATGACTCCTTCTCTTGACCGTTCGGTCTGGTACCTTGGTCAGAGAAGGACATCCTTCTCTTGACCGTTCGGTTTAGTGCCTTGGTCAGAGAAGGATGGCTCCTTCTCTTGACCGTTTGGTTTGGTTCCTTGGTCAGAGAAGGATGATTCCTTCTCTTGATCGTTCGGTCTGGTGTGCCTTGGTCAGAGAAGGATGGTTCTTTCTCTTGACCGTTTGGTTTGGCAAGTGTGCTCTAGGTCAGAGAAGGTTATTCCTTCTCTTCACCGTTCGGTCTGGTGCTCTCGGTCAAAGAAGACTAGATTCTTCTCTTAACCGTTCGACCTATCAAAGGGTGGGAGGCCTTGACACTTAGTTCACTCCCTATGGTCGATTAACCCATTAAGTACTTGGTACAAGCTTGAAGTGTTCAGCCATACGATCCAGTATTTTGTTTTTTGCTAAAATAAGGGTGCATGTGATTGTTATTGCAATGTAAGAATGGTGGAAGTATATGATGTATGTATGATTAATATGGCATTGGAGGTATATCATGTGATTGAATTTGTTGGATTCGGTTATGAAATTATGATCTCTTGGTGAGATCGATTAGTGTATTGAACGAATGATAGAGGCTTCCATATGGGGGGTTATCCCTAACACTCCAATGGTTTTTCAATCTCACTTAGAGAGGATTGACGCGTGTGGTGGGAGTAGTGGGAGGTCCTAGGGTAAACGCTACCACTGGAGGTTTATATTACGGTAACGGACTAGCCTTGTGTATGGTCGGGTGAAACCCCTCGATAATGGCTTTGCAAAGCAATAGGGGCCATCACAAGTGCACAACCCGCCCCAGCTCTACATTCATTCTATGTTCGGACGTGTCTAAGAGTCTTTCCATGATAGTATGATTGATTTGGTTAAATTTATGAAATAAGCGTTTTTGTTCATGATGACTTGCATGCTTGTATGTAAATTAATGCTTTCGGTAATGTTAGATTAATTTACTATGATTTGTATGCTTTTTTGAAACCTAGCTCACCCTTGCACTTGTATGTTTATATGTGTTTGCCTTTCCCTCTTGTGATGATCATCCAATCCTTTGGATGTGAGCAGTAGGTGATGATGTACCTCTGGAGCAGGCGTTGGAGACTGAGAAAGATCCAACACCTAGTACTTAGGCATCTATTAATTTTTATTTTTCCCTAGCTTATCATTTTGAAGAACACTCTTTAGGTCTTCTTAATGTTTAGTAATATTACATTTTGAGAAACCTTAAACATTTGTACTTAAATTCCTCTTCATTTTAAATTTACCCTAGTTTTTGGATGACTGTAATTTATACCTATACGATTGTCTACTACTCTCTGCTTTCTTTAATTATGATTGTTGCATTCTATATCTATATACATTGCTATATATTTTGGGATGTTACATTTATGGTATCAGAGCAGTTTTTATCCATAGAGAACCTGTAGGTTATGTGCATCCATTACTTGTGCTTGTGTGCCTTAAATGTACGGAAGCACTCTAAATTCTTGAGTAAGACTAATTGTTTTACTCTTTGATTCTAAACAGAATATGGTGCCTAGACCTCCACCTCCTCCACCTCCACAAACCGATCAGGCAGAGATGATGTGGATGATGGAGTCACTCATGAACTCCATGCAACAACAAAATACTACACTAGTACAACAAAACACCATGGCGCTACAGAACTTGGAAGCAACTAGAGTGGCATTAGAGAGTGCTAGGGTGGTAGTTGAGGCCACCCAAAGACAGTTCTTGGAGGTGATGACCAGTGGCAGGATTCCCACCGGTCCTTCTTCTTCTACGGCTATTCCAACTCAAGAATGAAGTTTGGAGAATTTCTTGCAGCATCATCCCGCCAAGTTTGATGGCAAATGCTCACCGGATGAAGTCAATCAATTGCTTCATGATATGGAGAGGGTTTATAATGCCAAGAGGTGCCCTGATGAAAACAGGTTGTCCTATACTAAGTATCTCTTGACTGGAGAGGCAAGCCACTGGTGGAGCAGTGCACGAGTGATCTTAGAGGGAACTAGAACCCCTAACACATGGGACCTATTCAAGAGGAGATTCTACCAGGAATACTTCCCTGACACTCTTAGATATGCTAAAGAAGTGGAGTTGTTGGAGCTAGTGCAGGGAAACAGGTCAGTATATGAGTATACTGACCGCTTCAAACACCTTCTCAGATTCAACACTATGATAGTGGATGAAGAATGGCAGTGCCGTAAGTTTGAAAACGGGCTGCGTGGTGATATCAAACTCTTAGTAAAAGGACACCGCTTGAGGGAGTTTCCAGCTTTGGTGGAGATGGCCAAAGATATGGAGAAGACAAAGAGAGAAGCTGAGGGACACCCGAGCCATCAGGCCCAGCCACTGCGAGTTGGGGGACCAGCTATGTCTAGAGGCGGGTCCAGTTCCAGGAAGACACCATACTCCAGATCTTCTTCTTCTTCTCGTAGTTCTGGAGGATCTTCTCATCCTTCCGTTCAACCGAGCCAGTCTTCATCTTTGAGTGGCGTGAGATGCTATGGATGTGGCGGTCCTCACTACTTATCTTCATGTCCTCAGAGGACTAATTTTTAGAGGTGTAACCGATGCCACAAAGAGGGCCACTATGAGCATGACTGCCCTATGGGGAGGAGAGCTACTTCCCAGCCACAACATGCAGGGAGATCTCAGCAGAGAGGTGGCGTCAGACCTCAGGCCACCGGGCGTGTGTATGCATTGACTGGGACAGAAGCCGCTAGCTCAGGTGATTTGATCATTGGTAGATGCTTGATGAATGGTAGAAGTTTTGTTGTGCTAGAGAGTTGGGGTTGCAAGTGAGAGAGCTACAGTATGACTTGACTGTATTTACTCCCGCTTCTGGGATAGTGAAGACATCTACAGTTTGTGTTAGATGTTCAATAGTGGTTGAGGGACGTCGGTACAAGGTAAACTTGATATGTTTACCTTTGCAGGGTTTAGATGTCATCCTGGGGATGGATTGGCTATCTGCCAATCGCATTCTCATCGATTGTGGAGAGAAGAAGTTAATATTTCCTAGTGAAGAAGATACATACTTTTAACTCTTGGTGTGTTGAGACAAGACTTGTAGAAGGTGCATGTTGCTTCTTGATACTATATCACATGGATGTGAATCAAGGACATTCTGATGTAAACCTCTCGGCAGTTGGTGAATTTCTAGATGTGTTTCCTGAGGAGATTCCTGGCTTACCTCCTCCAAGAGAGGTAGAGTTTTCTGTAGATCTCGTATCTGGAGCAGGGCTTATCTCTATAGCCCCATACCGCATGACGCTAGTTGAATTGGCCGAGTTGAAAAAACAGATTGAAGAATTGTTGGAGAAGCAGTTCATTCGGCCTAGTGTTTCTCCTTGGGGCGCGCCTGTGTTGCTTGTGAAGAAAAAGGATGGCAGTTCAAGTTTGTGTGTGGATTACATGCAGCTTAACAAATTAACCATCAAGAATAAATACCCTTTACCTAGAATTGATGACTTGATGGACCAACTATATGGGGCAGTTGTGTTATCCAAGATTGATCTACGGTCCGGCTACTACCAGATATTAGTTAAGGCTGATGATGTTCAGAAGACAACCTTTAGATCCAGATATGGCCATTACGAGTATGTGGTCATGCCCTTTGGTGTGACTAACGGCCCTGCCATATTCATGGATTAGATGAATAGGATTTTTCGGCCCTTCTTAGATTTGTGGTATTCTTCATAGATGACATTCTAATTTTTTCTAAGAGTAAAGAAGAGCATGCAGATCATCTTAAAACGGTGCTGGGAATATTGAGAGAGAGAAAGTTGTATGCTAAGCTCTCAAAATGTGAGTTCTGGATGAGAGAAGTGCAGTTTCTTGGTCATATTATATCAGCTGATGGGATTTCTGTAGATCTGGCCATGGTTCAAGCCGTGTTGTAATGGGAAAGACCAAAGTCAGTCACTGAGGTCAGAAGCTTTGTTGGGTTAGCAGGCTACTATCGTCGCTTTATTGAAGATTTCTCTAAGATTGTAGCCCCTTTGACACAGCTGACAAGAAAAGACACTCCTTTTGCTTGGACCGATCGTTGTGAGACTAGCTTCCAGGAGTTGAAGCAACGATTGACTAGTGCTCCGGTATTGGCCATTCCTGACACAGGAAAACCTTTTGAGGTTTTCTGTGATGCTTCCTATCAGGGATTGGGGTGTGTCTTGATGCAAGAAAGAAGAGTTGTTGCATATGCCTCAAGACAACTCAAGATTCATGAGAGAAACTACCCTACACATGATCTAGAATTAGCTACAGTGGTGTTTGCTCTCAAGATATGGAGGCATTATTTGTATGGAGCTCAATTTCAGGTGTTCAGTGATCACAAGAGCCTGAAATATCTATTTGATCAAAAGGAGCTTAATATGAGACAGAGAAGGTGGATAGAGTTCTTGAAGGACTATGACTTTGATCTTCTTTACCATCCAGGGAAGGCCAATGTGGTTGCTGATGCCTTAAGTAGAAAATCAGTACATGTTTCTACTTTGATGGTTAAAGAATTGGAGCTGGTGGAAAGCTTTAGTGATCTAAAGTTGGATGTAGAATTTGAACCTGATGGTATAAGATGTTGTAAACTAGTGATATCTAGTGGAATATTTGAATGAATCCGAGAGGGGCAACTCTTAGACCCCGAGCTTCAGAAATCAAGGGCTTGGATTGGCACTGAGCGAGGAAAAGATTTTAACACAGGTACAGATGATCTCTTGAGGTTTAAAGGTAGAACCTGTGTACCAAATGATGAAGAGTTGAAACGGTTGATACTAGAAGAAGGTCACTGGAGTCGTTTTAGCATGCATCCCGACATGACTAAGATGTACCAAGACCTTAAGAAATCATTTTGGTGGTCAGGTATGAAAGGTGATGTAGCTAGGTTTGTGTCCTCTTGCCTTACTTGTCAGAAGGCTAAGATAGAACACCAAAGGCCAGGAGGTATGTTGCAGCAGCTTGAGGTACCTGAGTGGAAATGGGATAGTATTTCCATGGACTTTGTCACTCATTTGCCACACACTGTCAGAAAACATGATGTCATCTGGGTAATAGTTGATAGATTGACCAAGAGTGCTCACTTCTTGGCAATTAATTTGAAGATGCCTATGCAAAAGTTAGCCCAGTTGTACATCAAGGAAATAGTTAGATTGCATGGTGTACCTTCCAGTATTATATCTGACAGAGACACACGCTTCACATCTCGCTTTTGGAAAACCTTACAAAGTGAGATGGGTAGTAGACTCCAGATGAGTTCTGCTTACCATCCTCAGACAGACGGATAGTCTGAGAGAACCATACAGTCATTGGAAGGTTTACTAAGAACGTGTGTCCTTGACCATCTAGGAGTCTGGGATGAAGTGCTACCATTGGTGGAATTCACATATAACAACAGTTATCAAGCCAGCATTGGTATGGCACCATTCGAAGCTCTTTATGGAAGGCGTTGCAGAACACCTTTAGGTTGGTTCCAAGATGGAGAGTCTGTGTTGACTGGGCCATAGATAGTGCAACAAACGACGGAGAAGGTGAGAGTGATCCAAGAAAGGATGAGAGCCTCACAGAGTAGGCAGAAATCATATGCTGACAAGAGACGCAGGCCTTTGGAATTTGAAGCAGGTGACCATGTATTGCTCCGTGTGACGCCTACTACTAGAGTAGGAAAGGCTATACGTTCTAAGAAGCTTTCTCCCAGATACCTTGGGCCTTACCAGATTTCTAGACGCATCGGACCAGTAGCGTATGAGATAGTTATGCCTCCTTAGCTAGCTAACCTCCATCAAGTCTTTCATGTATCTCAGCTTCGGAAGTATGTTCCCGACCCCTCTCACGTATTGGAAATTGACACGGTGCAAGTGAAGAAGATCTCTCTATAGAGATGCAGTCGGTCAAGGTAGACGAGAGGCTAGCAAAGCGATTAGATGGGAAAGCCACTAGACTAATCAAAGTCATATGGGACAGCAAAACCGATGATTCTACCTGGGAGAAAGAGGAAGAGATGAAGAAGTCATATCCCCACTTATTTTTTAGTAAGTCTTAATTTTCGAGGATGAAAAGTTTTGTTGATGGGGAGAATGTAACACCTTGTAAAAGTAGAGCCAAAAAGGATGTACATGTGGCAGCATAGGATAGGTTGAACATTTTGGTAAAGTAAAAATACACTAGCATTCTAGAACTTAGTCATTCTCTAAAAACAGCCATCACCTACTTCTACATTTCTCTCCTTCATGCTCTAACACCTCTCCACCATTACTCAAATTCTAACCGATTGATTTTCGAATTGAAGCTACCTAGGCCTTTAGGACTGCAAGAGGAGCATTTTGCACCGATTGAATCTTCGTTTCGTCCAACCGGTAAGAAAACCCCTTTTTCTCCTTTACCCTAGGGTTTCTAGCATGTGAATTCTTGTTGCATGCAACCCATTTCATTTTCCTCCACAATTTAGCTTCAATTAAGTTCTAAGACTTGTTTTACATCATCAATTGATGATTTATAGGTGATTCTCACTCTTTGGGGTTCAAAACAAGTGGTCTAGGACTCTTCCTTAAGTTGAACGTCTACACTAGAGGTAAGGGGAGCTAGTTTTTCCTTTCATTTTAGTAGTATGTTGTGAATGTATGATAATTTTGAAGTTGTATGTTGTTGGAGGCATGAAATTGGTTATATTGACTTGAAATGCATGTATGGAAATGTGTATGTTGTGTGAAATAGGTGATTGATGGATATGAACTGTTTGAGATTATTTTGAATGATGATTTATGCATGTTTGGACTGTTTTGGTATGGAAATCTGTTGTGATGTTGATAGGAAGGAAACTCAAGTGCTTTAGAGTCACTTTTTGGCCATTTTAGGGGAAGTGAGGTAATGATTTTGAGTAAATGGGGTTTGTCACATTTTTGGACTGTTGGGAACGTTTCACTTAGTGTATTGTGACTTGTTTGAGTCACTAAATTAGCCAAAATAGGTGCAAAATGGTAAGATTGGGTTTTGGGTCCCTAAGTTGGGAAAATGAGTGTTTTAGAGTTGGAAAGGAGCTTAAATCACTTTTAAAATGTGTTAGTAATGTTTAGAATCATTTCGATAAGTTTAATTATGCCTAAAACAAAGATCAGGAGTGTTAGAAGTTGGTAACAATGGTTGGAAATGGTCCTAGCAGGTTATGGCAAATTCTGCAGAGTCTTGACCGTTCGGTTTGGGTCTTGGTCAGAGAAGGGTGGTTCCTTCTCTTGACCGTTCGGTCTGGATCTTGGTCAAAGAAGGGTGGTTCCTTCTCTTGACCGTTCGGTCTGGGTCTTGGTCAGAGAAGGGTGGTTCCTTCTCTTGACCGTTCGGTTTGGGTCTTGGTCAGAGAAGGATGACTCCTTCTCTTGACCGTTCGGTTTGGTACCTTGGTCAGAGAAGGATGACTCCTTCTCTTGACCGTTCGGTCTGGTACCTTGGTCAGAGAAGGATGGATCATTCTCTTAACCGTTCGGTCTGGTACCTTGGTCAGAGAAGGATGACTCCTTCTCTTGTCTGTTCGGTTTAGTGCCTTGGTCAGAGAAGGATGGCTCCTTCTCTTGACCGTTCGGTGTGGTGCCTTGGTCAGAGAAGGATGATTCCTTCTCTTGATCGTTCGCTCTGGTGTGCCTTGGTCAGAGAAGGATGGTTCCTTCTCTTGACTGTTCGGTCTGGCAAGTGTGCTATCGGTCAGAGAAGGTTATTCCTTCTCTTGACGACCGCTCGGTCTGGTGCTCTCGGTCAGAGAAGACTAGATTTTTCTCTTAACCGTTCAGCCTATCAAAGGGTGGGAGGCCTTGACACTTAGTTCACTCCCAGTTGTCGGTCAACCCATTAAGTACTTGGTACAAGCTTGAAGTGTTCGGCCATACGATCCAGTATATTGTTTTTTGCTAAAATAAGGGTGCATGTGATTGTTATTGCAATGTAAGAATGGTGGAAGTATATGATGTATGTATGATTAATATGGCATTGGAGGTATATCATGTGATTGAATTGGTTGGATTCGGTTATGAAATTATGATCTCTTGGTGAGATCGATTAGTGTATTGAACGAATGATAGAGGCTTCCATATGGGGGGTTATCCCTAACACTCCAACGGTATTTTATTCTCACTTAGAAAGGATTGACGCGTGTGGTGGGAGTAGTGGGAGGTCCTAGGGTAGACGCTATCATTGGAGGTCTATACTGCGGTAACTGACTAGCCTTATGTATGGTCGGGTGAAACCCCTCGGCAATGGCTTTGCAAAGCAGTAGGGGCCATCACAAATGCACAACCCGCCCCAGTTTTACATTCATTCTATGTCTGGACGTGCTTAGGAGTCTTTGCATGATAGGATGATTGATTTGGTTAAGTTTATGAAATAAGCGTCTTTGTTCATGATGACTTGCATGCTTGTATGTAAATTGATGCTTTCGGTAATGTTAGATTAATTTGCTATGATTTGTATGTTTGTTTGAAACCTAGCTCACCCTTGGACTTGTATGTTTGTATGTGTTTGCCTTTCCCTCTTGCGATGATCATCCAATCCTTTGGATGTGAGCAGTAGGTGATGATGTATCTCTGGAGCAGGCGTTGGAGACTGAGGAAGATCCAACACCTAGTACTTATTGTAAAACACATCTTTTTAAAACCATTTTTCTAGAGTTCTCTATCTTCTTTCTAATAGTTCTTACTTATGAGATCTATTTAACGATCAAGAGGTGTATAATCGATCACGAGGTCAAGGTCTACAATTCTAGCCAATCAATTTTTTTGTCATAGAACAAGTAAGTTTTTTCTCCTTTTTCTTCCTTCATTCCTAATATGTTTTTAGAAGAATCTAGTGTCTTTGCATGTGTAAGCACGCTTCTCCTAATCATTCTTGGTTGATTTAGAATTCTAAGGATTCTATCCATTTTCAATTTGGTATTTCATAAGTTCGTCTAGAGATTCCTTACATTTCAAGTAATCGACAGGACGTTCTTTGAGTTGAGTAGTTTTCTTGTGAGGTAAGGGAAGCTAAATACCTTGTTTTTATGTTTTAAGTATTTTGAGAAAATAAGATGGTATGATTTAATGAATTAAATGAGTAGGTTGGTTGAATTTATGTTGTATCATAGTATGTTTGTGTGTGAACATAATTAGAAAACGCTTTGTATGAAGCTAAAAGAGCTTACTGAAGTTGACTGTTGAATGTGCCTATTTTGATTGTTTGAAATGGTGAAGTTGATGTTCTAGTTAGTTGGAGAAATTATGTTGAACCTTGAGGTAGTGAAAGAGGAGGGTCTTTGCATGTTTTTTAGTCTTCAATTGGAGGTTTTGGTAGGTAAGTTGTTGATTAAATAGTTAGTTGTATAAAATAGAAGTTTGAGTATTGTTTTGAAGTCATATAAGACTTGTGAGAGCTGTTAAACTAGTAAAATGTGGTGTATTATGCAGCAGAGGAGTTGTAAGGGTGTAGTTGCATGGTTTTATGTGTAATTTGAGGGGTTTGAAGTAATAAAGTTGTAAACTAGAAGGTCTGGGCTAAAGTTGAAGATTTGTACTCTGCTTTTGAGTCTATCCTGGCATGGAAGGTATAAAATTGAGTTTGGTATGGTTTAAGGTGTTAAGTTAGGTTAGTGTAGTCTTTTTGAGTTAGGGATTAATTATCAGATGTTTTAAGGTGTTTAGATGGTCCTAGGAACCTTTCAAAGTTGTGGAAGAGTAGTAGGCTCTGAGCACCAGCGCTTGGCCACCCGAGCGCCACTAGGCTCAACTGGGCACACTACACCAATTTCAAAGGGGTTTTCATGGTTATGAATATCAATTTTGGGCATTCTTTAGGTCGTTTTGGGGGGTTTTGAACCCTTTCGGAGTTGTTGGTGAGGGAAAGCTGTTTTTCTTACCTAAATGTGAGTATCAAGATGCTATAAAGAAAAATTATTTTATTAGGTGACTTTTGATGACTTGTAATGATGTTTCTAGTTGCTTAATTTATACTTAGAGGTTTCAAGTGATAATATGCAATGTTTGTGTGAAGTATATGTATATGGATATGATTATGTATGTGATATGATGGTGATGTTCAAGTAATATGTGAGGTATGGATTTTAAGTATCATGTGAGAAAGGAATTCCAATGAGGAATATCCTAAGTTGGTTATATTTTGTTATGTATTGAAGTAGGGGCTCCTAGATTGGGGAATGATCCTGACACTCTCAATAACCCCATCTCATGTAGAGATGAGTGATTTTGTCGTGAAGAGTAGTAGGAGATCCTAGTTTATGGTCATATTGGTTAGGATCATAGATGTTTGACGGATGAATCTTGGTGTGTGACATTATTGGTGGTGGTTGAGGATGTGGTTATTATTATTTCAGAGCAGGTTGCTCTACAATACACGGGTGCAGGTTCCTCATGAGTCCAACATCAATGCACCTATCTTGATAGTTTGAGTTCTTCAAGGTTGATGAGAGTTGTGTTATGTGTTGTTTGAGTTAAAATATGGATGCGTACTATTATTGTTTTAAAAATGTATGTATGATCTTTTGGTACCCTTGGTTTTATGTTGTCTGTCTTTTTATATGTTTTCTCTTTTGCGATGATACTTTAAGTGTGTGAACTTAAGGAGACGTTACAGATGCTCTAGTGAGAGATGTGAGTGATAAGTTGGGAAGTCAAATGATTCTATAAGTGTAGATCTTATCATTCGTAAATTTGTTTTATTCCATTATCATATATGTAATATTTTATTTTAGTAATATTTTACTATTAAAAATGAAATTTACACTAATAACTAATAGTTAATACCCTATTAACAAGGATTTTTACTTATTTGCTCGAATTTTGACTAAAACTAAATATTGATTTTTTTCATTGATTAATATTTTTACCTTTATTCAAATTATAAATTTTACATGTTGAACCAACATGTAAAATATGACTTTTTCTTTATATTTTTCACAATATTTTTTACAATATGGTGAAAAATATGACTTTTTTCTTTACATGTTGGTTCAGAATATTTTTAACAACTAATATAGAAAAATGTGACTTTTTCTTTTTATGATAGTTCGAATTAATTTTTTTTAAGATATATATATATATATATATATATATATATATATATATATATATATATATATATATATATTGCTTTAGTATATTTATTTCTTATATATTAATAAATTTTAATTTAAACTTATGAATGTACCTTTATAAAAGTATAACTTATATATACATTTCTTTTGAAAAGCAATCAATGTATATTAACACTACACATATAGAGACATCCCCACAAGAGAAGGCTATTTGTAAAGGGTAATTAAAAGTCAAACGGGAAAAACTAATTATTAATTAAATGAATATGAAAAGTTAAGTTAATTATTTAGAAAGTGAATGGAAGTCTTGGTCTTTTTCAGTTGAGGAAGAATTGGAGAAAAAAAAAAGAAACCTTAGAAAATTGGTAGTCCCCAGTTTCCACTTACATTGTGAACACTTGAACATGAATTGAAGAAAAGACAGAAAGAAAGAAAGAAAGAAAGAAAGAAAGAAAGAAAGCCAGAAAAACTTGCAGTTCCCACTTATGCATACATATGTTGAGTGATCAAGCTAATTTCCACGCAAGCTTCATTAGACAGTCCAATGAAAGTGAGATTAAACCAATTTTTCAAAGAGAGACTTTTTCCTTTTAAACCTCAGAACTATATGATGACTTTTTGTGACCATTATTTACGTTGATATTTTATTTTATAAAAATTAATACTAGTTTTTTTTTTCAGTAAATGTAAAGTGTGTTTTAGTAATTTACATTTAGATCTGCCCTGTTGTTTAAACCTATTTTATATTAACATGATTTTATTACAGTAGATGACTTTTCTTTTAACTCATTTCTATTTCTGAATTTCTCGTGTATCGTAATAAAACTACAACTCAACTCTTCCTTTCAACTAAATTTTTCTTCAAACGTCAAAAAAAAAAAACTTGTGTTAAAGTGAGACAATTTTTGCTTAGGAAAGTGAGATTTTGAAAATAAGTCATAACTCGTGAAATTCAATTTGGGTCTATAAAGTGAGATTTTGATAAATTTTAGTTTAAAATCATGTGTTCAATGAATTTAGAATGTGTTTAGGTTGGTTTAGAAACATTTATTTAGGTATATTTGAGTCTAGAATACAATCTAGAGGTGTTAGAAGTTGGAAAATATGCATAGAATTAGTCAGGAGTGGTTAAGATGTGCAAATTCTACAATTTTGGTGCTGCAGAATTATACAGTCTCGTTGAGCGAACAAACTTGGTGTGCTAAGCGAATGGGCTTTAACTGAGCGCATGGACTTGGTGGGCTGATGTTAACGGAATGATAAGTGTACCATATCGTTCCAAGTAATATAATTGGTAAAACCCAATATCGTTCTTCCCAAGAGACTCGAAAGGCCTTATCGTTCGTTGGAATTAAAATCGTAAGATTTGTAAAGAAATTTACTTGGTGGGAATGCAAAAACACAAATAAACATGCAATGCGTGTGATTCAGGTGACAGAAAAAGACTATCGATGAATGAAGTTGTTGGGGGTTTACAATTTCATCTTATCCGCTCTCTCTTATATACTCCTCTTGTTTAAATTGCTTTATTATCTAATTGTTATGCAAATTTTCTTGGCCTACCCTTAACCTTATCCAATTGTTATGGATGAGAACCCAACAATTGATAATCAAAGCATATGATAATCATATAAATAAACAAGAGTTTCAATAAAAGAGAGTTTCAAAAGATTACATTGTTCCCCCAACAACAAAAGGGTTTAGTTCACCATTGTCATGGTGAACCTAGATGAAAATAATGGAAGAAAATGGAAAACAAACTGTAGATAGGATGAAAATGAGCCTAAGCATCCAAGAAATCTTCTCCAGAGAGTGAAAAATAGGTCTGGTCGCCCTCTTCTGTCAAAAGAATGAGAATGAAATCGCAACAGGGCTATTTATAGCTGAGGAGCGTCACAGAAAATAGGCCCAAGCCTAGTTGACAACCGCCCGATGTCACACTTATGCCGCCCGGCGGTTTTCCCTAAATCGCGCCACCGCTCGGCGGCAGGGGTCTACCGCCCGACGGTTTCCCTTAAATCGCAAAACCGCTCGGCGTCCACCCCTGGTTGTCACCTCCTCGCATCTGACTGCCCAGCGGTGAATTTTGCCGCTGGGCGGTTCCTAGACTCTTCTTTTCTTCAGTTTTCTTCCTCTGCCTTGAGTTTAAGACCTTCATCTTCAACTCCGATCTTCACTTTCATCAAAATTGCTGCAAAACAAGCATAATATCACTAAAAACAGCTTTTGACTCTCAACTGACTCATTTTTTGAGTTGTGCTTGATTCCAAGCTCATTTTAAGCCTTAAAGGGTGTAATTTGGTCTAAAATGACATATGAAAATAATTTTTTTTCAATAGTTATCACAACCCCAAACTTAGAACTTTGCTTGTCCTCAAGCAAACAAAACAAAACAGCACAAAAGCGGAGCTTGGCTTTCTACTATTTCATCCAATTATTCAACACTCCTAAAGTACATGATAAGAACTACTCAATTTCAGATCTTCACTGAAGTCAAATCAAGATGCGTGCATGATTTCAATTCAATTCAATTCAAAAATTTCTCAAGATATGTTACACATTATGAATGACCAATCTACTAAGCAAAGATGTAATCATGAAATTTATCAATTCTCACCAAGCAAGTGTTTCACTCAATCACTCAAGTGTTTACGGTGACACTCCAACTCTCTATCATTCACAAGTCACATGAAACAAAATTTCCATTCATCTCAAACAATCAAAATCCCACATGCAAATGCCATCAAAAGGACTTTTCCAAGAAAAATTGGTTTTTCTGGAAAGCAAAATCCTTGAGTTAAGAGAGCTACCATACTATTCAACCTTTAAGCACAACTCTCTTCCTCACCAATCTCACTTATTTCCCAACTTCTTCCCTTTTCTTTTGCATTGAGCTCATCTTCATGCTTTTCTTCTTTTCTTTTCTTTTTCTCATGCATTTTTCTTTCTCCACATTTGAGCTTAATGTTTTTCAACTGCTTTTCAATTCCCCCAATACGACCCCCAAACTTGAACCTTTTCAACACATACAGTTAAGCTCAACCCAACTCAAGGTAAAGAATTTCAAATTAAGGGTTCTCATCCTGTCTAAGGCTAAGGTTCAAAAAGGGTATAATATTTTAAACATGTTGGGCGAAAATTTGGCTAAAGAAGGGTTTTCAAAAATGGCCTTGATCATATGACATTCACATGCAATTCAATCAATCATTAAGATTAAGGCAATATCATTCATGTTTTCCTGTGAACAATACATACAACAATAAAAATTCTGGAGCTCAATACCTCACACAATATGCTTTCTCACACAACATTCATTCATACACCCTGCTTAGCATCACAACCACAACCATAATTCATCACCCATCCGTTTCAAATGATATCAACATGCAACACAACTCAATTATCATATCAAATCATCAACGAACATGTTCATCATGCAAAGTATTCAGTCAAATATTTTCAGAAAAGTATTCAAGCCAAGCATACACATTGAAAATAAAATTTAACCTATTCTAAGAATTTAAAATGCAAAAGTGAGTGAGAAAATCTAGGTTGCCTCCTAATAGCGCTTGTTTAACGTCACGAGCCTGACCCAAACCTGTTAAGCACTCATCAGTAAGTGCAATCCTAACCAACACCCATCGGTATGTGTACCTTCCTGGTATCCTTCAGTAGATACCTAAAAATTAGCATCCCTCAGTAGATGCTACCCAAAGATTGTTCAAATAAACAACTATTCACAAATTAAAAAAAAATGAAATAAAACCTAAACTAAAAATAAAAATAAAAATGATTTACAACAATTAGGATGACCCCAACAAACACCCATCAGTAGGTGCTGATATTCTTTTTGCTTGATATTCTTTTCTTTTTCTTCTTTCTACTGAATTTCTTCAGAAAATTAAGAACATCAAGCACTTGTTTCCATGTTTCAATCATAGGAACTTTGATCTCCAATTTCTTGAAGATCTCCATGGAGCACATAAATTTCTTTTCTTTCCTATGATATTTCTTTTGATGAGGAAGGGGTTTTGCATATGATCTTTTTTTCTTTCCTCTCTTCCTCTTTTTCTCAATCACCCCTCTCACTTTCTCTTTTTCTCTTTTCTAATTTCTTCTTTTTTCTTTTTTTCTCAACCACTGCTTTTTCTTCTTTATCTCCCTCACTCAACCTTTCTGCTTCTTCTTCCTCTATTTTCTCCTCTTCTATCTCTATCTTTTCTTCATCTATCTTAGCAACAACTCTTTCTATCTTTATTTATTCTGTCTTATTCACTTCTCTCTCCACCCTCTCCTCATCAACAACCTCATCAATTTGTGTCTCTAAATTCCTGAAGGTAACTTCATAATTCTTGGAATCACACTTCTCCAAAAATTTGTCGAACTTTTCATTAACACTTTTGACTTGTTCTGTCACATCAACTATCTGTTGGCAAAGTTGTTGATCATACTCCCATGGTTCTATTGGTGAAGAATATTGTTCCTGCCACTAATATTGTTGCCTTTCTTCCATGCTTCTATGAGAAGAAAATCTTGTATACATGTCTTGTGGAAAGAATTCATCATTCTTTACAGTCTCCTCTATGCCTTTGATGTGGTATACTTCAAAATTCATAATCCTCTGAAAAAGTTCATCAGACTCAGGATTTTTCTTGATTGGTCTAATTTGTGGCTCAGCAGCTTGCCCAAATTGGCTTTGATCCATGTATGAGTGGGGTTCCCACCAGTGGTTGAAATTATTTTGGTAGAATTGAGTGCCCATATAATCAAATTCTTGTCCGTACTGTATTCTACAAAAGTTAGGCACAAAACCCTAGAGAGCATTTATTGGAGCTTTGGAATTGTTTTGGGAATAAGTGTGGTCTCTTAGGAGTTGCAGATGAATTGGCTAGTGAGTCCTCTTCTTGCGGTTGCACTGTAAATATCATGTATATTGTCTTTTGAATTGTGTGTTGAATAGAAAAAAAAGAGACAAAATGAAAAAAAAAAGAGAAAATACAGAAAGTTTTTTTTTGTGAATAATGGATTCAAGAAGAGGATGGAATTAGAGGTTGTGGGTGTTTTTGAATGTGTTTACACTTGTTCCCCATTGCTCCTCTGTTCCTTATGGTTTGTAGCTTCTTATCCAGATGTATCCTGCCTTGTCCTCGGCCTCATTACACCCATGAAAAGACCTTTTGATTTGAACATGCTTATGTGCTTGAGCGTTTATATTAGAGGCTTGCCAAGTCTATTTGTGTCTGCTTTCTTGAGTGCATTGAGTGATATTGATTTACCTTAAACACTTGAGAGAAACACTGATTGTGCGCATTTGTGAGGCTCTGTTGCTTTTGATTCATCTCTTGAACTGATTGATTGTTCTCCATGTACTGAACTACTTTGATGATTCTGTGAGTATCTGCTTTCATTGACTCTGTGTGGGAATCTGCCTATACCTTTCACTGTCCAGATTTTGTGAGAACTGTGCAACTCTGTGTCTGTCTGTTGAGTCTGTGTCTCTTCCTGATGTCCTCATATCTGTTCCCTGTTTTGCATCTTAATTTTGCCCAGGAGTGCAAAAGACTAAGTGCGGTCTATTTTGATGAGTCGTTATTTCTTGACTATATTTGGTTATTGCACTCAATTAAATAAGGGAATTGTGTTTAATTGCCCGTTATTTCCCCATTTGTCCTAACTGTGCTTAATTTGGTCAGAAATTCATATTTTCCCTAATTTGGATTTTCTGAGCTAATTAATTACATGTTTAATTGCAGGGAAAATATTGGAGACATATTTTGGAGCATTAGGAGATGGCATGGACATTCAAGATTTAATATTTAGTCATTGCAAATTTAATTAAAATTGTGATCTAGTTGATTAAGAACTTTACTTAAGCTTTTGGTGCATTGGGCCCATGTTGGCAAATTTTATGTTAGGCCCAAACTTTGAGGGACATGTGGCACTTAACCTAGGGTTTCTTAGAGGTGGACCCCACCATTTTTGAGTGTTTTGGACAGCATTTTGAGCAAAAGGCCGAGACACTCCAAGCACACACTTCATACTACACGTTCTTCTTCACTATGAATGAGCAAGATCACGTTTTTCTTCTTCTATTATGTGCAACAATGCTTGTTCTTGCTTGATGGAATGAAGCTCTACCATTTCTCTCTTTAGATTTTCGTTTTGATGGTTGAATGCTTGAGTTTGAAGCTTCTTCTTTGCTTTTTCATGGTGGTTTCTTTGGTGGTAAAGAAGATTTCTCTCTTTAGATTTTCTTCCCCTAAATCGCACCACCGCCCGATGGCAGGGGTCTACCGCCCGACGGTTTCCTTTAAATCGCAAAACCACCCGGCGTCCACCCTTGGGTGTCACCTCCTTGCATCTGACCGCCCAACGGTGAATTTTGCCGGTGGGCAGTTCCTAGACTCTTCTTTTCTTCAATTTTCTTCCTCTGCCTTGAGTCTAAGACCTTCATCTTCAACTCCAATCTTCATTTTCATCAGAATTGCTGCAAAACAATGTAAAACAAGCATAGTATCGCTAAAAACAGCTTTTGACTCTCAACTAACTCATTTATTGAATTTTGCTTGATTCCAAGCTCATTTTAAGCCTTAAAGGGAGCAATTTGGTCTAAATGACATGAAAATAACTGTTTTTCAACAGTTATCAGCTGAGTGCGAGGTGAGTGAGTAGAACCCATTGTTTCTGCTTTCGCACAATGAGTTTGGTGCGCTGAGCAAGGCGTCCAGAACCTATTTTTTTTATCCTTGTTTTCTGATAACCTTGAGCTATGTTTTAATTTTTAGAATGGTGTAGAAGTATCTATGATATTGCATGATCAGTGATGTTGTATGTTTGGATTCAATGTGTTAGTATATGGTTATAAGTATGTTTTCAAAGTTATGTAAGTAAGTTTCAAAGTGGAATCTCTTGGTAAGGTTCAAGTACGTTTAGTATGAATGTAAGAAGCACAGTTCTGATGGGATATCCTGACACTCTAATGATCATTCATGCTCAAGTAGAGAGTGATGAGTCATGTGGTGAGAGTAGCAAGAGGTCTTAGTTTAGGTGCTTCCAGTACGGCCTAAGACGCGGTACAGACTAACCTTGTGTGGTGGCTTTTGATAACGGATTAAAATATCGTTATTTGCTATATGATTTTGATACTAAAAGGACCCTTTTTCACTTAGAAACTTGCTTGGACTCATTGCTTTTCAATTAATTGTTTGAATAAGACAGTTGAGGTTGTTTTTAACGGTTTTCTAACAAATTCCCCTTGTTTTGACAGAGATTGAAGTAATACTGGAAGAAGAAGTGAAGAGCCATGAAGAAGGAGCTCAAAAGGGGTAAAAAAAGGCACCAAGAAGGGAGCAAACCCAAAGCCCAAGCGACAGGGAAGAAAAACAGCGAGTTGGAAAACGACGCTGGTTGCCCGGGTGACAGACCTGACGCTTGGGCGACAGATGTTAGTAGCTCAAGCATCCAAAACTGGCGCCCAAGTCTTACAGAACCCTCAATTCATGCCCGGGCGAGCTCCCTGCGACGCTTAAGAGAGATTTGACGTGGATCGGACCCTGTTTCTACTCTGATTTGATTCTTTTGGACCGGGCCGTACTTTGGGACACTTCTGGCACTATTTAAAGGACCCTGGGGCTCTAGGTTTTGCATCTCTGGCAAAAGAGAGCATAGCAATACACTCCTAGCCAAATTCTTAGTCTTTTCATTCTTTCTTTTCTTCCATTATTCATAGGTTCCCCATGTCTATGGCGAACTAATTCTATTTGTTGTTGGGGAATGATGTAGCCTTGTAAACTCTCATGTATTTGAATTGATTCTTAATTCTATATGCCTTATTTCATTATTTGTTAGAGTAATTTATATGTTCTTATTATTGCTTATACAATAGCATTATCTGTGAGTTGCATGAGTACTGACAGGTCCTTGTTAAATTACTCCTAAGGGTTATATTACTCAGACATGAGGGTATGAGTCTTAGTCGTCTTAACCCCCTGATCTTCAAATCTTTTTACCAGGAATGATAGGAATTGCATGAACTAGTAATTAGGGACAGACTTATTTACCGAGACATCGGGTTTAAGTGTTTTAGTGAGGGACGTTAGCATTAATGAATAAAGAAGAATTCTTATATACATGAGAGGGAACTTGGTGAAGTCTAACCCCAACAACATATCCATCTCATATAAATCAACCTCTATTCATGTTTGTGCTCTTTTGCCACTGATCAATTTTACTTTGCTTTATTTTATTTTCTTTTCAATACAAACCCATGATCTCTTTTTATTTTCAGTCTTAATTAATCTTGTTTTCACACAATTGTTCAACGCTGAGAGTCCTCTAGATACGATACTTGGTCTTACCATTTTATATTACTTGTGCGACTCGGTACACTTGCCGATTTGCCCCAACAATTTTTGGTGCTGTTGTCGGGGACTCACGGTTTAAGTTATTCTATTTGTGCGAATCTTGATTAATTTTGACTTTATTTTATTTGATTTTTCTTTTATTTTATTCCATCAATCTTAATTTTCCATTTTTATTTTTGTTTTCAATCCCCAAATTTTTATTTTTATTTACTAACAATCTCTCTCTAGAATTTTTGTGCGGGATGCAGGAAATACAAGGAAATCTCAACCAATGGTGGGGATCTCATTCAAGCATAAACCAGAATCAATATGAGAAAGATGGAGGACTATTCACTAGTCCACCACAAGCTGATATCACTACAAAGCTTGAAAAGACTCTCCAATAGTTCCTAGAAGACTCTTTCTCATTTCGGAAAAATATTCAAGCTCCATCACAAAATTTTGGGGCTCAGTGCAAGGTCCTAAGTTAGGTGCTGATTGAGATCACAAACAACCAGAGGTCTCAAAAGGATTGCAAGGCAGTGGTTACTGGAAGTGGCCAAGTATTAAATGAGAGAGAGGAGGAAGAGAGAATCAGAGAATATGAGAAAAAAGAAGAAGAGAATAAAGAGAGATTGAGAGAAAAAGAAAAATATGAAAAAAAGAGTGAAAAACAAGAGAGTGAGAGAAGAGAAAAAGAAAAAAAGAGTGAGGAAGGGTATGAGAGAAAAAAGAAAGCAGTTTTTGAAAAAACCCTTCCTTACCCAAAATACTACTCTAGGAAGGAAAAAGAAAAGCAGTTTGAGCGGTTCATGGGGATCTTCAAGAAACTGGAGATCAACATACCTTTCTCAGAAGCCTTGCAACAAATGCCTTCATATGCAAAATTTTTGAAGGAACTCCTCTCTACAAAAAGAAAGTACATTGAAGAGGAGACAATTGAAGTACAAGAAAACTGCAGCACCATCATTCAAAAGTCAATTCCTCCCAAATTAAAGGATCCAGGAAGTTTTACTATACCTTGCGCACTATAGGGAACATCTTTGTGGGGAAAGCACTAATTGATTTGGGAGCCAACATTAATCTTATGCCAGTTTCCATGTTTGAGAAGATTGAAGGTTTGGAACTTAAGCTATTAGGATGACTCTCCAACTAGCAGACAGATCTCTAAAATATCCTTATGGGGTGGTAGAGGACGTGTTAGTAAAAGTAGACAAATTCCTATTTCCTGTTGATTTTGTTATTATGGAGATGGAAGAAGATGTGAATGTTCCTCTAATTCTTGAGAGACCTTTCATGAAGACTGCAAGAATTCTAATTGATGTAGAAAATGGCAAGGTAAAAGTAAGAGTGCAAGACAAAGAAGTAAATTTTGATGTCTTCCAAACCATGTCTCATCCAAGAGATAATAAGGATTGTTTCCATCTTGATACACTTGACAAATTATGCATGATTCAAGAAAAGGAGGTATGTGATATCCCCTCTCTGGAAGAAACTCTTGATGATGTTATGAAGAAGTAACTGGGGAAGGCTTGGATAACATTGAAGAATTAAAAGAAACCCCTTCATTGAACTCAGAAGAAAAAATCAAAGAAAGAAAGTCAGAGCTTAAAATGCTACCTCCTCACTTGAAATATGTGTTTTTAGAAGAAGAGGGAAACAAGTCAGTCATCATTAGCAATTCTCTCTCTCCCAGTGAGGAAGAAATATTAATAGAAGTGCTCAAAGCCAACAAAGAAGCTATTGGATGGTCAATCTCAGATCTCAAAGGCATAAGCCCAACTTATTGCATGCATAGAATATTTATGGAAGATAACTACAAACCAGTGGCTCAACCACAAAGGATATTAAATCCAATAATGAAATAGGAAGTGAGAAAAGTGGTGCTAAAGCTACTTGAAACTAGAATCATCTATCATATCTCTGACAGTGCATGGGTAAGCCCAATACAGGTGGTACCAAAGAAAGAAGGAATGACAGTCATCTACAATGAAAAAAATGAACTCATTCCCACAAAAGCTGTTACAGGATGGAGGATGTGTATTGATTACAGGAAACTCAACAATGCTATAAGAAAGGACCACTTTCCTCTCCATTTCTTGGATCAAATGTTGGAGAGATTGACAGGTCAGGCTTTCTATTGCTTTCTGGGTGGGTATTCAGGATATAATCAAATTGTGGTAGATCCTAAAGACCAGGAAGAAACAACTTTTACTTGTCCTTTTGGAATTTTTGCCTATAGAAAAATGTCATTTGGATTATGTAATGCCCCAGCCACTTTTCAGAGATGCATGCAGGCAATCTTCGCAGATTTAATAGAAAAATGTATTGAGGTCTTCATGGATGATTTGTCGGTTTTTGGCAATTCCTTTAAATAATGTTTATCTAACCTAGATGTTATTCTCAAAAAATGCACCAAATCCAACCTTGTTCTCAACTGGGAAAAATGTTATTTTATGGTCATAGAAGGCATTGTTTTGGGTCATAAAATCTCCTCCAGATGAATAGAAGTGGACAGAGCCAAAGTAGAAGTAATTGAAAAACTTCCACCACCCACTAATGTGAAGGGTATTATAAGCTTCTTGGGACATGCAGGATTTTATAGGAGGTTTATCAAAGATTTCACAAAAATTGCAAAACCACTTAGCAACCTCCTTGTGAAGGACGTCCCTTTTATGATGAATGAAGAATGTCTTAAAGCCTTTGAGATCTTAAAAGAAAGATTAATTTCCGCTCCTGTAATTGTAGCTCCTGATTGGAATCAAACTTTTGAACTCATGTGTGATGCCAGTAATTATGCCATAGGAGTAGTTCTTGGTCAAAGAAAAGAGAAGGCTTCCATACCATTTATTATGCAAGTAAAGTCCTAAATGAAGCCCAGTTGAATTATGTCACCACAAAGAAGAAGTTTCCTGCTATTGTGTATGCTTTGGAAAAATTTAGATCCTATCTTATTGGGTCTAAAGTAATTGTCTACACTGATCATGCAGCCATAAAATATTTGTTAGCAAAACTAGACTCCAAACCAAGATTGATCAGATGGGTGCTCTTGCTACAAGAATTTGATGTGGAAATCCGAGATAAAAAGGGAAGTGAAAATGTAATTGCTGACCACTTATCCCGACTGGTGAATGATGAAGTCACTTGCAAAGAGACAGAGATTTAGGAATCTTTCTCATATGAGACGCTCATGTATATTTAACAAAGGTCGTGGTTTGCTGACATGGCCAATTTCAAAGTTGTAGGAGTCAACCCAGAAGATCTCACTTGGCAACAAAGAATTTTTTTTTTGCATGATGCTAAACAATTTGTGTAGGATGATTCTTACCTCTTCAAAATTGGAGCAGATAATCTTCTGAGACACTGTGTGACTAAAGAAGAAGTGGAAGGAATCTTATGTCACTGTCATGATTCACCTTATGGGGGACATTTTAGCGGAGAAAGGACAACCGCAAAGGTGCTACAATCAAGATTGTATTGGCCAACTCTCTCTAAAGATGCTCATAACCATGCTATGAACTGTGATAAATGTCAAAGGACAGGAACCATCTCCAAGCACCATGAGATGCCACTGCAAGGGATCCTGGAAGTGGAAGTTTTTTACTGTTGAGGTATAGATTTTGTGGGACCCTTCCCACCATCCTTTAACAATGAATATATATTGGTGACAGTTGATTATGTAAGCAAGTGGGTGGAGGCACTAGCATGTCCCAAAAATGATGCCAACACTGTCATAAAATTTTTGAAGAGACAAATTTTCTCCAGATTTGGAACACCCAAAGTGCTCATCAGTGATGGAGGATCTCACTTTTGCAACCACCAGCTTGCGAAAGTACTAAAGCATTATGGTGTGAAACATAAGGTAGCCACACCTTATCATCCTCAGACAAACGGGCAAGTTGAAGTTTCCAACAAGGAGATCAAAAGAATTCTTGAAAAGATTGTCACAACTTCAAGAAAAGATTTGTCTCAAAGGTTAGATTATACCCTTTGGGCAAACAGAACTGCAATAAAAACAACCATTGGATTGTTTCCCTTCCAAATGGTCTATGGAAAAGCTTGTCACTTGCCCGTAGAGATGGAACACAGAGCATTATGGGCATTAAAGTTCTTAAATTTTGATCTTGGAGACACTGCAGAAAAGAGAAGAAGGCAGATTATTGAGCTAGAGGAGATGAGGCTGCACGCCTATGAATCCTCTAAGAATTACAAGGAAAAGGTGAAATACTACCATGATAAGAAGTTGGTCAAGAGGGTCTTCATTCCAGGACAGCAGGTGCTGCTATTCAACTCCCGACTTAAACTTTTTCCAGGAAAGTTGAAGTCAATGTGGTCAGGTTCATTCCTCATTGAAAAGGTTCTTCCCCATGGAGCAGTTAAGTTGACAGACCTAGCTGCTGAAGACCCACAAAAAAGATGGATAGTTAATGGGCAGCGCCTTAAGCACTACTTGGGTGGTGGGGTGGAGCGCCTCTCCACAGTCATGCGGCTGGTTGATGTGACATGAGCCTATTGGGTCAAGCTAGTGACGTTAAAGAAGCGCTTGCTGGCAGGCAACCCAATGCTCTGAACCCTTACTTTTAATTTTTAGTTTGAATGTGTGTTTCATTTTATTTTATTTTAATTTTTTGTGCTCTACTGGAATGAATTAATCTATTTTGATTCAACTATGATCAAGGCCATCTTTTGTTATCCTTATTCTTTTAGCCTTTAAAATATTTTTTCCCACTGAAAAGAGAACAATTTGTTCTAGACTTTGAACCTTGAGCCTGATATGCTTTGAAAAATTTGTACCGTGAGTTAAGCTGAGAACATTTGATGAGGTACTGATAAAGGTTCAAGTTTGGGGTTACTAGAACACAAACCACCTCTCTTGGCAGTGAGCAATCAAAAAGAAAAGCAAGAAAAAGGCAAAGGAAAAGAAAAGGTGAGAAAAGAAAAATTCAAAAAGAAAAAGAAAGAGCTCACTACAAGGGAAGGCTGGGAAAAGATAACAAAGTTGTTCTCGAAAGATGAATTCATAAATGTCTCTTAACTCAAGGAACTTTGCTTACCAGAAAAACCAATTTCCTTCTTAGCCCAGCCAAGTTACAAGCCATGAAAAAGCCCTTGTGATGACAACTTGTTTGTGAATATGTTTGATTGTGGTTAAATGAAAGGCAAAATTAATTTGTGACATTGTAACAACAGAGAGAAACACCACATTATACACCTGAGAGTTGAGTGAGACACTTTTGAGAGGTATATGTCTGAGTGCTTGAGTGAAACACTTTTCCTGGTGAGGAATAGTTCTTTGAATTTCTGATTGCATCTCTGCTTGGTTGATTGACCACTCTTAAGGATAGTACCTGTTAAATGCATTGAAACATCTACATATCCTAACTGAGATCTTATGCTGGACTTGATAAAAGTGATTTCTTGTCTTGAAAAGTTTTGAAAAAGGTTGAGTCATTGTAGTGGTTGTTCTGAAAAGCTGAGTTGCATATTGTTTGCTTAAGGACAAGCAAAGTTCTAAGTTTGGGGTTGTAATAACAGATTAAAATACCGTTATTTGCTATATGATTTTGATACTAAAAGCACATTTTTTCACTTAGAAACTTGCTTGGACTCATTGGTTTTCTATTAATTGTGTGAATAAGAGAGTTGAGGTTGATTTTAACGGTTTTCTAACAAATTCCCCTTATTTTGACAGAGATTGAAGTAATATTGGAAGAAGAAGTGAAGAGCCATGAAGAAGGATCTCAAAAGGGGTCAAAAAGGCACCAAGAAGGGAGGAAACGCGAAGCCCAGGCGACAGGGAAGAAAAACAACGAGCTAAACGACGTTGGTTGCCCAGGCGACTGACCCGACGCCCAGGCGACAAACGTTCGTAGCTCAAGCGTCCAAAACTGGCGCCCAAGCCTTACAGAACCCTCAATTCATGCATGGGCGAGCTCCCTGCGATGCTTAAGCGAGATTTGACGTGGATCGGGCCCTGTTTCTGCTCTGATTTGATTCTTTTGGACCAGGCCGCACTTTGGGACACTTCCAGCAAAATTTAAAGGACCCTGGACCTCTAGGTTTTGCATCCCTGGTAGAAGAGAGAATAGCAATACACTCTTAGCCAAATTCTTAGTCTTTTCATTCTTTCTTTTCTTTCGTTGTTCATAGGTTCCCCCATGTCTATGGGGAACTAATTTCTATTTGTTGTTGGGGAATGATGTAACCTTGTAAACTCTCATGTATTTGTTAGAGTAATTTATCTGTTCTTATTCTTGCGTATACAATAGCATTATTTGTGAGTTGCATGACTGCTGACAGGTTCCTTTCAATTCAGGTTCTTGTTAAATTACTCCTAAGGGTTATATTGCTCAGACATGAGGGTATGGGTCTTAGTCGTCTTAACCTCCTGATCTTCACATCTTTTTACTAGGAATGTTAGGAATTGTATGAACTGGTAATTAGGGACAGGCTTATTTATCGAGACATCGGGTTTAAGTGTTTTAGAGAGGGATGTTAGCATTAATGAATAAAGAAGATTTCTTATATACATGACAGGGAACTTGGTGAAGTCTAACCCCAACAACATATCCATCTCATATAAATTAACCTTCATTCATCGTTGTGCTCTTTTGCCACTAATCAATTTTACTTTGCTTTATTTTATTTTCTTTGCAATACAAACTCATGATCTCTTTTTATTTTCAGTCTTAATTAATCTTGTTTTCACACAATTGTTCAGTGCCGAGAGTCCTCTGGATACGATACTTAGTCTTACCATTTTATATTACTTGTGCGACTCGGTACACTTTTCGATTTGCCCTAACAGCTTTGATGGTTGTCAACTGTTCCACCACACAAGTGCATGACTCACTATGGTCCTAACCTGTGGGCCTTTCTCCATCTGGCAAAGGGCATGTTGAAGGACTAACCTTGTGTTGTAGCTTTGATGGTTGTCAGCTGTTCCATCACACAAAGGGCATAACATGTTTTAGCTCGACATTCATTGTATATCCGGATTAGTCAGTCTAGGTCTTTGCATGTTAAGATGTTTTGGTTGATGTATTGATAGAAATGTTTTTTATGTATGTTATGTTATAAAGGAGATATGAATTGTTGTATATTTAACTTACCCTTGTTTTGTGTTTGTCTGTCTGTGTGTTGTTTTCTCTTTTATAGGTGTGAGCTTAGGGATGACATCTTTCAGGAGATCCATCAGTTTTTTGAGAGAGAAGCAACCGGATAGAGAGTTTTACTCTTCAAGGGTAGAATCTTCTAGTTTAGTAGTTTGAAATTTTTTGATAAGTTATCATCCATGTAATATTTTATTTTGAAAGTTTTATTCTACTGAAATAGGATGCTACATTTATCAAAAAATTAATTATTGATAAAATATAACTTACCAACAAATATTGTCAAAGGAAAATAATTCTTTAGTAAAATAGAATTTACCAATAGATTTTAATTACCAATAAAAATATTTGTCTAACATACTTATCGACAAAATTTAATTTATAATCTTTATAACCATAAATATTTTTATCAATAAATTTTGTCAATAAAATGAGTTCTAAATTTTTTAATTTAGGCTTTAACCATGATGTGGTGAAATTAGTTAATAAATTTATTGGTAATGAATCTTTTAAATTCATTATTAAATCTATTAATAATTGTATTTTTTGAAAATTTGTTCATAATTGTACTTTTCAAAATTCGTCAATAAATTCTTTAGTAATTATGTTTTTAAAATTGGTCAATAAAATTAGCACAACTTTTTTTCAAACTTAAAAGAAATATTTGTTATAAATTAAATGAATGAGAAGAAGAAGAGAAAAAGGAAAAAAAGAAAAGAAAGAAAGATGAGAAATAGAAGAAAGAGAAAAAAAGGTGAAGACAATGAATAAGGATGATAACAACAATGATGATAACTACAATAGTAAAGGCAAATATGATAACAACAATAGTGACAGAGGTAAGAAGAGGACACAAGAGAATATGAGAAAAAGAAGATAACTAAAAAGGCAAGAAGAAAGGGGAGGATGAGTCAAATGTTACATTTAGCAATAATAAACATGACAACGGTAGAGAAGAGAAAATAAAAATAGAAGAAAAAGAAATGAAAGAAAAAGAAGAAGGAAAAAGAATATTAAGATACTTATCAGAAAAAAATTTATTGATAATTAATGACAAATATTTACTAAAATAATTTAACATAAATTTTAATTATCAATAATATTTACTGATTAATTTTTTATTATCAATAATAATCTATTTTACTGATGAACTTTTAATTGTCAATAAGGTTTTTTTTTCTATAGTGTTTCTCTTGAAATTTCTAACTATAAATGAAACTGCTTCAAATTTATCAGTATGAAAATAAATTTCTAATTAACTTATTATCTTCTATAATGACTAAAACAACATTACAAAAAGATTAATAGTCATTGATAAATAAAATCTCTTGCTAAGAGCAAAAGTTTCTATGTAATTTTAGTTTTTCAATACATTATTAACAATTAAAATTCTATTAAGAAAACAATTATTAATAAATTTTATTAACAGATCAATAAATTTATTAATATTTACTTATGATCACAAATTTGTTAATAATAATTTTTTACCAATGATAAAATCTTACAAAATGGCATAATATATCTTCAGCTAAGCAATATATGCTGAGATACTTTTATTTGAAAATAAAAATAATTTCATTTAAAACATATAATTACCATGGCGTATATAGAACAAATAAAGACGACAAAAGCGTATATTAGATATTTTTTAAACATTTATTATATTGTTTTTCTTGCTTGAATAAAAATTAATAATTACTGTTCACTTAATTAGATATTTATTCCTTCAATATTTATAATGTATAAAAAAAATTTACTGCCAAATAATTGCTTCAGTTTAGGTCAAACGTGAAATAAAAAGGAAGGAAAATTGTTGACCACACAAAAAATTTCCCTAAACTGCCACCATTTGAGACTATGAAAACGTGCTTACTAGAAAACCTCATTACATATTAAAATTGTTACTAAAATAAAAAAAAAATAATATGAACGCATAATTTTGTTTGACAGTATACGTATATAATTAAAACTAAGATTATGTTATTAAAACTTCAGCAAATTCCCCTTCTCAATGCTGTTTTTTAAATATTTTATTGTCATTTTTTAATCGTTTAAGAGTACTAAGCTGGTTTTATAATTGCATGAAATTTTAGATTTTATAATTAGTCTGAGTTTTTTCTATCAGCAAATATCTAATTAATCCTCGTTAGTTCCTACATTATAAAAATAAATGTTTGTCCTTTTGACGCGTTTATCGTTGTTGGGTGTGTTTTTCATCGGAGCAAGAACTTTTCAAATGTCAACCATAGAATTCATATGTCAATATATATATAATTCAAACCACTTTATTCTATTATTTAAAATTATCCTTAAAAATTTTCATTATATATTTTAATTTTGATTTTTAAATTTTTTCCCCTTCTTTTAATATATTTGTAGAAGAAAGATAAGATTGGAATTTGAACTTGTAGGAGTGAATATATCTGTATCCAAGTTTTGAATTTGTACAGGAAATAATTCTAGCAAAAAGAAATTGGAGAGAGATCTATTTGAATTTTTTAAGAAAATAAGTTTATTGGGAAAAATTCTCTATTATCCACATAATGAATTTGAACTTAATTATTAAAAAACAGTTATAGTTACGAAATTATAAAAAAAATAATGGATTTATTCAACCTATTTAAAGCACAGGTTTTCATACACTGAATCTTAAATGAATGGTCAGACCAATCCGTATAGCCATTAAAGTCATAAACCTAATGTATTTTATGGTAGGATAATGATATTTAGATAAAAAAAATTTTACAATATTTGAATATGTGGAGTAACTTTTGACCAAATATATTAACTCATAATCAATGTTTAAATGTTGTGAAAAAAATGTTATCTAAATATTATTATTTTTTATGAAATTCGTTCTTTGAATTCTATGCAAGTGTTAACGAAATTAAAATATTTTCTAACTTCATCTATAATAGAAATTCTTTAAGTAATTTTCTTGATCATAATGACATTAATTTGATTAATATTAACGATCAAGTTAAAATACATTTAATATAATCATATTAATAATTAAAAACAAAAGGCTATATAAAAATCACATTTATTAATATCTAAAGAAACCATTACAATTCTGCATTACCCGTTCCATACCTCTGATTTCAATCAATCAATTATTGTTAACTTTTTCGCATACGAACACAATTACACAATTGCATTTACTTTTGATATAAGAAATATCTTTGACAAGGAAATTATAACATTTTCCTATGATGAAATTCCTATTTTATGAATAACTTCTCTCTCCTTGTATAGTAATATTTGAGCATTGCAATGTCAAACACTAGAAAGATGGCGTGTTTGAAAAGAGAATCATAATTTGATGGAAAGAAAGAAAGAATAGAGTAGTTTTCTAATTTGTAGTTGGGTTCTGCAACCTTCCTACCTTAGGATGAAGAAAATGGCGAGTAGTTTATACATAAAATAACTATGCATAAACAACATGTAATAAATTTGAAAAGTTGAGATTAGCTAATTTTAAAGGCCTATATGGAGGAATTGGATGGATATGAATAATAATGTGAAAGCTGTAATTTTATTAGAGCGCATATAGCCTATAGGTGATGAAGATTTATTTAGAGTTATTTTAGATTTTATGAAATTTATGTTTTTACCTACCTTTAATCGAGGAGTATTCAGGTAGAGTTAATAATCTCTAGAAGTTAAAAAAAAAAAATTTAACCTTTTTATTTTCCCACGCAAGAACAATTCTTCTGTCGTCTTTCCACCACCACCCTTTCATTGTTATTTTTTTCTGCTTTGTTCGTGGTCGCCCTCTTGGCAGCACTGCTCCAACAAAAGCACCGTTGTCTTGCCATCCCATTTGTCATTGGCCTTCCTTTTGTGAACAATTCATCGTCTTTGTTTGTTCAACATTGTTTGTTGTCACACTAGTGCAAAATACTGTTTTACGTTACCCATAAGACATCGGTTTGCGTGTAATCCGATGTTTAGGAGCGGACGGTGGCATTATCATAAATAGCCTGGTAAACTAGACGTTGATTTTATCCAAAAACAGACTTCTATTAATTTCAAGACGTCAGCACTGCAGCAACCCGACGTCTACTGAACTGCATTTAATGCTTTTCACCTAATTCTTAGGCGCTTAGACGTCCCATAGTCCAAATCCGACGTATAAGGCATGTCTGGTAGGCGGGAAAGACAAAAAATCTTCAATGTTGACGTCGGTTTTTCGGGCTACGCGATGTCTATTATACCTGTAATAATTATGTTTACAAAACTCGAGGGCCTAATTTAGGGCCCCGACATGTATGTTATTATAGACGTCGGAGCCCCATACCAACAGTCATAAACATCCCTGACAGGATATCAAACGTCAATCAGTTCAGCTCTCTAGACGTGGGTTCCCCCCGACAGAAACCGACGTCTAATGGGTATGCAAAAAGTCAGTTTTAAATGTTCATTTAGACGTCACGTTAGTAAGATACCCGACGTCTCTAGACGCCGATTTCTTGAGAATAACTTACGCCCAATTCCATTTTAAATACACCGCAACTCTTCGCGGCATTCAGTTTCTAATATCGATCGTCTTCCTTTTCTCCTTTTTCTCTTGCCACACCTCTTCTTTTTCTCTCTTTTCGGCATTGTATTGTTGTTTCTCGTCTTCCTCCTCTCCTTTTTCTCTCTTGCATCCCAGGTGCGTGGTTTTTTTTTATGCTCACCGTTTAAACTTTGTTTAGTCATTCATCGATTATCTTGTCGTTCAACTGATTAAAATTTGCTTTCTTTGTGTTGTGTTTTAGTGTAGTTTTGATCCTCTATTTGGGTAACATAGTACAACATTCTCCCTTTGTCAGTTTTCTCACAAGAAGAGTGGCGACTTTTGAGTTTTCTATGGCTTCTCGACCCAAAATGGAACTTGGGTCCTTGTCTAGTTCTCGTGTCACCATAATTTTTTTCTTTTATAGTTGAATAATGCGAAGTAGTCATGGACCCAGGTTCGGTTTTGGGTTGAAATGTTATAGAAGATTTAAAAGACGCAAGCTTTTTTTGTGGGGAAACTAGCGAGAGGAGAGTGTTGCACAATGCTACCGAAAGTCTGGATCAAAACTGCACTAAAACACAACGCCTTTGTCAGACATCGGTTAGTGTCAGGTCCGGCGTCTAGAAGGAACATAGACGTCGGTTAGTGTCATTTTAAACCTCTATATATTCATGTAAACGTCGGTTTTATGCATAGGTGGACGTTTATATAGAGAAATTAGACGTCGGTGTGGGTATAAGTAGACGTCTATATGGACGTCGGTGGATATCGTTAATCGACGTTTATATTGACGTCGGTTAAGAGGATTTCCAACGTCCCATGGACGTCACCCTTATAGACGTTTGTTGTGTAAGTGGCATTAAAAACCCAAATTAACCGACGTTAAACAGCGTTTATGCACTAGTGAATTTTTAATTTTTTATTACTGTCGAGTTTTTATAAAATTATATTTTATTACTATTTTTTATTTATAAACTATAAATTATATATGATTTAAAAATATTTGATTTATTGTATGCAAAAACGTGTTGGTATTGAGTCTGAAGGTGTCTGACGCCTGACAAATATTATTTATTGTTTTTTATTGTGTACTATTCTATTGGAGATCCTTATATATACATTGATAGAAAACTAATTTTTATCATGTATAATACATAGATTTGGATTGAAGTTGGATTAATTTATCACATATAAGTGATAATTACGAAAGAAGGGTGGATATTTTATACAATTACTCAATGTAATGTTGGTAGCTTAGAAAACAAAGTAAGGATGAGGTGTCCTTGTATGAATTGTTTGCATGAAAGAAGATTGAATGTTTTCAAAATTCGAGATTTGGTCGATGGATTTTTGAAGAATTATATATAACATGGACATGACATGATTAATACATTAAATTATCAAAATTATGAGGCAAAAAAGATATTTTTTCCGATGGGCATGAAATACCAAAAGATTCATTCATGTTCTAATAATTGTATTTTATGTAGAAAAGAGTTTGCAGAGTTAAGAAATTGTCCCAAGTGTGATTTATCACATTATAAGGTTAAAGATGATGGTGATAAGGAGAATATTGATGAGGTTGAAAAGCACGAGCCTCCTTCGAAGGCAATTTGATATCTACTAATAATTCCAAGATTTAAAAGTATGTTCGTGAATCCAATTGACACTAAAAACCTTAGATGGTATTCTGATGAGCGAAATGTGATGTACTGCTTTGTCATCCTATAGATTTAGTGTGATGGAAGAACATTGATAAAGAATTTCCTGCATTCGAAATCAAATGAAAGAATAGGGGTTGAACTAGCTACAGATGGAGTGTTTCCTTATGGAAATTTAAGTACCAATCATAGTTCGTGGCATGTTTTGTTAGTGACTTATAGTTTGACTTCAGGTTTATGTATGAAGAGGAAGTAGATGATCTTATCTATGATGATTTCTTGTCCTCAACAATCAGGGAATGACATATATGTTTATCTTGCTTCATTGATTAATGATTTGAGGTTTTTATGGTATAATGTTGAGGTCTTTGATACCTGTGCCAATGAATATTTCCATATGCATGCAATGTTATTTTGTATTGTCAATGACTTTCCTACATATTGTCAGGTTATAGTGTTAAAGGTCATAGAGGATGTCCGATTTGTAAAGAAAACACATCATATGAGTAGCTAAAACATGGGAGAAAAAATTTTATCTTTAGCATCGTAGATTTCTAAATCAATTTTACTCGTATCGTGCATTGAAAAAGGCCTTCAATAGACACTGTTAAGACTTCGACAAGTGTACCGAATCGTATGAAGTAATAATAAAAGGTAAGACCAAGTATCGTATCTCAGAAGATTCATGACACAAGACAATCGTGTAATCACTTAACTAATTAAGACTGAAAAACTATTTTTTTGGTTTTTAAATGCAATAAAGAAAAACATAATAACATAATGTAAAAGATGATCAATTGAGGCTAAACACAAGAGTGAATGAATGATGTTGATAATAAGAGATGATAATGTTGTTGGGATTTAGATTTCACCTAATCACTTTTATGCATATAAGAATTTGTCTTCTTCATAAAATTGTTAACGTCACTTTCTAAATTACTTAGAATCTGATCCCTCGGCGTAAAAAGCTTTTCCTAAATTATTAGACCACAATTTCTTGCATCCCTAATAATCAATTCTGCATTACAAATAGAAGCTTAAGACAACCAAACATCCTATCCCTATCCCTAGGCAATATTTCTTTTGGGTGAAATTCTCCATATTATGGTTTCTAGGTATTTCCCAATAACAAAGAAATCCAAACATCATGCTATGAATGATCAAAACATAACAAACATTGAGCAAAGGATAAAATCACTAACAATTAATGAAAGAAGCATAAATTAATTTAGATCAAATTCAAATACATGAAAGTTTAGAGGTTACATTCCCCAACAAAAAATGAGTTTAGTTCTCCATTGTCATGGAAAACCTAGGTGTACAATGGAAGAATGAGATAAAAACCCTAGAAAGAGAAGAGGAGAGCTCCTAAATCCCTAATCTGCCTCTAAAGGGGCGAAAAATATGTTTTTGTGCTTAAGCCATCAAGAGATACCAACCCTAGGATGTGCAAGTCCTTAAATAGATCAAAAATTGGCCCATAGGCCCAAGTCATCAGCACTCAACGCCCCAACTAAGGGCAAGCAGACAAAACTAAGAGAGAACTGGCGCTCAGCACCCCTTAGAGGGGGAGAAAGTACTCAAGGGCATAGCTAGTTCGTGCTCAGCACCCCCTCAGAGAGCAAGCAAGCGCTCTGCGGTCTTCTTGGCTGGCGCTCAGTGCTCCTCAGAAGACAAGCAGGCGCTGGTACGTGAATATCACCCTTTCCTACGTGTTTTGTGGCGCTGAGGGTCCTATAAAAGAAAATTTAGTAATAAAATCCTTAAGTATAACCTCCTAAAAGGTGCAACGAAATTAAAATATTAAAAAATAAATCTTAATATTTTAAAGTTATATATATATATATATATATATATATATATATATATATATATATATATATATATATATACTCTTTTATAAAAAAAATACTTTAACACTGACAACTTTTACGTATCTATTTACTTCATAAAAAATTTCAAACTTTTAGAAGTTTGTATAAATTAAATTGAAAATACAATTAAACATATAGGTGAAAATTGTATTTGTACAATAAACTAAATTTATTTTATTATATTATATTAATCAAATTTACAAGAAATTTTATTTTTACTTTCCATTTTTTTATGTCCAAATAATCGTATTTTTCACCTTTTTTTTTCTTTCTTTTCCTTCATTTCATTCATCTATAGATCCCCTTACTTTATCCAAAAGTGAGGATTGAATGATGGGTAGAAGAATATTCTTCTATAAAACCGGTTTAAAAAGAGAAACCGTGATTTATCATGTGTGGTTGTTTTTTGGTTTCTAGATTGTGATGTGTTATTGTCACAGTGGAAAAAGATTGGGGACCACATGAGTGTGAAATGAATTTGTGATCGTCAACGACTTCAAAGGCCATCCACTTTCTTCTTCGTTTATAGATATTTTAATTTAATAAATAAAACTAAATAAATTGTTATCTGTTTTTGTAACACAGAACATAATGCCTTCTTTCTCACTCTCCTCGTTTGCGCTGTCTTAATTTCTTTCGTGTTGACGTTCATGCTTACCTAAAAGTGACGACACTTATTCATATTTCTTTCCCACGTTATCCTTTCCAACTTTTTATTTTATTTTATGATGGGTTTTTACATTTTTTTAAGATTTAATAGGTTGGGAGGTCCTTATATTTGGGGGTTTGTTTCAATTGGGTCCTTCAATTTTGGAAGTGATCAATTAGGTCTCTAATTTTGTCAATTTAAATCAATAAAAGCCTTCTGTCAAATGCAGTTAACGACGTGAAGTTTTTTAATATGTGGCACGCTGACGCTTCCAGGTGACACCGTTTCAAGTGCATAGGTGGATTATAAAAAGGTGAAATCCTTAAATTAAAAGGGTATATTTGAAGGTGAAATCCCTAAATTAAAAGGGATTTCACCCTTTTATAATCCACCTATGCACTTGAAACGGTGCCACCTGGAAGCGTTAGCGTGTCACATGTTCAAAAACTTCACGTCGTTAACTGAAAAGCTTTTATTGATCCAAATTGACAAAATTAGAAACCTAATTGATCACTTCCAAAATTGAAAGACCCAATTGAAACAAACCCCAAATATAAGGATCTTCAAACCTATTAAACCTTTTTTTAACTAGGGAGAAACAAAGTTAATATTATTTCATGAATTTGAGGGAATGGTATGCATTAAAAACCAAAAGTGCTTAATTTCATCTCTAATGAATTACAACATAGTTTTGAATACGGTTTTAGTACTATTTAAGATTATCTTAATATATTTAAAGAAAAGTATGTTTTTGGTGTCTGACATAAAATTTTAAATGGTTCTAGTTAATTTCTATACTTCTAAAAGTATTAGTTTTAGTTTTTATTTTTTAACGACGTTAAAATTTATTTTACGCGAGAAACAATGTCACGTGTTATTTAATATTTAATATATAATAAATTTTTTGCATCAGTCTAATTTATGTTTTTTCAAGATTAATTAGAAAAAATAAAATCTCTTGTATATTTTTTCATTTTATCAAATTTTATTTTATATTTTAATTAATTGAGTCATACTAAATGAGTAGAAATTATAAACAATATTTTAATTTAAAGAAAAAACAAATTAAAAATATTAAAACTTAAGAAACTAATAATAATTGATACAGATCATATAAAAGAATTAAGGTTGTTATTTGTAAGCATATATATTATTCCTGTTTCTTTTCTCTTCATTTCTACTACAAGAGAAAAATCAAGAAGGAATTTAAGATACTTTATACAGTTGGAAGATCATATATCTTTGAGTTATTGTTCTCAATGGCCATCCAAGTTCGCTTCCTTATACTGCTTTGTAAGGTTTTTGGTGATTGCTCAATCAATTAAAGGTTAAATTACTCATTTATTATTGGGAGCAAAATTCAACATTATCCTCCATTAAAAGAGAACATAACCTTTATTCTTTGACACACAATACCATATTCATGCACCTTCCACTACCAAACTCATATAGGAATGTCTAGAATCACCTTCATATTTATCTATAAGGACACACACATTTCACCATTACCTCTAACTCCATCCCCTTTATCTATTATGTATTATCAACCTCACAATCTTCTCCACGCTAGTGCCAATGTCCGTAATCCCCAACCTCATGACCTCATGTTAAGTCCCTGACAAGTGTACCAGATCGTTATCAAGTAATATAAAATAGGTATGTTACAAAAGAAGGAAGAATGAAATATTTGTATTTCTTATTTTGTAACATGGAATCAGAGCAATATAAAAAAGGAATAGAAGTATATAAATATATGAACATAAATGCACAGATATGAAAGAGAATAAAATAATTCCAATAGGGTAAGTCCAAGTATCGTTTCCCAAAGGACTCTTAGGCCTTAACTTTCGTGTAACCTAATTGCGTAAGACTTGAGTAAAGAATTAAATTTAGGTTTTTGAATGCAAGAACAAAAGTAAACATGCAAATACAGTGAATCAATTGGCAAGGAAAAAACTATGAATGAATGATATTGTTGGGGTTTACAATTTCATGTTATCCACTCTCTTATATATACTCTTTTTATTTAATTCGCTTATTTATCATATTGTCATGCAAACTTTCTTGGTCTACCCTTAACCCAATCTCTTGGCGAAAAGAGCCTATTACTAATTACTGGCTTGCTATCTCTAGCCTCCCCTAGTAACTAATAATCCATGATAAACGAAAAAAAAAAATACAATTGATCGTCCTACCCCTATCTCTAGGCGGTATTAGCTTAATCAAGGAATTTTCCCTAGTTCATGACATTACTGTACGTCTCCGTATCAATAAAGACAAACAACATTTACCGAATGAGTTAAACGATAAAAGCATTAAGCAAAGGTAAGGAACCCAACAATTGATAAATCAAGCATATGCAAGCATATAAAATAAATAAGAATTTGGATATATGAGAGTTTCAAAAGATTACATTGTTCCCCAACAACAAAGGGTTTAGTGCACCATAATCATGATGAATGTTGAAAGGCTTTTGGTCGCACAAAAGTCAACAAACCTAAATTCCCCACTAATGTAGCATAGGGGTAACCTAGGGTCTAATCCAAGGACTTAGGTACCTATTAAGCTAGAATTGTAGAATTAAAACCTCATTATTTAAAAATAAAACAAGGCGGGGAAAGAAAATATGAAACTAAAATCTAAAAAGAGAAACAAAAAGAATTAAAATCTAAGTAAAACTAATGGAAAACTAGAAAGAAAATAATGCATGATATCTATCCTATATTACGGTAACTAATGTAATCTGTATTAACAAGACTGAGCTAATGCAATTAAAAGAATCTTAAAAACTAAAATGAAACTAAAACAGAACCCACAATCTAAAAGTCGATTAATATGAAGGAAATCCTAATTTGGTAATTAACAAAGTGAATGAACAATAAGGACTATCATGGGAATGAATGCTAAGAAACAAATTAAAACAGTAACTATGAAAGAAAATTTGAAAATCTATTAACACCCAAAATCAGAATTGAAATGCCCAAATCAAACTAATCAAACAGCAATGGAACACACTTCCTAAAATACAATTCCTAATCAGGCAATACCGAAATCAAATGCTGAAATCATAAAGGAATAGTTCACGAATCTAAAGCAACTCAAAATCTAATACTGAAATGAAAATCAATCAATGTTAAAACAGAGAAAGTAAAATCATGTGCGAGAATCAAAATTAAAAAGCAGAATTGTAAAATGGGATCAAGAACACTGAAAGTAAACATCAGATTTCAATTAAAATTCAAGAACAAAAATACAAGTTACCAGAATCACTAAGAAACTCACGGCCTGTCACCCTCATGAGCTCCTCAGAAAAATCCAGTGAAGCCAAGAACTTATCTACATCTATGGAAGCGATAAAATCTAAAACTAAAGAATTTGGAACTGAGAATTTGGAGTCTAGAGTCTAGAGTGGTGTCTGTCACCCACCACTTGTATTGTACATAGTTACAAAACCTCCCTTTTATAGGGAAAAATCCAAACAGAAAAAGAAAAGGAAAAGGGAAAGAAGGGAAGAATCGGGAAAAAGAGAATTTGGGGAAAAGCCTTCAAATATGATCCAGCATCTTTGCCTAAATGAAACGCGATTCTGACTTCTCCACTTTGCCCTGACGTAGCAGCATGAAACGTTGTGTTTCATTTAATTAGTAAAAGCTTCATCCCTTGCATCGGTCCAATTCATGTGCAGTGTAGCAGCAACCCAGTCTATCAATTAGAACAACATCACGGGCTCTTCAAATCAGTGTTGGCCCAATGTAATGGCCCAAGATATTTTCTTCAGCATCAGCCCTTAATCTGCATTCAAGAAAGAATTTAAGAGTTTAATCAACAAAATAAAATCCTAATATTCTAAAAACAAATTTCTGCAATTAAAGAAAATAGCAACACACTTATTTATTTAACTAAAAAGGGAAAATGACACTATTTCTATCACAAACCTATTTTTATCCTAATTACTCTAAACTATACTAATTCTAGAAAATTAAAAACTAAACCAAACTAAAAGAATAGTATTAACATAGAAAAATGGGGAAATTTAGAGACTTAACAATGAACTAGATGAAATACAATGGAAGAATGAAAGAATAAACCCTAGCTTTAGTAGACTGGAGCCTAAGCATCCAAAGAACGGCCTCCAACGAGTGTAGAGTTGTTGTGGACGTTTCTTTCTACCAAAAGAATGCAATTAGAATCGCACTAGGGCTATTTATAGAGCAGAGAAGTAACAGAATTTAAGCCCAAGCCCAGCACACAACCGCTCAGCGCCTAATTTAATCGCTCAGCAGTTTGCCTCAAATCATTGAACTGCTCAACGGTCTATTTTACCGCTCAACGGTTTGTCTCTAATAGCTCTGGACGCTCAGCGGTCCATTCCGGCGCTCAGCGGTTCACTTGACTATTCTTTTCATCCTTTTTCTTCTTCTTACACAAGTCTAAGTCCACCTTGCTCTACTTCCATCTTCAATTCACCTCAAAACCCTGGAAAACAATGTAAAACAAGCATAATATCTCTAAAACCAAATTTTGACTCTCACATGATCCAACTAACTGTTTTTCTTGATTTAAAGGTCATTTTAAGCCATAAATGGTGTGTTTTGATATCAAATTTAAGTATGAAAATAACGGTTTTTAGACTGTTATCATAACCCCAAACTTAGAACTTTGCTTGTCCTCAAACAAACAAGACAAAACTTGGTTTTTCACTTTTTCATCAAATAGTTCAACACTTTTCAAAAATCCTTTTCCTCACAACAAGTTATTATTCAATTCAGATTTTCAGTGGAATCTTATCATGATGCATGCATGCTTTCAATTCAATCAGTTCAAATCAGCACATATTTCCCAACAGATGTTTCATTTATGAATGATCAATCCACTAAGCATAGATGTAAACATGGATTTCAAAAATTCTCACCAAGCAAGTGTTTCACTGAATCACTCAAGTGTTTAAGAGGTTACTCCACTCTCTACTGTTCACATGTCACATAAAACAACATTGTCATTCATCTAAAACAATCAAAATCATCACATGCAAATGCCATCATAAGGACTTTTCCAAGGCTTGTAATGAGGCTTGGCTAAGAAGAAAAATTGATTTTTCTAGACTACAAAATCCTTGAGTTAAGAGAGCTTATATTATCATTCAAAGTTTAAACATCACTCTCTTTTGAACCAATCTCACTCATTCCCAACTTCTTCCTTTTTTTTATTTTTACATTGAGCTCATTTTACATGCTTTTTCTTCTTCTTTTTCTTCCTTTTTTTCTCACGCATTTTTCTTTTTCAACACTTGAGCTCAAAGCTTTCCTCTTGCCTTTCAATTTTCCCAAACAACCCCAAACTTGAACCTTTTCAACACATACAATTATTCTCAACCTAAGTCAAGGTAGATAAATTCAAAACAAGGTTTTTCATCCTGTTTAAGGACAAGGTTCAAAAAGGGTATAATATTTTAAGCACTTTGGGCGAAAATTTGGCTAAGTAAGGGCTTCCAAACATTGCCTTGATCATATAATATCAACAAGCAATTCAATCAATTATCAAGACTTAGGCAATATCATTCATGCTTTCCTGTGAACAGTACATATATCAATGAAAACTCTGGAGCTCAATACCTCACACATCATGCTTTCTTACACATCATTCATGCATCATGCTTAGCATCACAATCACAATCATAAACCACTACACATCTGTTCACACAGTTAGTGAACCATTAACCTAGATATCAACATACACACATTCTCAATTATCAACCACATTCAATCATCATCATTGAATAACTCATCATGCAATATACTATCAAACCATCATCAGAATCAGCGTACAAGCCAAGCATAGACACAAAAATAAAATTCTCCTAATCTAAAACTCAAAAGTAGAAAAGAAAAAGAAAAATCCTTGTCTAAGTGTTGGCATCCATCAATAGATGCCCTATCAATCCATATCCTCATCCAAGTCGTACTCATCCCCAGCCTCTGCATCCTTAAAATCATCATCATCATCGTCTCTGCCTGGTGCTCCAGTAGCTCCAGACCCATTGCCATGTGTCTGCTCATAAGGCCAAGCCATCGCACTATGGAACTCGTCCATAGTCCACCTGTACACTAGTGGCGTGTCATACAATCCTTTGATCATCTCAACAGTGGCCACCTGCCCTCTACGGAGAGACTCTATCCTCGCCTCCATCATGGGCATGTACATGTCCCTCATCTGGAAAGGCTCAGCATGTTGCGCTGGTGCATCTGCAGGTGCATCCCCCTGTTGTGCTGCTGCCCTCCTAGGACGTCTCCTAGGAACTGCCCTGGCTGGCTCATCACCTCCACAAAACTGACGATAATAGGACGCATCAATAGCCCTCCTCGGCCTCTCATAGGGTGGAACTACAGTGTCCACTCCAGCCTGTTGGCATAGGTATGTGATCAGGGACGGATGTCCCAGTGGTGTCTTACTTCTCACAGTAGTAGCACAGCTCTGAATCTTGTCGGCGATAACCTTACCAACGTTAACATCCATCTGCCTCAACATACAGTAGATGAAGAGAATCTGATGCATCGTGATGTCGGAGACATGGGAGCATGGCTGTATGTTGGCATGAGTGAATGTCATCCAGTACTTTGCTAGGGGAGTCAAGTCCGCCCTAATAATGTTGATTGGCGCTCCATTAAGGTTCCTCTGAAAGTGTCTCCCAGGGATACACATCACCCTCATGATGTCCTCATAATCCTTGTGCTCCCCTATAAGAGCAGCATACCTACACTGCTCTCCTGGCCACTTAGTCCCCAGGAAGTGGTTGATGGTGTCGGGATCGTATCTGATAATATGCCCCCTCACGTAGCTCATATACCTCCTAGTTGATACTCCTCCTCTGGCCACGGCTTTGGCATAAAATTCCTTTACCAGCTCAATGCTAGCTGGTGCAGGATATGTGGTCAATCTCTCCCAGCCCCGCCTCTCTATCTCTAGTCCAAACTCTGCAGCTAGGTCGGGGATGTACATAGCCTTCCTCTCCATCAGTAAACGCCTCTCCTGTACAGTTGCATAATGCTCCTCATGCTTCTTAGAGAGGAACCTAGAAGAATAAAATCTCCTTGGCCTTTCTGGCTCCTTTCTCTTGTTTCCCATGGTTCTCACTCTTCTGGAGGATTACATTCCTGTATCAAATAAATCCAATAACATCATAGAAATTCATCATTAGAGGTTAGTACATCATCACTTAAATTTCCAGAACACACACAGTCCAGTACTGAGGGAAAATCAAGGCCCCTCAGCGTCCAAGCATCCAAAAATCAAAAGCCCCAATCTGTTGAATTCAGCTCATCGGTCAAGGAGACCGCTCAGCGGTCTTCAACTGGGTTTTTCAAAGACTCTCTTTCAACAACCCTAATCTCCACTCTAACAGCTATTTTACCATTCCAGATCAATTTCATGCAATTCAATTGGTTCAAACAGTTTCTATTTCATCAAATCATGCATAGAAATCAAAAGCCCGAATTTATCATGTTCCTAAGCATGTTCTTCAACAAACTCCAATTAGAAACCCTAAGAATGAAATTGCACAACTTACTTGAGTGGAGACTTTGAATGCTTGCTACACTTCTTCTAATTGATGATAAATTCCTCTCCAATGAACAACCCTCAACCAAAAACCCCAACTTTGACAAAATAATGATAGAAAAGTGAGATTTTTGTAAGTGAGTGATGATAAAATTGGGGAAATCTCTCTAAAAAAACCTTTGAAAGTGAAAGAAAAGTGCTAGGTCTTAGGGAGACCGCTTGGGCAACTTGCAAAGAAGAGGTTTCCAAGTGAAAAATCTCAAAAACCGCTCAGCTTTTATCAAAGCTGAGACCAAAATACGCCGCAACCGCTCAGCGGTTTGCGATAATTCCCTCTTCCTCTTCTTTGCTTGCTTTTGAGCAATCTAACCCTGTAGCACTCAATTTTGACCTTCAATTTTTCAATCACATGCCTTTCCCCTCTCAGATGCAACATTCAAACATGCAATGCACTTAACACAGAGTTAAAAACAGATATAATCAACTAGGTTGCCTCCCAGGTAGCGCTTGTTTAACGTCACAAGCCTGACCCAAACTTGCCTAGCACTCATCAGTAAGTGCATATCCTTCCAACACCCTTCAGCAGGTGCGCTTACCTGTATCCTTTAGTAGATACATAAAATTTTAGCATCCCTCAGTAGATGCTACCCAAAAGTGTTTAAAAATCCAAAAAGTTACATGTCCAAAATCAAATAGACCTAAAACTAAAAATGTTTTACAACAAGTGGGATTAAATCAAATATCATCAAGTCTTTTCATCCCGGTTGGGGTCTTCATCTACCCAACTCATCAGCTGCCTTCTATCCACTCTTCTAATGGCTTTAGTATATGGTCTTCTAATCTCCACCACTCCATCTTCTTTAATCTTGTTCACAATCCACTTTCTATTCTTGAATTTGACCTGTGAACCACGTGGAAGTGATGTATCTTGTGAGTGGATTGTTCCTCCTTTATCAACCTTTTCATCTTTAGGTACCTGCAAAACATTACAACTGTCAGAATCAGTACCTGTTGTGCTATCATCTGGTGTATCTTCTCTCCTGGACTTTCTATGCCTGACTCTCTTTTTTACTCTAACATTATTTTCTTTAGAGCCAGTATGCAAAAGCACGTTCTCTTTGTCTCTCATCATGATTCTTCCATCATAGACACTGATAAGCATATTCGAAGTAGCCATGAAAGGCCTTCCAAGAATCACTGGAATCCTTTCTTCATCTTCCATGCCCATGACTATAAAGTCCACCAAAAATTCTAACTGCTCCACACGCACAACCACATTCTCCTCTATACCAAATGGCTTTTAAGTGGAACCATCTGCCACTGTCACAATAAGATTAGATGGTTTTAATGTTAGCCCTCCAATTTTTCTCAAGAAACGCTTAGGCATCACATTAATGCTAGATCCAGAATCTATCATTGCTCCTCCTACATCAACATCATTCATAACACATGAAAGAGTCAAACAACCTGGATCTTTTACCATGGGCGGATAATTCTTCTTTTGAGGTTGAATATCAAATTCCTACTCCTCTTCATCTTCATCTAAATCTATTGTATCTCCAAGATAATATTTTATCCTTTCAGAATATGCAGAAATCTGTTGAATTACTGAAGGCACCACAATCACTTGGTTAAAAATTTCTCTAATCTGCCCATTGTGACTGAATCTTACTTCCTCTTCTTCCTCACCTTCACTACTGTCTAGCTCAACAATTTCTTTTTCCTCCTCTTCATCTTCACTACTCCCAATTTCCGCAACTTCCCTTTCAACTTTTCTTTTACTCCTTGTAACAATAGCTTTGCATTCCTCTTTAGGGTTAACATCAGTATTAGCCCTAAATTGGTTCTTCTTAGTGGTTTCTACTTTTTTTTACAGCTGACCAATTTGCATCTCCAGGGATCTGAAACTAGCTTGGTCACTTGCATGATTAGACTCATACACCTTCAGGAAATTGTCAAATCTATCATTTAGGTCTTTGACAACCTCTGACAAATGAGTAACTTGTTGCCACATAGGTGAAGGTTGTTGCGGCCTGAAGCCTCCTGTTTGCCCTGATGGGTTATTCTGTGCTTGCCCAATACTAGGATGGTTCTTCCAACCTTGGCTAGAGTTGCCTTGGTTGAAGTTCCCCTGCCTATACTGGAAATGATTCCCCATATAGTTTGCTTCCTGTTGCACCTCCTCTGGTAAAGCACATTGACCATTGATATTGTCACCACCACAAAAATCACAAAGTCGTTGTGTTTGGGAGACCTTACGAATCTCCTTTGGAAGTTGTGAGAGGATCTTTGTCAAGTTGTCTAGCTTTTGAGTCAAAAGATGATTTTGAGCTAGCATGGCATCATCTGCAGGCAAGTGTAACACTCCTCTCTTCTGTACAGGTGCGCCTCTTTCACTGTAAGTTTCCTGCTCATTAGCAGCCATGCTCTCTATCAAGTCATAGGCTTCATCTTTAGTCTTCTGTTTTATATCACCTCTAGTTGAGGCATCCAACAACATCTCAGAATGCATGTTTAGACCACCTAGGTAAGAAGAACTAGGGTTGTCTTGTCAAACTCGTGGACTGGTGTCTTCCTTAGTAGGCCTTTGAATCTTTCTCATGCTTGACCTAGAGTCTCTTCCATGCCTTGCTTGAATGATGAGATCTCCAGTCTTCCCTGAGTAACTTTGGATTGTGGAAAATATTTATTGACAAACTTTGTAGCCACAGTCTCCCATGTTGTGAATGTTCCTTCAGGAAAGGAATTAAGCCATGTCTTAGCGTTGCCTCCCAATGAGAATGGGAACAAGTTAAGCTTTACTCTCTCGTCTAATACACCTGCCATCTTCATAGTGTTGCAGATTTCACTAAACGTTGTCAAATGGTCATATAGGTTCTCACTTGACAAGTCGTGAAACTAGTTGCTTTGCACCAGGTGTATAAGTGCTGGATTCATCACCATGTTAGTTGTATGGTCTGTAGGCATGACTATGCTGTTAAAGTGGAAAGGGCCAACAACATTAGATTGATCTGCAAGAGTGCGTCTTGGAGGAGGTTATTCAGCCATCTCCTCTGCTCTTCGAACTAGTGAAGGTGATAGTAATCTGTCAAGAGAAAGGAACAAATCCCTAGATGGGCGTCTGACTCTCCTTCTTCCCCTTGTCTCATTTAAGCCTTCAAGAAGAGGTTGCGTATTTTTCTTACTCCTAGTATGTCTAGTCTCTTGCATGCACAAGAAACACAAACCCTAATAGCACTTTTATATAAAAATAAACAAAAATAAAATATATACAATCAAGTCAAAGTTAATAAGTTTACACTACAAGATAAGTTAAACCACGAGTCCCCGACAACGGCGCCAAAAACTTGTTAAGTCCATGGCAAGTGTACCAGATCGTTATCAAGTAATATAAAATGGATAAGTCCAAGTATCGTTTCCCAAAGGACTCTTAGGCCTTAACTTACGTGTAACCTACTTGCGTGTAAGACTTGAGTAAAGAATTAAACTTAGGTTTTTGAATACAAGAAAAAAAGTAAACATGCAAATGCAGTGAATCAATTGGCAAGGAAAAAACTATGAATGAATGGTGTTGTTGGGGTTTACAATTTCATCTTATACACTCTCTTATATCTAATCTTCTTATTTAATTCGATTATTTATCATATTGTCATGCAAACTTTCTTGGTCTACTCTTAACCCAATCTCTTGGCGAAAAGAGCTAATTACTAATTACAGGCTTACTATCTCTAGCCTCCCCTAGTAACTAATAATGCATGATAAACGGAAGCAAAATACAATTGATCGTCCTACCCCTATCTCTATGCGATATTAGCTTAATCAAGGAATTCCCCCCAGTTCATGACATTATTGCACGTCTCTGTATCAATAAAGACAAACAACATTTACCGAATGAGTTAAACGATAAAAGCATTAAGCAAAGGTAAGGAACCCAACAATTGATAAATCAAGCATATGCAAGCATATAAAATAAATAAGAATTTGGATATATGAGAGTTTCAAAAAATTACATTGTTCCCCAACAACAAAGGGTTTAGTGCACCATAATCATGATGAACTAGATGAAATACAATGGAAGAATGAAAGAATAAACCCTAGATTTAGTAGAGTGGAGCCTAAGCATGCAAAGAACGACCTCCAAGGAGTGTAGAGCTGTTGTGGACATTTCTCTTTGCCAAAAGAATACAATTTGAATCGCGTTGGGGCTATTTATAGAGCAGAAAGTTAACAGAATTTAAGCCTAAGCCCAACAGACAACCGCTCAGCGCCTAATTTAACCGCTCAGCGCCTAATTTAACCGCTCAGCAGTTTGCCTCTTATCGTTGAACCGCTCAACGGTTTATTCTAACGCTCAGCAGTTCACTTGACTCTTCTTTTCATCCTTTTTCTTCTTCTTACACAAGTCTAAGTCCACCTTGCTCCACTTCCATCTTCAATTCACCTCAAAACCCTGCAAAACAATGTAAAACAAGCATAATATATCTAAAACCAACTTTTGACTCTCACATGACCCAACTAACTGTTTTTCTTGATTTAAAGCTCATTTGAAGCCATAAAGGGTGTGTTTTAATATCAAATTTAAGTATGAAAATAACGGTTTTTAGACTGTTATCACCTGATTGTCTCATCCTCAACAAGTTTTGTGGAACAAAAAACTACAATCAGTAAGAAACGAAGAAGCAAAAGGGAAAACCTCTACTAACCTTCATTTTTGCTCCCCTACAAATAAAAAAAAAAAACTTACACCCACTATCAACAAGCAAACAACAAACAAGATCTACATTTCCCAACCTCTATCCTCTTCCAAAAACAACTATTTTCAACATTTTTTTGTTGGAGATAATGTAAAACCCATGAAAAATATTCATCTAAATAAATAATAATAATTTTCTCTTATTATTATTAGTAATAATAAATATTTTTTTAGTAGAAAACGTGATTAATGAGTTTATGAAAAATAAAATGTGGCAATAATTGTGATGATTTTGAGGTATGGGTTCAAACTCCTATGAACATATTTCTACATTAAAAAAAATTAAAAAAAAAATTAAAAAAACCATTAGTGGACAAAGAACCTTTCGGTGATTGAAGGAGTAAAAGGTCATATTGAAAGGGACAAAAGGCAAAGAACCTTAGATGATTAAAATAATAATTAATATATATATATATATATATATATATATATATATATATATATATATATATATATATATATATATATATATATTAAAAAAGGGCCATTTATGGTCTATAAATAACTAAGGGGAGTTCTTCAGAAATCAAGTAAGAAAAGAGAGAAGAAAGGATATTAGGAAAGAAAGGAGAGAAGAAATAAAATTTTAGATTTTAGTAGAGATTCTGAAAGATTTCTGGGAACCATCTTCAACCAAGTAAATAATTCTGGAAAAGAGGTAAGAGGAAACCTGTTTATGTTTTTTGTTTTGTAATAAACATTAATGATCAAATATTGTTGTGGTGTAAAGGGTATTATCCTTACTATTGTTTTACTGTGAGAACTTGAGTGATGAAAATTGTTTGTGATCATATTGAATTTATAAATGTGTAAATGTTAATATTGTAAGTAGATATTAATTTATTTTATCCTATGTTCTTTGTTGGATCGATGCCTTGGGATGATAATAATGTGAAATTATGAAAGTTAGTTGGTTAATACTTTGGCTAAGGAAAAACAAGGTACTTAAGTTATCAATCGCGACACACCTCTCTTTCTTGAAAGTCTACTAAAAAAGTTTTCACTTTATTTAAAACATGGAAAATAATTTTTAGGTAAAGATAACCAACAATGTGAATTTCAAATAAATTGTGATTATTATGTAGAATATGTGAGATATAAAGATGTTGGGATAGATACTCAACCAAATTGTGAAGTTTAAGTTTTTTTGAATATGGTTTCCGTTTTTTTAAGTTACTGTAGTAAAATCCTAATTGTCACTTAATGTTGGGATAGATACTCGACCAAATTTAGATGCATTCTTTTGACAGAAGAGGGCGGTCAGACCTACTTTTCACTCTCTGGAGAAGATCTCTTAGATGCTTAGGCTCCTTTTCATCCTATCTAGGGTTTGCTATTCCATTCTTCCATTATTTTCATTTAGGTTCACCATGAAAATGGTGAACTAAACCCTTTTGTTGTTGGGGGAAACAATGTAATCTTTTGAAACTCACTTTTATTGAAACTCTTGTTTATTTATATGATTGTCATATGCTTTGATCATCAATTGTTGGCTTCTCATTTGTGCTTAAAGCTTTTATCGTTTAACTCATTCGATAACTATTGTTTGTCTTTATTGATACGGGGACGTACGGTACTGTCATGAACTGGTGAGAAATTCCTTGATTAAGCAATACCACCTAAGGATAGGGGGGTAGGACGATCAATTGTTTTTGCTTCTGTTCAGTAATGCGTTGTTAGTTACTAGGGGAGGTTAGGGATAGCAAGCCAGTAATAAGTAATAGGCTCTTTTCGCCAAGGGATCGGGTTAAGGGTAGGCCAAGAAAGTTTGCATAACAATTAGGTGAACAAGCAATTTAAATAAGAGGAGTAGATAAGAGAGAGCGGATAAGATGAAATTGTAAACTCCCAATAACTACATTCATCCATAGTCCTTTTCTCGTCAACTGAATCAAACGCATTGCATGTTTATTTTGTGTTCTTGCATCCGCAACAATTAATTTTTCTTTACAAGTCTTACGATTTCAATACGCATGAACGATAAGGTCTTTCGAGTCTCTTGGGAAGAACGATATTGGGTTTTACCAATTGTATTACTTGGAACGATCTGGTACACTTGCCAGGGAGTCAACAAGTTTTTGGCGCCGTTGCCAGGGACTCGAGGTTTAACCTTTTCAAGTTGTGTAAATTGATTGAATTTGACTTGATTTTATGTTTATTTTTATTTTTGTTCTAATAAATGTTTTCTAGGGTTTTGCAGAATGCAGTTTCGACAAGAATTTGACTATATGGGCACTTAATTCTACCAAAATGATTTCAACTGTGGGGGTTTACCGCCCGGCGGTTGGCCTTGTGCCCCAAAACCACCCGACGTCAGGGGTCTACCACCGGGCGGTCCCTAGACTCTTCTTTTCTTTGATTTTCTTGCTTTTTTCTTGAGTCTATGACCTTCATCTTCATCCCCAATCTTCACTTCTATCAAATTTGCTGCAAAACAAGCATAATATCGCTAAAAACAGCTTTTGACTCTCGACTAACTCATTTATTGAGTTTTACTTGATTCTAAGCTCATTCTAAGCAGTAAAGGGTGTAATTTAGTCCAAAATAGCATATGAAAATAACGGTTTTTCAACCGTTATCAATTAGATGCGAATGATAATTGAGTTGTGTTGCATGTTGATATCCAAGTGAAAAAGTTCATTAGCAATGTGAACAGATGTGTGATGAATTATGATTATGGTTATGATGCTAAGCAGGGTGTAGGAATGAATGATGTGTGAGAAAGCATGTTGTGTAAGACCCAAGTAAATTCAAGATTTACCAAGTAGTGTCAAAATCCAAGTTATATTGTAAAATAGAATGCTGTCAGGTTTGACATGGTTTAGTATTTTAATTATAACTTTCTTTACAATTGTGATATTGCGTTGATTCTTGTTGCATTGGAAAGTAGACTCAAATATCTTTCTTTGGACACTAAATTCACAATTTTTGGACAACGGGGCTAGCTGCAGTAAAAATTGTAAAAACGTAATTGTGATCACGTTCTGGTGTTTTTCAGCTTTGACCTTTGCTGACTATTTTGATCATTACTCTCTCTATAAAACTCCAAATGCGTTGATTTTTTTTATTGAAAACTAGACTCAAAGAACTTCGAGTTGACTACTCATACGCATATTTTTGACTTCGGGAAGGGGTTTAACCGAACTGGGAAAAATGTGACAGTTTTACTGTCCAGGAACTAGAGTGCAACGTGAATGGTAAGTGAAATTTCACAAGTTACGAATTATGGAGTAGGTAGGATGCTTTCTGCACATGGAGAATATTTTGGGGACCCTTTGGAGACATTCTTTCCAGATTTTGGGGTTGGAAAAGAGATTAGGATGGTCCATTTCTAGTTTATTATGACTAAGTGTCATGTGCAAGGGTCCTTAGTTGTCTAAGGGCATCTTCTTTTAATTCCAAATCAGATCTAGAATTTTGGGCATAGTAGAGAGGTCCTTGGTGAGTGGTGAACGAAAATTCTAAGTGTGCTAAGTGTTGAGGCTGACTTGGTTTAGCAAGGGAGGGAGAAGTTACTCTCTTTGAAGAAGAATTTAAGGTGTACAAGTCTTCAAGAGGTAAGGGGAGCTAACTCAAACTTTGGTTTTAGAATTTCATGAATGTGAATATGATTTCAGTTGCTGGAATCTTGGGTATGATGGGCTGTATCGAAAAATTATTTGGTTAAATGGATGATATGATTTAAAGAGATGATACAAATGGATTTTACCATATCTTTGATCTATGGATTTTGTATGAACTTGATGATGAAAAATTGATGAATATATGTTGGATTGATGATGGATTTTCGTTCTAGCATGTTACTATACATGTATATGATGTTTTTGGTGGATTGGGTTGCGTGATGAGATGAGAAACATGATGGTTTTACTTAACTTTTGATTAAATACGAAAATTGGGTGATTTGAGTGATTGATGGATTTTGGATGGATAAATTTATTATTTGTGTGGGAATCTTTGATAAGATGGAAATATGATGAGTAAAAGCTCAAGATTTTGATGTTGTAAAAGTTTAATATGTTGGAAATTGATGGATCTCGAAGTTTGTTTTGAGGAGTAGAATTAGTGATGAGTTTTTGTAAACCCACTTAAGCATTAAGTTATTTCAAATATGTTTTTGGATGAATAGATGGATGAATGTGAATTCTTCTTGTGAGATCTATTGTGTATTATTTCTTAAGATAAATCTGGATTTTGTTGAGAGTATGTTGGTTGGATGAGTTTAAATTTCTGGTTTCAAAATTTGATAAATGATGAGTAGAGCATGAAGATCTATGAATATATTTGATTAAGGAAAAATTTTATACTTGGAGATGATATCTTGTATGAGTAGATTAGATTTATGATGAATTTCAGTTTATGGATGCATGAGGATGATTGTTAGAAATATGAGCAGAGTTGTGATTTAGGATAAAAGAATTCATAGTGTTGGATTAAAACCATGTGTTGGAAAATTTTGAAGTTAGACTTGAATGTTCTATTGGATCTTGAATTTTTTTTTTGGCAAAGTGTTTAGTGAATTTAAATCTTGGCAAAATAGGGCTTTTGGGATAATTTCATGTCATAAAGATGAAAAATGGTGATTTTATATCACTGTGAACAAGGATTTGCGAGAATAGGAATTGTCTGAGTCTTGTGTGCTGTTTGGTGTGTTTCTAGGTAAAATATGAAAAGTTAATCGATTAACCTGCAATCATAATCGATTAACCTATAATTGTATGTTGTTTGAATGTGTTTCTGGGCAAATTATGAACCGTTAATCGATTAACCATCATAGTTAATCGATTAACCCTGCACCTACGTGCTGCAAAATTTGTTTTGATAGTTTTGGGAGTTCTGGATGTCCGTTCTGGACGTTCTTTAGGTCGTTTTGGGGGTTTTTGACCCTTCCAGAACTGTTGGTAACAATTTCAAGGCTGTTGGAGTTACGTAAATGTGAGTATTAAGAGGGGATAAGAAAATTGTATTGTGTATGAAATGTTTTGAGTTATTTGATGCATCTATTGCATGTAGAAAGGTTGTATAATCTATGAGACGATTGGATTGGGTCTTGTTAAACTAGTGGTGGATAGTAAGCGTTGCGGTTGTTGGATCGGGGAAGCTCTATAAGAGTGATGGTAAGCAACCCTACACACTGGTGATGTGTGTAACCGCCCGGGGAATCTCTTGCATTTATGCAAGAGTGATGGGGGTGACGTGGGATACTAGTCCGGTGAAGCTCGTATAAATTAATAACTGCCTGGGGAAGCTCTAATAAGAGTGATGGGAGTTAAACGAGTGGTGGATAGTAAGCGTTGCGGTTGTTGGACGGGGGAAGCTCTATAAGAGTGATGGTAAGCAACCCTACACACGAGTGATGTGTGTAACCGCCCGGGGAATCTCTTGCATTTATGCAAGAGTGATGGGGGTGACGTGGGATACTAGTCCGGTGAAGCTCGTATAAATTAATAACTGCCCGGGGAAGCTCTAATAAGAGTGATGAGAGTTACGCTATGATGCATATTGGTGTATGCATGACTTTTATCTCTGATGCATATTTGTGTATGCATGGTGATCAATCTATGATCCATATTGGTGTATGCATGATGTTTATCTATGATGTATATTGGTTTATGCATGAAGTTTATCTATGATGCATATTGGTGTATGCATGACGTGTATTTATGATGCATATTGGTGTATGCGTGACGTTTATCATATTGGTGTATGCATAATGATTGGTTAAGAGATGTATGCTTATAATGTTTCTGTTAGCTCACCCTTGCTTGTGTGTGCATGTGAATGCGATGATCGTATAATGCGTGATGTTATACGGGAGCAGATGTTATTACAGATGCGATGGCTGGCGGTTTGAAACATGCATAGAGGACGAAAGAGAGATGGAGTAGAGGACTTTGGGATTATGATTTTAGTGTTTTAAATACTTTATTTCGATCCTGACTATGTGGACTTTTTATTTTCGAAAGAATCGGTTTGTAATAATTATTGTACTATTTTCCGTTAAGGTTGAAGTTTTAAATTTATGAAGATTCTACGTTTATGTTTTACGGAAAATTAGTCGATGTAGCGCAAAATTTCGGGGCGTTACATTGTGTGAGGCATTGAGGTCCAAAGTTTTAATTGTTGTATGTATTGTTCACAAGAAAACATGAATGATATTGCCTTAACCTTGATGAGTGATTGAATTGCATGTCTATGTTATATGATCAAGGCCATTTTTGAAAGCCCTCTTCTAGCCAAATTTTCACCCAAATTGTTTGAAATATTATACCTTTTTGAACCTTAGCCTTAAACAGGATGAGAAACCTTGATTTGAAATTATTTACCTTGAGTTGGGTTGAGATTAACTGTATGTGTTGAAAAGGTTCAAGTTTGGGGTTGTGTGGGGGAAGTTGAAAGACAAAAGAAAAGCATTGAACTCAAGTGTTGAAAAGAAAAATGCATGAGTAAAGAAAAAGAAAAAGCATGAAAGATGAGCTCAATGAAAAATCAATGAAAAGGGAAGAAGTTGGGAATGAGTGAAATTGGTGACAAAGAGAGAGTTTAAACTTGAACCTTTTCAATGATGAAATAGTTCTCTTAACTCAAGAATTTTGTGATCCCGAAAAACCAATTTTTCTTGATAGCCCAACCTTATTACAAGCCTTGGAAAAGTCCTTGTAATGGCATTTGCATGTAAGGATTTTGATTGTTTTAGATGAATGACAATATTATTTTATGTGACATGTGAGTAGTAGAGAGTGGAATGATTCTTTAGACACTTGAGAGATTGAGTGAAACACTTGCCTGGTGAGAATTGATAAATTTCATGCTTACATCTATGCTTAGTGGATTTGTCATTCATAAAGTATAACATCTATTGGGAAATTTGTGATCATATGAATTGAATTGAATTGAAAGCATGCATGCATCTTGATTTGAGTCCACTAAAAATCTGAAATTGAGTAGTTCTTGTCATAAGCAAAATGAATTTTGGAAGTGTTGAACTATTTGATGAAAAAGTGAAAAGTCAAGTTTTGTCTTGTTTGCTTGAGGACAAGCAAAGTTCTAAGTTTGGGGTTGTGATAATGGTTGAAAAACCGTTATTTTCATGTTTATATTGATATCAAAATACACCCTTTTATAGCTTAGAATGAGCTTAGAATCAAGTAAAACACGTAAGTTGAGTCATTTGAGAGTCAAAACTTGTTTTTAGAGATATTATGCTTGTTTTGCAGGGTTTTGATGAGAATTGGAGATGACTGGAAAGAAAGGTTGAAGATTAAACGGTTGCAGTGCAGAAAAGTCAACCAGAATGCAGAAAAGTCAACCAGTTAACCAGAAAAGGCAACCAGTCGACCAGAAAAGTCAACCAGTTGACCAGAGTGCAGTTGACTAGCGCCCAGGGTGAAAATGACCGCCGGGCGGTGGCCAGATTCGAGGGAAAGCCCCAGGCGGTGAAATTTGGCGTCGAGCGGTGGCGCGATTGATGGGAAACCGCCAGGCGGTCAAATTAGGCGTCGGGCGGTTGTCAGAGGGTCTGAGCCTAAATTTTGTTACTTTTCTTGGTTATAAATAGCCCTAGTGTGAGTTTATATGCATTCTTTTGACAGAAGTGGGTGGCCAGACTTACTTTTCACTCTCTGGAGAAGATCTCTTTGATGCTTAGGCTCCTTTCCATCCTATCTAGGGTTTGCTATTCCATTCTTCCATTATTTTCATTTAGGTTCACCATGACAATGGTGAACTAAACCCTTTTGTTGTTGGGGGAAACAATGTAATCTTTTGAAACTCTCTTTTATTGAAACTCTTGTTTATTTATATGATTGTCATATGCTTTGATTATCAATTGTTGGGTTCTCATCTGTGCTTAAAGCTTTTATCGTTTAACTCATTCGATAACTGTTGTTTGTCTTTATTGATACGGGGAGTACGGTACTGTCACGAACTGGTGAAAAACTCCTTGATTAAGTAATACCACCTAGGGATAGGGGGGTAGGATGATCAATTATTTTTGCTTTTGTTCAGTAATGCGTTGCTAGTTACTAGAGGAGGCTAGGGATAGCAAGCCAGTAATTAGTAATAGGCTCTTTCGCCGAGGGATCGGGTTAAGGGTAGGCCAAGAAAGTTTGCATAACAATTAGATGAACAAGCAATTTAAACAAGAGGAGTAGATAAGAGAGAGCGGATAAGATGAAATTGTAAACCCCCAACAACTCCATTCATTCATAGTCCTTTTCTCGTCAACTGAATCAAACGCATTGCATGTTTATTTTGTGTTCTTGCATCCGCAACAGTTAATTTTTCTTTACAAGTCTTACGATTTCAATACGCACGAACGATAAGGCCTTTCAAGTCTCTTGGTAAGAACGATATTGGGTTTTACCGATTATATTACTTGGCACGATCTGGTACACTTGCCAGGGAGTCAACACTAGTGCAAAAAAGGCTCTCAAAATTGCTCAATATGCTTCAATTTTAAGAAAAATAAAGCCTTTCGAAATGCGATGCCAATTTTGAATTTTTTTGCACAACTATGGGCTTCGGTCCTAAAATAACTGAAGTTTATATTCGTATATGCTTTAGTTCTTTAAAAAACAGTTGTCTATAGTTTTTACAGATAATTACGAAAATGTCACTAGTGGCATTTTTGAAATTATTTGTAAAACTATAGTCAACGATTTTTTAAAGAACCGAGCCATATTCATCTGTTAGGGTTAACATTACAATCCTAGCAAAGATTTTTCATTTGTGTTGTCACTCCATCAGATCTCCGTTACAATAGCCATTTGGCTCCTTTCCTCATGGCCAAATGCGAACCACGGTGCACTTTCATCGTCACTCCTCCACTCTCCTTCCTTCCCTTCCTCGGCCAACCCAGAGTGTGTTGCCGTGTTGTTACTACGAGCATTCATTTTCTTCCCATTTCGAAAGCGACTAGAGGTTTGTTCTTTTGTCTTGCACTTTTTTTGGTTTAATAATTCTGTTTTCTTGATGCAAATATTTTTTTTAATCTCTTTTATTGAATGTAGAGGTGAGAAAGGTGGTGGTGACTCTGTTTGTTGATGGGAAGCATGGTGGTTCTATGGTGGAAAATATGTGAGAAGAAGAAATTAAAACAATATATTCTTTAGAAAAATATATACGAATAGGCCTCGGTTAAAAAACCGAAGCGTAATTTCCAAAACAACCAGTGTAGAAGCCTTGACCTACATTAGTAAGGGTTGCGAGACTAGGGAGTCTATGTTCTAAATTTAAATATTATATGTTTAGATGTTGCTAGATTTGTATTGCAACACTTTATTTCATGAGTAGTTAATTTCTTTGCGGAGATATCAATGAAGCAATGGCCTTCTTATACTTTCTTTTCATTTATGCACTTTTTGTCTTAGATGTTTTTGTTTTCCTTTGATTTGGTTTATTCTTAATTCTTGTTTCGAGGTATGCCTTAGAACATGATGTAGTTGTTGGAAGGTCCTAGGAATAGGATTTCAGCAAAAGAACTAACTAAATCAAAATCAGATTAAAGTTGTTACCAAGGATGGAACTATGCATTTGCCCCCCATTATTTTGACTTTTAATCCAAGTATTGGGCAGATCTTGTGTGAAGGAATTGAAAAAATTGTTTAAAACTTAGATAGGCATAACCAAAGGAATTTGCATGTTCTTAGCCTTAGAGAACACAAAAAGTAGTATCCATCACCAAGATTATCTTCATATGTGCAGATATATCGAGTTAAGTTGAACAAAGATATGAAACCTTAGAGAAAGTCTATATAATTATTTAGTAATCTTGTTATAAGAGGAATTTGTATAAGGTTATTTAGTACTTTATCTTGGAACAATTAATTTTGCATATCTAAATTGGAAGTATTTGAATGTTATTGTGTTCATTGAATCTATTACAATTGCTTCTAGACATATAAACTAAATCTAACCCTTAGTTCACTTAATCTATATATCTACATATACTTTATCAAAATCTAGAAAACCCAAAAGCTAACTACCAATATATATACTTGTTAAATCCCTGTAGAGAAGACACTTTTTCATACTACTACACACGAGTGCACTTGCTAGAATTGATCGTTAGAAAAATGTCATCATCATGTTTCACGAACTAAGAAATTTCTATTTAGAAATTTTGAAATGAAAGATCTTGGTGATGTCTACTTTGTATTGGGAATTCATATACACAGAGGTCGATCTTAAGGTATTATAGGATTATCATAGAGGAGCGATGTCGAAGAGGTGCTTAAAAGGTTTGGCATGCAGGATTCTAAATCTAGGGATACCCAATTGCTAAGGAAAACATGCTTAATCTCAATAATGCCCAAAATAAAATTTGAAAATTCATAAAATGCAAAAAATTCCTTATGCATACGCTATAGGGAGTTTGATGTATGCCCAAGTATGTACACATCTTCATATAATATATATAGTTGGGGTATTATTAATCCAGGAATGGATCATTAGAAAGCAACCAAAAGAGTGATGGGGTATTTATAGAGAACAAAGGGTTATATGCTCATATACAGGAAGTTAGACTAATTAGAGACCATTGGGTATTCTAACTCAGATTTTGAAGGATGACAAGATAGTTTTAGATCCACTTCAGGTCACATTTTCATGTTAGCTGGTGGTGTTGTTTCTTGGTACAATGTCAAGCAAACCGTTACGATTTCATCCACTATGACTGCAAAATTTATAGCATGTTATGAGGCATTAAATCAAGGAGTATGGTTGATGAATTTTGTCACGGGGCTATGCATTGTGGAAGGAATTGAAAGACCACTTTAGTTATACTAAGACAATAAATCAGTTGTATTTTATTCTAACAACAATAGGAGCTTGAGCAAGTCAAAACATATTGACATAAAGTTGGTTATTAAAGAAAAGGTACATGGTGTACAGATTTCCATAGAATACTAAGGGACAAACTCCATGATAATAAATCTTCTTACTAAGGGACTTTCACCAAGGTTTTTCATGAGCATGTTTCTCATATGGGTGCGTTAGAATTTGAGGAATCTTTGATTTGGTGGGAGTTAGTCACTTTTATGTGTTTTGTGTTTTATGTTTGATTTTATATATGCATACCTTGTCTTTTGAACATATTTGGTTTTATAAATATATGGTTTATTATTAAAAAATCGCTCTATAGATTAAAGTTATTATATTGATCTCATTGAGATAAAGTAACGACCAATTGAATATAAACATATATATTATAAATTGGCCTTATCTCTAGTCAATGTGAGACTTCTAACACACCCCCATCACACTGAGGTATATACATCATCTCGGGCATGAGACTAAACATTAATTGGTGGTCCGATAACAGCACGATAGCGGGTGGAACAACATGCCCAACAAACAACAAATATCGCTAGGATATGCTCTAACCATAACTCTAATACCACGTTGAATATAGTGAAAACAATGTATGAGATTAATCTCCTTTGTGTTGAATATACACAGAGTCCTCTATTTAAAATAGAAGAAATATGGGTTAAGCCCAAAATACAAATAAGAAATAATAACAAACTGACTAAAGATAAAAGATAAATATAAAATAAATATAATATATCTAACGTTCCCCCTCAAGCTTGTACATACAAATCGTATGTACCAAGCTTGTTACTAATATAATCCATAAAGGCAAAGTGAAAATATCTGCTTCTGCACTCGAGTGACATCAAATTGCTAATGATTTGCAAGACGACATAAAAGACAAAATACCAACACAAAATACTCCCCTTGAGTAACAAACTTGGGAGGTTGTTCCATGTAAATGTCTTCTTGCAAATCGCCCTTGAGGAATGTCACCAGTGGATAAAGAGGTAATTGTTGGAGAGCCACCACGGCTATAAATAAACTAACAAAAAACCATGTTTTCCATGGAAAAAAAAACATATATGGACGGGTCAAACACAATAGTGACAAAAAAAAGGTCAAAAGAGACAACAACGGAAGAAGCATGGATGAATAGGAGAGAGGAATATTAAAAAAAATCTAAGATTCTCCAATCAATGCACAAGAGCAACCTCTATGCTCCGAATAGTTGCTTGAGAGGAGACGAGATGTGCGACAACGCACGACGAACCTGAAAGAGGAAAACGAGCGACCTCAACGCTGATGCCACAATGCATGACGAAAAATGAAGCAAACCCACAACTTTAAAAGGCGCTAAGAGCGCATGTGAGCTCCGATGAAGGCGTCATTGATGGCATGATGGTCGTCTGGCCGAGAAAATCAAAACCATGTGATCGTCGGTTGAATCTAGAACTCTAGAAATGACAACGATAAACGATGACATTACTGAAAACGGTACATGACACCGTCGCCGGCAGCGACAAATGTAGTGGTAGAGACAAAAACCCACTAAGTCAACCCCATAAAACTAACTTGTAAGATAAGGTTTACACCCACTTATATATTATAAATTGGCCTTATCTCTAGTCGACGTGAGACTTTCAACATTTCTAACATAAAATAAACTTTAACGTGGTTAAAAAAATAGAGATAAAAAATCAATATTTTAAAAAAATGTAGAGACTAAATGATATTAAATTTAATTAAAGACTATTTTTAATTTTACATAGGAAAAAACCTATATTTATTATAAATATAAATATGGTTACAATAATTGGATTATTTAAAATTGCATTATCATTGGATAAAGATATATTTAATTTTTTTTTACAGATAAGATAATCACATATATAGTTTTTGTTTTTAATATATTATGAAAAAAGTTATATCACTATTTAAAATGATAATTAATTCCTATAGAATCGTCCAAAACTTCCCTTTTCTTATTGATGACTTTTGTCTAAAACATAACAGCACCTTGTGGTCAAAACACAAGTTTTGAAATAAAATTAAATTTGAAGTCAAACTTGATTTATGCATCTTAAACCTGAAATTAATATCTATGTGTTTTTTTTACCAGTATATTATATGAACTTTTAAGACCTTATTATTATAACTACTAAAACAGGCACTAGTATTGAAGAAAAAGTGCACTCCTAAACTAAGTACTTAATTCTCTGATAAATGTAGCAGCAGGTTTAGTTAATTCAACACAACACTCTCAGTGTTTAACTCTCCTACTGTTTAAGCAAATTGATATAAGAAAGTAATTCTATGCGACATAAAAGTCAATTAATTTGTCAATGGCTACGCAACTGTTCTGTGTCCTTTTATGTTAAAAAACAGAAAGAGTATGAAGAAGAGAAAAAGAACAAGAAGGAGGGTATTTTTGGAAATTTGAAGACGATATACCAAATTTGACGAGCTCGTATTTCCAGGGTAGAGATAGAGAGTTCGTGACACGTGTCCGCGTATGACGCGCTTCAAATGTCAGTGTTGAGAGTCTTCATAGCATACGCGAAGCCAAAAACACAACTGATTCTTTTCATCCCATGTTCTGTTCCCCACGCATATTAATACCTTACCACCTTCTTCTTCGTCTTTCTTTCTTTCTATGTTGTCATAATTTTCTTCCTCTCTTTCTCTCTCTTTCAACCACCCAACCAAACATCTTCCACTCTCAACTTCCTTAGAAATTCCAAACCTCAAATCCTTCCTTTTTTTCTCCTTCACTCATTATCTGAAAAGTGTTGCGTAGAACTGACAATTGTGGCAGGGCCTAATGGGTAACTGCCTAGATTCTTCTGCCAAAGTTGATGCAGCTCAGAGCTCCAGATCCACTTCTGGTTCGTCACGTTAGATCATTACCCTCTTTCTGTTTTTTCTTGTTTTCGGTTTTCTGGAGGCTTGTGATCCTGATGCTTTCTTTTTCATGGTGTTTTGGGAACTGGGTTTTCTTGGTATGGGTTGAGGAGGTTCTAAAGTTTAGTTCTTTGTCTCTCTTGGTAACTGGGGTTGGATGAAGTTTGATTATTTTCTCCTAGTAGTACAGTAATATATGAGTTTTTTTTTGGACGGTTGTGTTCTGGTTTTTTGTTAGTGTTTACTGTTTGAAAGTTTCAGCTTGAGATATTACTACAAGGGTTCAGATTCTTGGAAATAATATAATTTTTCTACTTTTATTATTATGCTTTTAGGATATTTCTTCTTCTTTGATTCTTTTGAGGATGGAAACGTTTCCTTATGGTCTAATTTTAGGCATGGATTGTTTTGAGGATTGAAGTTTGGTTGAATTGTAAGCAGTTCGTAACGTTATAAAGGGGAAGATTTGGTGTTGTTTTTCTGAGATTATTAGGATTGTGGGTTGAAATGAGGAAATTGAATAATAAATAAAGAAAATTGTTTTGTTCTTTTGGTTGCAGTGTATGAAATTGTTCAGAAAAGGGTTCTAGTATTGATGATGGTTAAAATTTAGCTCAATTATTTCGGTACTTGCTTTTGTTTGTGTGGTGGTACCATATATGGATTAACCAATTTTCCCCTTTATTTCTGCATCAGGAATCTCAAAAACTACACCTTCTAGCTTATCTATTCCATCATACAGTGAAAAAAGCAACGCCTTAAGTCTGCCCACACCAAGGTCTGAGGGTGAAATCTTGTCTTCTCCAAATCTTAAGTCCTTCACATTCAATGAGCTGAAGAATGCCACCAGAAATTTTCGGCCTGATAGTCTTCTCGGTGAAGGAGGATTTGGATGCGTCTACAAAGGATGGATCGACGAACACACATTTACAGCTTCAAAGCCTGGATCAGGAATGGTGGTTGCCGTAAAGAAGCTCAAACCTGAAGGTTTTCAAGGTCATAAAGAATGGTTGGTAAGTGTTTGCTTTCAATCCTGCATAAAAAGAAAGTACTTTTGTTTTCTCAATACACATGGTAATGAAATTTTTAATCAATATTTCAGACTGAGGTTAACTACCTTGGACAACTGTACCATCCTAATCTGGTTAAATTAATCGGTTACTCCTTGGAGGGAGAGAATCGGCTATTGGTCTATGAGTTCATGCCGAAAGGGAGCTTAGAGAACCATCTGTTTAGAAGTGAGTTACATAAACCATTACTCAGAATGATCTTTTTCTTTTGACAAAGATGTTTTTGAAAAGTATAATGGTCAAAGTAATGGATATTTGAGTTTCCTTGATTTATAATACATTGATTTTACTTGACAGGAGGACCACAACCTCTGTCTTGGTCAGTGAGGATGAAAGTGGCTATTGGTGCTGCTAGAGGACTCTGTTTTCTTCATAACGCCAAATCACAAGTCATATACCGTGATTTTAAAGCCTCTAACATCCTACTTGATGCGGTAAGATAAAATGCGAGTTCTTCGTTTTTCTTTGTGTAAACTGTTTGTTTATACTTATCATGGAAAGCGATTGCAGGAGTTCAATGCTAAACTGTCTGACTTTGGTTTAGCCAAGGCGGGTCCTACAGGTGATAGAACTCACGTCTCTACTCAGGTCATGGGCACTCAAGGATATGCAGCACCTGAATATGTTGCAACTGGTATGCTTTACCCTTTACCCTTTACCCTGGTTATTAATCTTCAATCTGTCTCCATTTTTAACCTAATTGATTTACAGGTAGGTTGACGGCGAAAAGTGATGTGTACAGCTTTGGAGTTGTGTTACTTGAACTTCTATCTGGAAGAAGAGCTGTTGATAAAGCAATAGCTGGTATGGAGCAGAATCTGGTGGACTGGGCAAAACCATATTTGAGCGACAAACGAAGACTGTTCCGGATCATGGATACCAAGTTGGAGGGGCAGTATCCGCAAAAGGGTGCTTTCATGGCTGCCACACTCGCCCTACAATGCCTCAACAGTGAGGCCAAAACAAGGCCTCCAATGACAGAGGTTTTAGCCACCTTGGAACAGATAGAAGCCCCCAAAGCTTCATCCAGAAACTCTCATTCTGAACACCACCGAGTTCACACTCCTGTCAGAAAATCTCCTGCACGCAACCGCTCACCGCTAAGTCTAACTCCTACTGCATCCCCTCTTCATGCTCACCGGCAATCGCCTCGTCTGCACTGAGATTTCATCATAAAACATATCCCTATGTATGTATATTCCTTGTTTCTATATCTGCTTGTCTTTTCGACAGTAAATGCAATTTTGCCATGTTAAGTAGAATCAATACTTAACACCATTTATTCTCAAACAAAAGTAATGTTAAGTTTACATTCATTTTACATATATTATAAGAATAAAGTGAATTTTTATTTTTAAAAGAAAAAGATAAAAAAAATTATTAAATGAATGTAAAAATTTAAAGAATAGTTCATCCAAATGCCATTCTGCAAGTTGTAACAGATGTGTTCCTGACCATCCAGAAAACTGAACATCTTAAGCATAAAAGAGATAGAAACCTGTAATGCCATCTGTAAAAAGCAAAGGTTATTTTAGTTTTAAAATGCATAGTTTTCGAGTATTTGATATTAAAATGGAAATTATTGTGCCGTTTTTGGTGATGTTTGATTTTCCAAGGAAAAGGTGACGGTTTTTAGTTTTGTGTGCGAAGATAGTTGTGTTATGATGGGAGAGAGTTACTGGCACATGCAAAATCTCGAATTGAGCTGTTGTTGTTTACACACCGGGGGAAGCGTCGCGGAGATATATGATACACATGACTTGAAAAGACAAATAAAGTAAAATTATTATTCATTAATAGCAATTTTTTATTAGTAATAAATTATATGTATGTAACCGTTGGCAAATGTTAGAAAAAATGTGCACAGGCTGACGTTTTGGAATTTTAACCTTAATTTCTAACAAATCACGTTTAGTATTATTCGAGGTCTGTGATAAATTTTCCTGATCTCTTGTGCAAATATCATTAGTGGAAGAAATTATTAAGCTAGAGAGATAAATTAATTAAGAGGACATTAACAGATAAATAAGGTGGGAAAATAAATATATGGAATAACAGATGTTAAATAAGAACACTCTTACAGTATACACATTTTTTTTTAAATTTTGTTAATGATTATTTTTTAAACTTAAATAACTGTTCTTAAAAACGTTACTTATATACAATAAACAAATTACTTATAATAAATTCATAAATATTTTAATTTAATATCATTTTTTTAATAGTTATTGCAATGATAAATTATAATAAAAATGTAATATATAACACGTGTTTTCACTAAAAATATTATAACTCTTAGTATTGGTTCAAAAAATAAGATGCCATGAGAGACGTTTGTAGAAAAAAAAAAAACTTAATACCTCGTATTTGTGTGAAAATCTCAGTTCAGTCCTCAAGTTTTGAACTATCTCAATTGGGTCATAATTTTTGTAAAAATGCACACATTTTACCCTAACCTTTAACTGATCTCAAACGGCGTTAAGTTTAGCTGACGTGGTATGCTGACGTGTTGGCTTAATCCCTTCTCTGTCCTCGTATTTGTGTGAAAATCTCAGTTCGGTCCTCAAGTTTTGAACTGTCTCAATTGGGTCATAATTTTTGTAAAAATGCACACATTTTACCTCAATCGCTAACTGATCTCATTGTGCAACAGTTATCTTCTACTATCAGTGGAATAAATAGCTTAAAGGCTGGTGATGAACCTATAGGTTACCAAGTTGGTTCATTTGCAGAAAAGGTTGTGAGGCTGATTGCACTGGTTACGCGAGTTTTCCGGTGACTTTATGTTTTGAGCCAACGAGATAATCTGTGTAAAATCCTTGATTCTCAGAGAGATGGATAAAATCCCTAATTCAAATAAACTAAATAATAAGCATTGTGCCATGTGAAACACTGCTTATTTTAAAAAATAATTCATATAATTAAATAATACACGTCAGCATGTCCTTTGGCTACCTCGTCAGCTAAACTTAACGCCGTTTGAGATCAGTTAACTATTGGGGTAAAATGTGTGCATTTTTACAAAAATTATGACCCAACTGAGACAGTTCAAAACTTGAGGACCGAACTAAGATTTTCACACAAATACGAGGACCAAGAAGGGATTAAGCCAACACGTCAGCATACCACGTCAGCTAAACTTAACGCCGTTTGAGATCAGTTAACAGTTGGGGTAAAATGTGTGCATTTTTACAAAAATTATGACCCAATTGAGACAGTTCAAAACTTGAGGACCGAACTGAGATTTTCACACAAATAGAAGGACCAACGGAGGTATTAAGCCAAAAAAAAAAGGGAGTTACTCCCTCACCTCCCCACTTGCTTCTGCCACCTCTCCAATTTTTCCCTTTTTTTCTAATTACAAAAATATCCTTTTCTTTTACCTTTTTATCCTTTTTACATTTTTATTTTTAAAATTATTTACCAAATCCTTCACAACTCACCCCCCCCCCCAAACATGGATGAAGTATCATCCTTGAATTGAACCTACTGACCTAATCCAAGGTCCACAAGATACAATTTCTTTTTATGTGGTGTAGATGGTTGGTCTAGTAAAAAGTTTTCCGTCTTTACATCGTGATGACATAGCTATAATGAGCGACGAGAACCAAAATATCATATTTAGAAACCAATAATCAATATAACAACTCAAAAACTTGGATTATGGCAAACAAATCAATAAAAAAAAGGATTAATACAAAAAAAAAAATAGTTTTGTGAACATTTTCTTTAGAGTGCATCTTCTCCAAGAACATACTCTTTAGAGTGCATCTTCTCCAAGATTGATAATGACTCCACTGCAATGCATGAAAGCATCTCTGTAGACATTCTACACATTCAGAGCACTGTCAACAGTACTTCAAAGAATAAACAATGAACCACTTGGACACCCTAGAAAAGCAAGGAAGAAGTGAAGTACAATGAAACAAACAACTTCAAATCAATAATAATAGTAAAAAGAATCAATGCCCTTTTTTATTTCATCAAACCCAAAAAACACCCCTCCCTCTTCCAGCAACAACACGAAACACCCCCCTTCCGCCGTTTCCACCGCCAAGAAACAAAGAATCCTTTTTTCACTCTTCAAGTGATGGCATGCATTGAGCAAAACTCCAAAATCCACAGCCTGGTCTATCTGCAAAATGCTATAACTACTGAAATCAAACCATAAACAAAAAACAAGGTCTTAGTAGCAAAATTAAATTTCGAAACCAAAATCAATAAGGTAAACCTATTAACAACACCAAATTAGCAAAAAGAAGTAAAATAGAACCAAACCAGCCGCAACTAAAAAGAGAAAATAAGTACACTGGTTAAAAATCATCCCTGCAAAACAAAAACCAAAATCAGAAAGAAAATAGAAAACTGCTTAGAAAGTTAAACGGATGTTGACATCCGTTTTGCCTTAAACGGATGTTGACATCCGTCGACGGACTCCAATATCCGTTTAAGCGGTTTCACAAAAGGGTTACGTACCTCACCTCGCCGCGACTTCCCTGATTAAAGCAGAGCAACGTAGAGAGATAATCACCACGCTTTCACACCACAACAATAAAGAAAAATACGAGAAAAAATTTCTAGGAAGAAAAAGTAAAGATGAAAGCTTTATAGAAAGAAAGAGTAAAGGTAAAAGCATTCACATAAAAATAGAATAAATAGATTATGTGGAGTGAGTGAATGAAATCATAAAATTTTAATCCTAAATATAAATTTTTACTAAAAGATAAAATAGAAATAGAAAAAATAGAACAAAGAATAAAAATGGAAAGGAAAGGTGTAGGGAGCAAGTGAGGAGATGCAGGGAGTAACCCAAAAAAAAAATGTAAACTCTTAAAAATATTAATTTGAGTGAAAAACAGAACCTTTAAGTAAAACTTCATATTCAATATCTTTGAATAAATAAATAAGGGTTTAATCATACATTATTCATATTTACATTATTGTTCTCAAATAAGTATCTTTTTTTTTATCTTTTGAAATATTAGAGCAATTAAGTTTTATATTTAGTTTCGTACTAACAAATTAAAGGTGTTAAATGTTCGTTTGTGGATTTTTTTTCAATTCTTTTAATTATTTTTAATTTTATTATTATTGAAAAAAAAATTAAAACATATAAAAAATTGTCACAGTTCACGGTTTTTTCAATTTTTTAATTATTTTTATTTTTATTTTTTTAAATATTTTAAAAATTATATAAAAAATTGTCACTTACAAAACTGACATGGTACTACGTGACATTGTCAATGTCACATATTATTGTCAAACCATGTGTCATTGAGACAAAAAAAAGACTAAATTGAGACAAAATAAAAATAACAAAACAAATTAAGACTAATGTAATAATATGTGACTTGACTATGTCATTGTCATGTGTCAAAATGTATCACAATGTCAGTTTGACACATAACAATTTAAAAAAAAATAAATAAAAAATAAAAATAAAAATAAAAATATTTAAAAAATTAAAAGAACTATGAATTGACTTATGATTCCCTCTTTAATGGTTTAATACAAAATTAACAACAATAAATTATTCTAAATTTTCAAAACTAAAAACTTAATTGAAAAAAAAAAATGAAAGACTTATTTGAAAAAAAGTAACCAGAAAAATAAAAAATATGTATGATTATACCATAAAAGAAAGCTATAAAAGTGATTTGGTTGATTCCTATAAGTAAAATGCTTTCATAAAACTTGATAATTGATAATTCGCCAACAAAATAATGATAAAAAACAACTTGTGGAGTATGTTGTGATTGAAAACCCGACGCTGTTTTTTTAACACAGAAGTTTGAAATCTGGAATTGATTACTGCAATATTTTTGTCACTTGGAAGTGATAAGTTGTTCTATAAAATTTAATGTATACAATGCTAATAAATTACTAATTTCAACTATTAAATAAAAAGAATGACGGTGATAACAAAATATAAGTAATTTGATCTTCTTCGTAAAACATTTAATTAAGTTAACAAATGAATAATCATTGATTATAACTTTTTAATTAACAAATAAAAAGTCAACAAACTTACTAATTTGATTTTTGATTGAATAATGGGATAAACTATTCACACTAATACGTATGCTACTTTGTATTTTAATATTTTTTTCTTGACCTTGTTTCTTAGAAATAATGGAAACATTATAATAACACACTGCCATTTACCAGAATTGATATAAAGTTACTAAATTTTGTGGATTGTAAGACCCACATGATCCAATTTTAAGGCCTGTGGTATATGAAACAAACAAACATAATAAATTCTCCTTTTCACTATCACGGTTTCCTCGTGCACCTTCATGGAACAACAATTTCCAATCAACTTCTGGATAATTTAAAATTTTTATATTAAAATGATTTATAAATTATATAATTCTGAAGGTGTTTTCTATAAAAAATTAATTTCAAATTATATAATTTAAAAACTTCATTTTTGCGAAAAATAATTTTTGTATTTTTATACAATTCGGAAACTTTGTATACAAAAGGTTGACTTTCAAAGTGCAATTCATGAATCCGGAAATATATTCCAAATTATATAATTAAGAAATAATTTTTTTTTTCATGAAAAAAAAAAATCTAAATTGGTAATCTAAAATACAAAATTGATTTTTAGATTCTACAATTTAGAAGTCAAATTGATTTTTAAACTATGTAATCTTCCATACTCTTTCCAACTTTTGGATTGCAAAATTCAAAAGATTTTCGGATTACATAATAACCTTAAAGCGAATGTGGATTGCAATATTTATAGGTGGAAGGTTTCTCCATGCACATCCAACACTTCTTACATTTCCAGTTAGATTGTTTTGCCTTTTATTAAATGAAAAAATAGAAAAAGATAAATAAGCAATAATTATTACTTAACAAATAAAATTTGTTAATTATTTTATTAACTCCCTTTGGTTTGTTCTCTCTTATTTGTTTTTCTTCTTTTTCTTTTTATGGCTTTCGTGATTTTTACTACTCTGTCATTGGTGGTTCTTGTTACTGGAGTTTTCTTTGGTGGTCCCTTGGTAGTGGCGGTATTCTATTCATCTTCTTCACAAGTAAGCTACTTTTACGTTTGAATTTAGAAGTGTTAGGAAACAAACAGAAAGTTGAAAGCTGGTTTAAAAAATCAACATATTTCAAGACTGATCGAATTTTAAAATTTGGTGAAAAAAATATTAGACTTCATACATAATATAATTTTGAAAGTCGATTAAGAAAATAATTGAATTTCAAAATTGGATTAAAAAAGTTATTGGATTTCGATTAAGAATTCTCAAAATTTCAAAATCCAATTAAAGTTTCGTCAAAATTTAAAATCTAATTAAGACTTTGTCGGATTTTAAACTCTGGTTACTTTAATTTTCTTTAATTTTTTTTGTTTCTAATTTTATTTATAATTTGTTAGAACTTTTTATTAAGAATATTTTGAGATATTATGATTAATATTAAGTGAGGTATTGAGGGGTAAAGATGTTATGTTATAAGTGCTTAATATTTTAAGATGGACGTTTATCCTTTTGGTTTAATGGATTCACAAGTGAATTTATACTTTGTGACAAATTTATCTACTTTCATCAATGCAATGTGTGAGAGAGATTATATAATAATTTTACAACTAATCAATTGTTTTACAAACGTGATTAGTTAATTAAATGAGTTCAAGGGATTGTTTTTCATCTTATGTTTGTTGTGGTAACTATATGATCTGATAAAGCTATTGGTGAACCTAGAAGAAAGACGTTTGTCTTTTTAGGATGTGAAAGGGGTGGAAAGTACAAGAGATACAAACCTGATATTCAACCTAGTATATACAACATAAGAAAATATGAGTGTTCATTTAAATTGAGGGATAAACCAAATTCTAATGAAGAAGGGTGAATATTGAACATTATATGTAGACATTGTAACCATGATTTGATACAAAGTTTAGTTAGTGACCTTTTTGCTTGAAGGTTAAATCCTAGTGAACAGTTCTTACTTGTTGATATGACTAAGAGTCAAGTGAAGCCTACAAATATTCTACCGACTTTATGATTGTAACGTCACAATAATCAAACAAATATATAATGCAAGGTATACTTACAAACGATCTTTGAGAGGATCGAGAATTGAATTGCAACACTTGATGATGGTGTTGGAGCACGATAAATACATCCATTGGAGTAGATTTGTTGAAGAATATGAGGTGGTAAGAAACCTTTTTTGGACACATCCCGGTGTAGTGAAAGTGTTGAATACATTTAATGTTGTTTTCTTTATGGATACGACATACAAAACTAACAAGAACCGACTATTATGCTTGAGATAGTTGGGGTGACATCTACAAGGTTAACTATCTCAATGGCCTTTACATTCCTATAAATTGAATGACAAAATAATTTTACTTGGACTTTGGCAAGGCTTAAAGGATTATTTCTAATGTATTAGGGCGATCCATAGGTCATTGTTTGCGACAAATACTTGAATTTGATGAATGTCATTGACAATGTATTCCTTGAAGGTTAGTTTCTATATCGCTTCCACATTCTGAAAAATGTGAAAGCCAAGTGCAAAATATTAATGGATTATGTTGAGGCAGGAGTCAATGTTTACTGACTATGTTGATCGCTTTCAATATGCTTGTAGTTCATAGTCTTTATTCTTCAAGTATGTGAATTAAACCTAGATTATTCCTTATAGAACATACTTCGTAAAGACGTTGACAAACTGAGTTATGTATCTAGGAAACACAACAAAAAATAAGTATGTTTTAATTTTATTTTTCATTTACTTGTTTTTGTTATATGTTTTACGATATTGTTCATGTTAAGGTTATCAGGCTTGAGTTCGTTCACTAGAGCCTAAAAAATACTAGACACTAGTATGGAAGATCTTTGTTCTTATTGGGATACTATTCATAATGTCATCATCTTGTAACATAATTATATAAATGTGTCTTTTGATAAAAAAAAAAACTCAATCTTATGAGTGAAGTGATAACGGTTGAAAAACCGTTATTTTCATATGCTATTTTGGACTAAGTTACACCCTTTACTGCTTAGAATCAGCTTAGAATCAAGTAAAACTATATAAATGAGTCAGTTGAGAGTTAAAAGCTATTTTTAGCGATATTATGATTGTTTTGCAGAAATCTAATGAAAATGAAGATTGGGGATGAAAATGAAGGTCTTAGACTCAAGGAAAATGAAGAATATTGAAGAATAGAAGAGTCTAGGAACTGCCCGGCGGCAGACCCCTGACGCCGGGCGGTCCGACGGGAGGAGAAGACATCAGCAGAGGACGCCGGGTGGCAGACCCCTGACGTTGGGCAATTTTGCGGCACAAGGGAAACCGCCGGGCGGTGGCGCGATTTAGGGTAAACTGCCGGGCGGCAAAGTGTGACGCTGGGCGGTTGTCAGACGGGCTTGGCCCTGTTTTCTGTTGCACTCCTCAGTTATAAATAACCCTGTTGCGATTTCCTATTCAATTCCTTTGACAGAAGAGGGCAGTCAGACCTAATTTTAACACTCTGGAGAGGATCTCTTGGATGCTTAGGCTCCTCTTCATCTTTTCTAGGGTTTGTTTTCCATATCTTCCATTATTTTCATCTTGGTTCACCATGACAATGGTGAACTAAACCCTTTTGTTGTTGGGGGAACAATGTAATCTTTTGATACTCTCTTTTATTGAAACTCTTGTTTAATTATATGATTTTCATATGCATTTATTATCAATTGTTGGGTTCTCATCTGTGCTTAAACCTTTTATCGTTTAACTCATTCGGTAACTGTTATTTGCCTTTATTGATACGGGGACGTACATTAATGTCATGAACTGGTGAATAATCCCTTGGTTAAGCAATACCACCTAGGGATAGGGGGTAGGACGACCAATTGTTTTTGCTTCTGTTTGTAATGCGTTGCTAGTTACTAGGGGAGGCTAGGGATAGCAAGCCGGTAATTAGTAATAGGCCCTTTTCGCCGAGGGATCGGGTTAAGGGGAGGCCAAGAAAGTTTGCATAACAATTAGACAATAAAGCAATTTAAACAAGAGGAGTAAATACGAGATAGAGGATTAGATGAAATTGTAAACCCCCAACAACTCCATTCATTCATACTATTTTCTAGTCAATTGAATCAACACATTGCATGTTTATTTTTTTTGTCTTTGCATTCACCACAATTATTAATTTTTCTTTCACAAGTCTTACGATTTTGATTCACACGAACGATAAGGCCTTTCGAGTCTCATGGGAAGAACGATAATGGGTTATACCATTTATATTACTTTAAACGATATGGTACACTTGCCATCCCGTTAACATGAAGCTTTTAAAGAAACCAGATATGAAAGAATCACTGAACGTTATCGAGATGTGCTTTAAGGCTCATTGGATGTGTATTGACTAGTCATACCCAAACTACCTTAACATATGTTTAGGCAGATGTTAGTGAACCATCTCACCAACTCTGATCCACCCAGAAAGCATAGATGACCAGAAGTGGACGACTAGCCCGATGCGACTCATATTGGCACTAGATGACCCCATCATATGTGACTCCATTCAAATGTGCCCTAATCTCAAGTAGGCCGAAAACTTGCCTCCCTATCACCCAACGTGCAACATAAGGTCTGTCTACGTCATAAGTTGACAACAAATACCTCATTCCCATCTCGGGAAAGTTCTCATAAATTCAACTCTAGACCAAAATCAATTAAAGTTTTGTGAACAATGAAAAAATAAAGGAAATCAAAGTGTAAGATATATGTGTACCTGTAAAAGAATCATATATCCAACCATATGTTTTGTCCTCAATAAAGTTGGCATCTTCGAGCTACTCGTACAAATGGGTCAGTGCAGCAACTTCTTAGGCATATCCGCCATATGCGTGCAAGTCTCTGAAAAACATTAAGTAGAATAAATGAATCAAGGTGGCTCTCTTATATATAAAAATAGTGCATCCAACTAGATTCAATAAGTATGTCTGTGTAGCGCACTTTCATTACTGTTGTCCACAACACTCATTATAAACATCTCTCAACCAACCGAGCCTAACTCATTATTAACAAATGATAGATGAAAAAAACACAATAAAACAAGTAGGAAAATAACATCAACAATATGGAAGAATAAAGGATATATAAGGACAAAAATACTTAGCTCTTGAAGAACCAAAACTCTTGATACCAAATGATGGCAACCTCCTTGGCTAGGTTGGGCCAAAGCTAGGAGATGTGCATGTAAGGGTGTTTCCTTGGATGAATGGTAAGGAAATGTGGTGGTAAATGGTCCAAGGATGATGAGTTAAGGTGTGGATGGGGTAGAAGCTCAAAGCCTATAGGAAATATGGTGGTAGTGGTGTAGTGTTAGGTGGCTCCAAGAGAGATTAGGCCAACTCAAGGAGGAAGATGACTAGAAGGGCCTCTAAGGTTGTTTCAGTCTTGATCAAGGAAGAGTATGACCATATTTTGGCAACATAACATTACTTAATTCCAAGATGAAATACAAGGGTGGAGACACCTCTATTTATAGGCCAAGGGTGTCTCCTTCTAACCCTAAAAGCATGATCTTCCACCTTTGCGCTCATTGGCAAAAAATGAGGCCTTCTAACCTCTCCAATGATGGGAGGACATGTGGCCCCTCACAAAACACAATCTTTTCCATTCCTAGAGTGTCATGTAGTCACTACTAAAAGTAAATCCTCTCCACTCCTAGGGTGTCATGTGACTACCTTTTAAATAGCAAATCCTCTCCAATGAAAGCATGACACATGATACACACTTTCCACTTGGTTTGGATATCTAACTTAGGGAAAATCCTATGCTACTTAGGCCTTAATATAAGCCTTAATCAAACAACTACATGGCCAAATATAAGGCCTAAATAAACCTACATTACTCTTCAATCCATGCTCCATGATGACTTCAAAGGTGGCCCACAAGGTAGAATTGATGTCATCTTCATAAATGGCTTCCACTCTCTTAAAAGTGTTTGACCATTGTTAGGGAATTTGCCATCATGTTATTAAGAAACATCAAAACTTAAATTATTATTTTTATATTAAATGCTGATAAAATTATACTTATTTTTTTTATTTGAGTGTTACAAAATATTATTTAATTTTATTATATTATTAATAATGATTTGGCGACATTTCAATCACTCTTAAATCGTTAAGTATTAAACGGAACTAATGTAGTGACAAAATTAATTTTAAAATATTGGAATATATAAGCTTCCTTAGAGAAAAATAAATAAATAAATAAATAAATAAATAAATATATATATATATATATATATATATACATTGAGGTCCTAAGCATAGTTGTAAGATCCGAAATTTAAGAATTGTGATATGTATTTACGAGGGTTGAAATATAAGGAAAGATTATTTGTAAAAAGTTAAAATTTGAATTTTTTTTAGTAAAAGAGAGTATGAGAGAATGCCTATTTCTTGAGAAATTATTATGTGTATTTATAAAATTTTTTAGTAAAAGAGAGTATGAGAGAATGTCATATGTATTATTAATATATAAATATTTATATCAAATATATTTTATTAGACTATATAACTTAGTATATTTGTTGGATTATGCACAATATATATTTTTACTCTTATTTTATTTTTACGTAGGAATAAAAATTATAAAACTCATTAGATTTAAAATAAATTACAGATTATAAGTCATTTAAATTGCTATTTTCTTTAAAGTTGAAATTATGTTTTAAAATACAATTTTTTTATAAACTTTATATGTTAAAATATGATTTCAACTTAAAGATGTTATTATCACATTTAAAACTCATTGGAGGAGTTATTATGAAAAGAAGAAACTCTTTTTGTTTTTGTTAAACTTATTGTCTATTTGACAGTGAATTTTGATTGTAATGCTAAAATATTAAATGGAGATTTACCAGTAAGTCAAAGTCAATAAAAAATTTGAAATAACAATACAAAATGTTAAAAAAGTTAAATGAGTATGAATTTTGATGAAAGGTTGGTATATATGAATCTTTGAGTTTACCCTTAACATATTATGTTGTTGTACTTGAGCTCCACAAACTAATAAATATAGTTCAGTTGTTTTAACTTGATACATAATAATGTAACATGTGATTTCAATCTAATGGATAGGTATAAAATAACAATAATGTTTTAAAACATACTTTATTATTTTTAATATAAACTAAATTTGTTATAAAAACATGATATTTATGAAAGGAGTATTTTAAAACATGACTTATACATACATTTAATTTATTTATTATTTTTTATAGTTGTCTTAAATTAGGGATGGTAGAACGGATTAGTTCGACCGAAACCTAGTAAAATCTAACAGAAGATTATTTCTGTTAAAGACTGAATTCGAAAAACTTGAACTATTCGACTCTGGATTCAAGTTACAACATGGATATAGAGATTGAAAGAAAAATATTCAAACTTGTTAGCAATTGTGAATATGAACATTTGCTCTTGTAAAAAGGGGAAACCTTTGGAGAATTCCTGTTTTCTTTATTTTCGCTCAATAGTCATTAATTGAAGATTTGCTTTTTCCTTTTTTTTCGTCATAGTTATGGGATCTCTTTAAGGTCTGCTCTTTCTTGGTTTATACAATACGTACTTGTTAATGTTAATTTTATCATGTTGGGTTGCATTTCTTAACATATATCTTCACTGATTCAAAACAGAGAGGCAAGAAACAATATAAATTATTCAGAGAAAATTTCCTGCAAAGAAGAAGAACGAGATGGGAGCGTCATCACACGACACCAACAAGGTCTTCAGCTGTACCGCAATGGTGTAGTGACTAGTGTTGGTTTTGCTTCTTGGTTTCTGGATAAAGAAAGCAAAGCTTAGTTATTTTAAAATATTAGGTCTTTTTTACATTAACATTGTCATATCAATTAGGTTGATATTGTAACATAATGTATAAGTGCATAGTTCATCCAGTTTTGATAAAAAACAATTCTGCCGTTAACATTTTTTATGTTATAAGCAAAAATATTAATGTGAACAACTTTTACAAAATATGGAACGTTTCTAAACTTTTGAAAAAAATGTAGGATCAATTTGAACACAACTAACAAACCGAAGTACCGGAATATGTATTAAGCTTTTTTTTTTTGAAATTTTTATTTTTAAAATTTGTTTGTATTTTAAATGAAGATTTAATGATATAAATATTTTTTAAGCTTTTAATTGATTAATTAGGAATTTTAATTTGATAAACTAAAATAATTATTATATTTACATTTTAAATTAATTTATTATAATTAATAATTTAAACTTAATAAATGCTAATAATTTAAATTATAATAATATTACATATTTAAAATCTTTACAAAAATATAATAAAAAAAATTTAATCTTTTTAATTTTTATTTTAAAAAAATAAAAAACAAATGGACCTCTAGGTCAATAGCAGTGAAACACATCTTTGGCTTGCGAATTTGGTGGACTAGCCAGATAGAGACAAAACAAATTGACTCATCATTTTGACGAGCTGACAGACTGAGGAGTAAATTACAACCTATTTTGACACTCTTATCTAAAATACATGTAAAAGGTAAAAATAAAAAATAAAAAATGAGAAGATGATTTATTTAGTTAATATTGTATTAATGTTTTACAATCTAAAGATGTTTGCTTATCTTGATATGTAACCGCATCTGAATAATCGTCACCACCCTGCTTTTAAAAGTTGTCTTCAATACTCAAATTATCATCCAAAATTTAATATTACAAACAATAATTTATAATGAAAATTCACTAAGCAATCTTCATGAATTTTCCGAAGGAGGATTCTTAGGGATACTGGGAAACAAGCATTAATGAAATACAAATTTAATCTATATAAAAGTTTAACACTATTTCTAAACCCTAAAACAATGTATTATGAATATTTTTTTATAAAATGTTCAATCTTTTCGTCATATTTAATATTAAACTTCCATTTGAATTTCAATATCTGAATTATCTTGATCGGTAAAAAGAAAAAAATATTTAGCATGGTACACACGATACAGCTCCAAGAATTAATATATCGATCATTGCTAAGGGGTGATCACAAATCACAGATTCTCTTCAAAATGGTTTGAAATTAAACAAAGAACCACACATCTCAGAAATATAATGAAAGTAAACTAAATACCATCATTACTCACTAACCTTTTTCATTTGGTAATGAAAACTTTAAACTTGAGAAAACCAGATTTGGTGTTCTTCACTTAACTTTTTCTCTTTTTTGAATTTCAAGTATCACCAGGAGTTCCCCCAAACACTTCAGTATGGAATTATCTTTTGATACGATGATACAACCCTTAATGAAGCGTTCAAGGGAACTCTAGGAAAAACCTGAAGTACTATATGTCTTTGTTTATCATCTGCTTCATCAAAATCTTCTACTTCTTGGTTTGTAAACGTTTCCTATGTTGTTATATATATAGTGGTTTTCTCTTGTCACAACAACGTTGTTTCTGCCAACAAAAACCATCAGCAGCATCAACCATTCACTGAACCTAGACAGTGGTCAAGTGGGAATCATTATGTCTAGCAGTCTCGATTTTCTTTTTCTTATGTTATAATCTTTATACTTGAATCATATATCAGTCGTCTTTTTCCTTTTCTGGAATCTGGCATCTGGCATGCAAATAATGTGGTGGTATCCTACGTAAGAAGATGTTATTCGTAATATATATATATGATTCAATATAGGTCACAGGTTGTTTTTGCAGTCTGAATTTGTTATGAACCGTATAAATGCAAATACTCTTAATGCTTTCAGTTATGCTTAGGAATGAGTTTACTTACGAGAATAAGCTTGACAACATTTGATTCTATGATGAAAGATGGGGAGTATTTGTTCATTTGAAAGTGGTGGAAGTGGATGGGTCAGAAAATAATTATAAAAGCTATGACAAGATACCATGGCCATTGGCAACCACTTTCAATGTTATTCTCTTCCCATCTTTCCCACAATTGTGTCCACATTCAACAACAATAGGTAAGTTATATGAAACTCAAGAATTGCAAATTTTATCTTAACTTATAATTGATTGGATACTTTTTTTTTTAATTTAGTTCGATATATTAAAAATGTAATTTAATTTTTTTTTTATTTCATACAACTCGATCTTATTCCTCTATTAACAATTTTCTACTAATATTTAATCCATTTCATAAAATAGTATTACAAAACACACACTTTGTAGATAATTTATTTATTTGTTAATTATATTTTTAGTTTTAAATTATAACGCGATTTTGGTTTTTTTTGTCTGTCTCAAACTTTGATTATATTAAGTCTCTACACTTATGAATGTATGTAGTGATCATCACCTAACAATGTCAACTGATTTTTGGCTAAGCAATTGACAACACTAACCTTTCAAAATGTTCATAGGAGAACTTATAAAATACATCTATCATGATTTGTTGTTTGTTATTTTAAAAAAATAGATAACATCATTGGGAGAAAAGAATTGTATTAATTTCTAAGTATAAAGATATAATATGATTAAAGTTTGATATAGAGACCAAAACCAAAATGTTTTAATTTAGGGATAAAAATTAAAGTTAACCTTTTATTTATTAATCCGTCCTCAAGCCTTATGTTGTGTCATACTAAATACTTTGTCTTCAATCATTTTATCAATTATAAGTACTAAAACAATTTACGAGGAATGAGATAGGTTTAAGTTTAACTCACAAAATGTTTATTGATGGTCCAACACAATAGGTCTAATAAGCAATCTTCCCTTTCATAGTCTCATACTATATTAAAAAGTGAATTTAAACTTAATTCATCAATACAATATTAACTTGCAAAATAAAGTTTACTTCTATTTTATATGTTATAATTTAGTTTTATTTCTATTTAATGTGAGATTTTCAACACAATTTTGAATGAAACCACTTTATTCTCAGTCTAAATTTCAATTCCCATATTTAATCTCTCAAGCTTCCCATATCCTTTAATAATCCATCCTTGAAATTCGAATTCTATGAAACTTCTCAAATGCCTCGTTTATCTTTCAAAAATTTTACTTTATCACTTACTGTCCATGCCATTATGCAATCAAACCATCTCATCTTTCCTACATCTACACTTTGCTTAAATATCTTCACAATCAAGACACATATATATCCACTCATAAGCTCTAGGTTTCTCTAGCTAGCATAGTTCGATAACAATAATTCCTTCCAAATCCCTTTCTATGTAAGCCTTCGTTTCTATTTTTTCAAAGAGGGATTCAGTGAATATTTTTATGTACTCCTTTACCCCTGCAACACTTGCAACTTTTGTTGACATACAATTTTCCATCTTACAAATGCAATTTTCCTCTTGTCCCTATACCCAACCCAATTTCCTTGACCACATGTCTATTGGAACTTTAAAGAAAGACATTTAAAACATAGGGGAGTACTAAAATAGGAGTTTAGACAAAATTTTCTTATAAAATATAAGTGTCTACCCTTCCATCTATCAATTCCACAATTTTCTTTTTCTAAAAAAATTGGAATTATGCTCTTCTTGCAGTTCATTATAGTTGGAAAACCTATCATATTTCAATTGGGAGGCCTAACACAAACAACTTTTCTCTACAATTCTGTACAAACATCTTAGACAATGAATGCATGTCTCTATTTCTTCAAAGTGTGTGCCATAATTATAGGCTCTTTGTGTGCTTGTTAGAAATGAAAAAGTTGAACAACATAAGAACAGAAACTTATATATCTATTGTTTTAAAATTTTAGATTGAAAGTGATATCTTACCCTCTTATATGGATCTGTTGATTATTCATTATTGTCAAATCTTTAGTGTTTCTTCTGTAGAAAGACCTAATAATTGTTGAAGTAATGTCATTCTTGTTAATGAAACATTGCATGTTATATCATTTTCACGCTTCATACAATTCAATGTTTGTTAAAAGCACACGTTTCATTAACTAGGAACTATTATTTGTTATCATAGAGGGAAAACTTAGCTCTTTGGTTCCACTTTATCTCATAAATGGCCAATAATGTCCACAAAGCAAAACTCTGTTAATAAATGTGTTAGTAAGACATTTTACATTCTCATAGGTTGTTCCCCTTTGTGATTGAAGGTTAGGGCTAGGGTGGAGATGACAATAATTGATGTTGTTGCAAATAGTATTTGTGTGCCATTGTGGAGGTTTTTTTGGTGGTGCTTCATAACTTTGTTGCATTAATTTTCTACAACTGTCATTGCATAGTTATGATAATCTCTATTGGTCTTGTTGGTTGGTTGCTTGCTTTGGTATAATGTTGCTTATGTTTCTTGTGGTCACCATAAGATTGTTACTTATTGAATATTTGGATCCCACAGACCCCAAATATTTAGGATGTGGGGCTTGAGATCAATATTCAAATGTCTTATAGGTTGTGAAAGGGGTCTAAATGTTCATCTCCACACTAATGTTCGTATGTGTCGTTTGTCCATTATGTTTGGAGGTTATTTGTTGAAGGTATTTTAATGTTAAAGTCAGTAAAGTTTCAACAATTTAAGCATTAGTAACACAATAAATGCAAAATTACATACCTCCTTATATATTACTGTGTAGATCCTTGATTGGTGACAGCTTAATTACTGTTCAATTGATTTTAATTGAAAATAATCACACTTTATCTTAAGTTATATAGTATAAAGAATAATCTCTTTATTGCATCCGACTTGGTAGTTATTCAATCACAAGTAGCTCACTTAATTTTGCCTAACTAACGGTTGAGTGTTTGGTGATTTTATGACCGACTAGTCATATGGTAAAAAAAATATATATTCTCTACTCTTTCTTGACCTGAGCATGATAAGGAGGTTGGACCTACTGGATATTATCTATAATTTTTGCAAACTTGTGGTTCACGATTTTAGTTCTAGAGGGTGACCGTGAGAAATAAATGTGACTGATAATATCTTCCATCTTTGCTTTCCAAGTTCACTTCTTTTTCTTACTGAGTATATAAATGGTTGAATTGACTGAAACAATTTTGGTTCACTGTTTGAAGCAAAAGAATTTGCATTTATGAGAAGGGAAGAAGAAGCATTGGAACTTGCTCCACTGCATTATGTTCTTCAAGTTGATTTGGAGCGTCTCTCAGAAGTTCAAAATCGTTATGAAGATCATTATAGACAAATTTGATGTGTATTTTTTTTTATATATATTTACATTGAAATGAAATAAGAATTTTCAAGACTTTGTATTTATTTAGATATTTACATTAATCTAATTGTAAATGAATGTACCTTTCAGTTTTAAATCATTATGAAATTAACGTTGGTTAATTGTATTTTGAGTAGTGTTATTAAATTTATATTTATTTATTATTATGAAAAGTAAATTTTATTAAATTATGAACTTATAAACACAAGATAGAAGATGGATTATAAATAAACAATTTATGATTAAAAATAATTTATTTTTTAAACTACGATGGTTAAAAATATCATAATCTAATTAAAATAATAACAATTCAAATTTTTAATATTTAAATTAATTTTTTTAGTAAAAAATTACCACTGTTATAATTATTGTTATTTATAGTTAAAAAAACTTTATTTTATATTATACAACAAATTATGATTATTATTGAGACCATTCACTAGAAATGGTGACATTATATTATATTTTGTGACAAATGTGGGACGATTTTTGAAATTGTCAGTAAATTATAGTGGTTAAAATCATTATAATATATAAAAATAATTGTCGTAATTTACGCTTTTTATAATATAACACAACAATTTGACAACTGTCATGCTTTTCATGTAAATAAATTATGACAATTTTATTATCAATTTCTTAATTGTCATACTACTATTGAAAAATATGACATTTTGAAGTGTCATTTTTAATAATTAATTATTTATTCTTTCAACCATACTTTCCTATATTTCCAATTTTCCTTTTTCTTTTTTCATGTGTTAACGCTTTCGTTTTTCCTTTTTCTTTGTCGAAGAGGAAGTGGAACTTGGATAATTTAGAAGTGTAGTAGCTTATCTACTTGATGCCATTACTTAACAAAGTAGGTATATGTCAATTACTATAGCTGTCAAAACGGGTAACCCGGTTCGACCCGGCCCGACCCACTACGGGTTGGTCATTTAGTGAGTCAACCCAACCCGGTTCATTTATTAGCGAGCCAGAAAAACTTGAACCCGGCTCGACCCACCACGGGTTGGTGGGTAAACGGGTTGGCTCACTAGCCCATTTAATTATTATTTTTTAAATAAAAAATACAAACTTTCTGTAATTTAAATTTAAACAAATTTCACTCTCAAAATTATGTTAAAGACAATTCAAAATAATAATAAAAAGTACAATATAATCCAAATGTCATCCAAAAACAAACACAAAAAACATACAAATAAGTTTCTTATATTCATCATTTTTTGTTCCTTATCCATTTACGATATGAGAATCTTGGATAGATAAATCCACAATATTATGCTCTCTTGAATCATCCTGAATGTCAAACCTACCTGAATATAGTCTATCATATCAATTCTTGTAACCCTTGACCCTTGTTCTTGTCACTAATAAAGATTTTCCTAATATCAGAACAATTATGACAATCAATAAAAAAATATTAGTCAAAAAAAGGATAACCAATACTCAATAACATCAACAAAAAATAAAATTAATAGTTTAATTTGTAACATAATTTCCCAAATTCAAATATATCAAAAAGAGCTTGTTCAAATAATATATACTCAAATTGTTTAAATAAAATGAACAAAATCTGATACAAGCATGTCAGAACATGAAAAAAAATCATTTCATGTCTTCAAATCCCTAAAAACAAAAAACAAATTTACAAACCCCTATTTTTGTCATTATAGGGTTTTTGAAAAAAAAAAAGAAAGAGAAGTGAGAAAACAAAAATGTGGAGAAAAGAGAAGAAAAAAAAAAAGGGTGTTTTACCTGCTCCTCCTTGAAGAATTTTAGTGAAGTGAGGGTGAGAGCACCATCAAATGAGAGCAAGTACCATGAGAATGATTTGTGAGAACAGATGTTACTTTTTTGTATACAAGTGAAGAAAGTATTTTATTTTTTAGAGTTTCATAAATAAAATAATAAATTAAAAAAAATAAAATTAGGTAGGTGAGTTGGCGGGCCAACCCGGCTCACCACGGGTTCAACCCGCATGAGCCGGGTTTAAATGAGCCGGGTTGAAATCTGACCCGCATATAAATGGGTTGTATTTTTCATACCCAACCCGGCCCGAACCCGTGACGGGCCGGGTTGGCTCGCGGGTTGTGATCCATTTTGACGGCTCTATCAATTACTTTCTTTTCCATCTTTGAAAATTGTTTGAAAAAGGAAATTGTTTCTGTTTCTGGAGACTAGACAATATTTTAGTTCAAAGGATGTTCTCTTTCATGAAACAAAATTTTTTAAGGATTGGTGAACTCATCACTAATAATCTGGCTTCATATACTTATATTGTCCATCACTCTATTGACAAATTCGAATTCTCTATTTAGATACAAAGTTTAGTTAGTAGTCAAAGGCTATACACAATATTTTAGAATTGATTTCTCAACACTTTCTTACTATTGGCTAAACTTACTTCTATAAGTGTCTTATATTTTTGCTAATATGAAAAATTGGACTTGATAAGACTTAGATATCAATAATATTCTTAAATAATGAGTTGTTTGAGAAATTGTACAAGAATATTCCTATAGTTACAAAATAAGAACAAAAGGATTAGTTTGCAAGTTGAATAAATCCATATGTGGATTGAGACAAATGTCTAGATAATGGCTCTACAATTTCTCCTTTATGTTAGTGTAACATGATTTTACACAATTTAAAAATGATTAATCTTTGTGCACTCATAGTTTTGAATCTTTGTTGGTTATTTTTTTTTTTGTCTATATGGATAACACCATCCTAAAAGACTCTGATTCTTTTTTTAACAACTTTTAATTGATATTGGATATTTAGTTGTTGTTCAACCTATAGAATTTTTATTCTCAAACATTTCTTAAGATTGAAAATTATCATAATCAACAAGAGTATTTCCTTGAGTTATATAAAATATACTTTATCTTTTCTTGTTGATATATACTTTATCTTTTCTTGTTGATATTGGTTCTTAGATAAGTGACACCCATGGATCCTAGTTTAAATCTTAGCCTGAACAATGATGATCATATTGATGATCCTTATACAATATTAATCAGAAAGCTTACTTACTTTATTATTTTCAAGTCAAATATTATTCTTGTAGTTTACAAGTTACTACAGGAAGAATCTACTAATCACACATTTAAATAAATAGTATTTGAAGTTTACTTTAAGTTAATGTTTCTTTTTCTAACAACAAATGTCATCTTTCAACATATATTGATGCATAATATGACAATTGCTTAAACACAAGAAGATCAACCAGTATTTAGTAGCACTTACATTTGTAATATCTAATTATATTTTATTTACAAAAAATCATGTAAATTATGACGATTATTTTTATATATTATAATACTTTTAACCACTACAATTTAGGTGTGTGAGGGTTTCAAAATTCGTTACACATGTCATCACAAAATACAATGTGACGATTTCTAGTAAATCGTCATCGTTTATTATACAATATAAAATAGAGTTTTCTAGATGTAAATAACAACAATTATAACAGTCGTAATTATTTTACTAAAAAATAAATTCAATTTAAAAAGTGGAATTTTGAATTGTAATTATTTTCATATGTTGATGCATAATATTACATTGTGACATTAAGAGCCATGTAGTAAGCCTACTTAATCTTGGTGGTTGATTGTATTTGTTTCACTTGGATATGTTTTCTCACAGAAATATGAAGTTGTTAATAAAACTTTTTTTTTCAAATGGTTAAAACTCACTTTGGGACCAAGATTAAGTGTTTCTTAACAATGCAAAAGAGTTTGCTCTTATTGATTTTCTAGCAAAAACAAGACACTCTACATCAATTTTCTTGTGTTAAGAGATCTCAACAAAACTCTAACATCCATTTAGCACTTATATTTTGTGTTTTCTTATGTAATTCTTTGATTTATTGAAAGTCAATCAAACAAAGTACCATGTCCAAATTTTCTAAAGAATCAAACTATCATTCCTTATCCTCAATGGCATATGAAGTAGTTTGACTGGAACAATAACTAAAACATTCCAAAATTTCAATTGACACAACTATGCTCTTATGTGATAAAAAGTTTGTCATACATCTTTGTTTCAGTGTAGATTTATAGGACTGAGAGACTAACCTGTTTTGACGTGACTTGGGCTGAGGGGGTGGTACTGCAAAGGCACTCCGACGCTCAAGTTAGGAGCGGTTCGATGAGCCTTAGCTCATAATTGAATGTTTAGTGAATGGTTATCACTATTTGAATATTTGAGAAGATGAGTTGTGGAGTGTGAGTAAAGTATGAGTTAAACATACATGTAATCCTGACTCTCTATTTATAATTTGTCTCATAAACCTTAAACTAACATAAGCTCAATAAAATATAAACAGAATAAAATATAAACAAACTTACCTAAAAATCTAGTTAGTTGCTAAATATCTTTGATTAGATATTCTTGATTATCCTTTGATTATTTTATCTTCTGCTTATCAATATCTTTAATAAGATATTCATTCAGGTATTCTATACTATACAACATTGTTTCTAACTTTCTTATCCGATAAATCTAAATATATCGATATTGATTGTCATTTTATTTGTTATAAGACAACTTTTCACCCTCGTTCATGTTAAAATATGAAACATCAAATAGTTGACTTTCTCTATTAATGTCATCAATGTTTCATAAGAATCATCAACATTTATTCTCCATATTAAAAAGATATTAAAATCGAATAATGTATTATAAATATTATACATATTAACTGTTATTTTATTCCATTCCTCTTCAACTTGTTAATATATATATTATTGTCTTTGCTTTTTTTTAACCGATATTTATTGAATTATTTTGTATTTTTCTCTACTTAATAATCTAACAATTTTTAAAATAAATTTGAAGAAAACTTCATTCATGCTGGGTTTATTTTATCAATATATATGCCTTCTTTTTATAGAAACTAATAACAAATACTTGTATGCTATAACGAAGTTTTTCTTTTATGTTAATGAACCTAAAATTTGAATAATAGTATTCTGACTTTGGACCAGCTCCGATTCGTCCATGAGGTCTGCTTTTGTTTATTATCTGTGAATAAAGTAAAGAAATTAATCTGGACGCAACGATGGGCAATAGGAGATTGAATAGAAGGAGAATATTGACAAAAAAGCCAAGATTGTATGGGCTCATGCTATATTCTGCATGTTTATGCTATGCCTTTTTGTGATGCATAAATGTAAGTGCTAAATGGAATCTCATTCATGAAAAGTCTCTGATGTTCAGATTTCAAATAACTCAAATAGAACTTGCAGATGCGACAGGGATGCAACTAAAATGTTTCCAATTAATAAGAGTTAATTTAATCATTAATTTCTCTGCTACTTTCAAAGCAGGCTTTTCGAAAAAAATATACTCTTCTACAATTAAAATATTTATTATATTTATTTAAAACCATTGGAATTTAATAAATCGAAAATCATCCTATTCTAAAATATATTTTCCATTTTACAAATTAATTAAGAATATGATAAGAGCATTTAAAATTATGCAAAGATAACAATATATATTTATATATATTTGTTAGAGTGAGATGAATCGAATCGATATTCAATTAATTGTGGGTACGAAGATATGTAAAACAATTGAGAAAAAGAAAGCGAATATACATTTCTATATAAGAAAAAATCTCCAGATATTATGAGAAATAATTGAAGATTTGAGGTATTACGTTGAGGAAAATGATTATTAAAAGACATTTAAATCGAAGAAGTCTACTTTAAGATATGTTCAAGAAAGTCCAACAAAAACGAGAGAACATTAATTTGACGAAAATGAAATTAAGATATTGACTAAGTAATTATTGGAAGAACTAGTTGTCTAGTGGTTACAAGACATTGTTTTTAAAAGAAAAATCATAATGTAAAATTGAGCAACTTTGAACCCGATCGAAGTGAAAGTTACTCGAAGTTTATGTTTTTAAAGTATCAAACTGTTATTTTTATGAGAAAAATTATATATTTATCTAAATTTACACAAATATTTCAACTCGTATACACGTTGGTTCAAGAAAGGATGCTTGAACATATTATATTGAACAATCTTAATTAGGTAAAATATTATATATAGGACATGGTAAACTTGTAAGAGAAATATATTTGTAAATTTTTTTTTCAGGATTTATTAGTGCAAACATTGGATTTAATTACACATTATAGACTACCGTCATAAGAAAAAAAAAATTATAAAAATATAATGACATTTTTAAAAGTACTTACAATATATAAATTACGTTTCAGATAAAATCGTAGCCTATATTTTGGACGTATGATATGAATATGGTTAAAATGTGATGTAGTTGTCGGCGAAAGGTCATGTTGTTGTTCTTCTCCTCCGTCATTGCACAACTCGCTTTTTCCTCCATAAGTTATTATGTTTAGGTTCGTTTCTCTTTTTCCATTTGTTTTTCTTCTGTTTCATTGAGGTTCCGTCGTTGCAGTAACTCTAACCCCATGACGTATTTTGGTGCTACCATTAGAGTAGGTTGCAGTACAGTCATTGGAACTTCTGGGTTACCTACGTTAAACGCTCCCATTGCTGCGACTTTGAGCTTCTATGTTTTCTTCTCTACGCTAAGAGCTTCTAAGTTTTCTTGTCTATGCTAATAACTCCTAGGTGCCTCTCCAGTGGTTATTGCTTTTAAAAATTTTATATGATTTTTTTTATTATTTGAAATATTTATTTTTCTAATATGTTCTTTAATATATTTTTTGTTTGCTTATTTTGTCGATTTTTTTTTAATTGTATACTTAATTTTGTTTGTTTGAAATTATTGTTGCATTAACTCAGCTTAATTTTTCATTTGAGATTCAATATGAAAATTATATGTTATCTCCTAGTTATTTGAAAAACTTTTATATATATATATATATATATATATATATATATATTTAAATTAATATAAGAGGATATAATATTAATAATTTATATATATTGAATCTTGAAGTGTATCTAGTTGGATAATAAGTGTACCTAAGATGTACATGTGGTAACAAAATCTCGAAAAGTGTTGCAAGCACATTTATAAAAATTGAACAACAAAAATATGTAATCCTTTACCTAATTGCACACAAAGCCCGTATGAGTGACAATAATAGAAGAATGGTTGTTGGTGAGCATAACGGGACATTATGCCTTGGTTTAAAGTTGAGGTGTTAGAAAGATTCGAAAGCTTTTGATACTTTGAAGTCATTGACAAATGAATTGAAGTTTGATGTCATGTATAGGTTATGAACTTAACAATTGAACATTCTATATTAAGTTTTTGGATGATAAAAGTATAATACAAAATAGTTGAGTCAGTGATAAAGATAAGTCATTATAATATTTCACATCCAAAGTTCAAAATCCTGTACTTTGATCAGTGATGTACTATAGTGTGATAAAAGATATTTGGAAGGTTGATTATAAGTTTTCTACTTCAATGTTCAAGTGTAAGTTTGTTTTCAATAATTGCGATGTTAGAGTGGATGAATTAGGAATTATTCTACGTGATTTTTGGAAGGTGAATTATTTAGATGAACCTTTTATCACACATTAAGCATCTTTGGTTTGTTTATGTTAAAGATTGTAAGTTTGAACATTGGAATGTTGTTCTTCAAGAAAAAAAACAAAATTAAAGTTAATGAAGACACTCGTCCATTTAAAACAATGATGTATTTGATGAAAATCATTTAGTTGACAATGTACATGCAACTCATGAAAATCACAACGAGAGAATATACATAAGACCAATCTATAACTTACATATGAATTTCATATAGTTGTATAAATTTATGTATTTGTTAAATGATGTTAATTTCTATATTTGTTGTTTATGTTTTTTACTGTTTTCTCTTAATAAAGATATGAATGATGATGAAAACACATAAAGGAATAATGGAACTTCTAAGAAATGTACTAAAAGAGATAATGTGACTTTTAAGAAATGTACTAAAAGAGCCACGAGATTGAGAATCTTTCTAACTATTGATCACAAAACACTAATGATTATTGACGTCAACTCAAGTGTGACTTTAAATCCAAATGTCGATGTGTTCGACAACTATTTAGGAATAATGACACATAATATGATTTTTATTCTTAAACCATCATGGAATCATGTGTCTGAGGTTGCTAGAAACATAATTTAACAAAATTTATTGATAATGTATTTAATTATAATGTTGTTATAGTTTGATTATATTGATCTTTCCTATATAAACACAGTTCTTTTTGTATTGTAGATGACATTCCCAATGTAGGAATGCTAAAAAGTAAATGCCTTTCTTATGCAGTTTGCAAATTTCGTCAATTTATGTAAAACATAATGTCAAAGATATATGTTTCGTAAAATAAAGGATGAAAATCCATGTACCAAGTGTAGCCAATACCTTTTCTCTTTTTAATATATATTTTTGAAAGATTTTAGTGTATGGTTATCTACTTCAACCATAGCTTATACTTTTTTTAAATACTTTTTGAATGATGTTATGATAAGGTTGTCTACAAAACCGTAGCCTATACTTCTTTTTGAAAATCACTATAGGCTACAAGTAGCTTGAGGAGTCATAGCTTATTGCATACTATAGACTACGATTTTTAACCATAGTCTTAAGCTCTCGTTTTGTATGTTGCTTGATATATTATGGTTCATTAATTGTGGTTTAATATAAAAAACAACCAGAATCATATCTCTTAAAAGTATAATGACCACACGTCTACTCAACAAAGAGTCACACATAGAAAATGGAAAAATACACTGTATTTTGAATGGACATTTTAGAGAAAGTTAGTATCTCACTTAAAAGTTGTGCATCCAAATGAGTTTCAAGTTATGAGTCACCTCATATATAAGACATCTTTACATCATCTTTAACCAAAAGCCTTTAAAATAAGGAGTTTGTCTTTCTCTTTATATACAACTTAGTTCATTCATCTCCACTCTATGTGAGGTTCTTGAGTGCATCGAGAAATTCTTCACATAAAAGAAAAAAGTGAAACAAATAATCACACATATTTAATGGAAAAATCTGCTTATAAGTTGAGAAAAGAAATAAAAGACAAAATAATAAAGCTAAAAGATGGATAAAAAACACAATAGAAAAATAAACATAATAGAGAAGAGAATAAAATTAACAGAGAAAAAAATATTAGCAAAGAAAAAGAAAAAGCAATCATTAAAAAATGAAGAAACACAATAACTCATAAAGAAGAACATTGAATCATTGTTCAACACTCTATAAACATATTATTATTACTTAAAAGTTGTGGTGGACAATGGTGTTCAACAATGGCTTGCGATGAAGACAAAGATGAAAGTTGTGTGTGTTTTTAAATTTAAATGAGGACAAAATTCAAGTAGTATTATTCTTAAGAGTAAAAAATATGTTTTTTTTCCTAACACAATCAACATAAGTCAGTCTAAGAATCCACACAAAAAAAAACATAATATCCAACCATGATCTAATTCATTTATACAGGATATTTTCTTAATACAAATGACTACTTTTCTTTTAAAAAAATTAATTAATATACTTTGTCAGTTTGATCTTGGCGTCAATGCTCAAAACTAATTTTCAACAAAAGAACTTGGTATCTTGATTCTCAAAATTGACTTAGACATTTTTGTTTTCTAAAAAGTGTAAGTCCTGTGGCCTTCCCACGTATTTGAAATCAGTTACTAAAATATGAAATTTTATCAGTTAAAACAATTCACCATGTTATGACCAACTTGGTTGTGTCCAACCAAACTCAATATCCAGAATAGGTTGATCCTTGGTTTGGTCTCAAGATTTTTTTTTTGTTATAAAAAACAAGATAAAATAATAAATAACAATAATAATAATAATAATAATAATAATAATAATAATATAACACACTTTTTGTAAGGGTTTGAAAATTTTTGCCATTGGACCTTATGTGAGGCAGTCAGGTCCATAAGGCTAGGGACAACCTGACCTTAGAGAGGATTTTTCATAAATCAGAATTCATTTGTTAGCTTTTCACTCTCTCTCTGAAAAAAATCTCTTTTGTCCTAAGTTCTCTCTGCCTTCTCTCTAAATTTCCCATTCACTGAACTGATCAATTTGTAATCTAAAGGTGCTCAAGCATTCACCATGTAAAGGGCTACGTTTTGGACCGATCACATTTTTATTCCGACTGGTAAGTTATTTTTCCCCTTTCTCCATTCTCCTTGAACCTAGGGCGTGCAACTAATCTGGTTGCATGTGTCATTTTTATTCTTTTCTATGTTCAATCTAGCTCTAAGAGCTATTCTCCACCACCACTGTTATGGTTTGTATTTATTTAGTTCGGTTGAGTGAGATGCTACTAGGGCACATTCAGGGACTGTTCTACATAACGACCAAGGTAGGAGAGCTAACCAATTTTTATATATTTCTTCGTTTAATTATATTATATTATATTATATTATATTATACTTTATATATATAAATATATAAAATGTGTCAAGATTCAATAAGATTTTCTATAAGAAATTATACGTTCATATAACGAAACAAAGTAATAATAGGAAATAATGATTGATTGAAAATTTAAAATAACAGCCATAGGTATATTCTAAGAAAATAAAACTCCACGTCTCCAATGCACTGAAAGTGAACTGACGAAAGTAAAAGTAAAAAAATTTAATATAACCTCATCTCCATAATATGATAGGAAAAATAGTAAGAAATCAATTTATACTAAACTATGATGTATGGTTCTCACATCACAGAGTTTGTATGCTGGAAATAAAAATAATTTTATATTATAGAGTTTATTTCATTTACTAGAAATGAAAATAATAAACATCACATATCACACGTCTATAGAGAAATATAACAATAAGGACAACCAAACTCATGCTTGTATCAGATTTCATAGATCTCAATGAATATAGTCTACAGCAAGAATTCTTATAAGCATTCAATAAAATAAGACATGCATCATATTAGAATGTTCAAGACCAATTTACAAGGTAAACATAGAAGTTCTGCACTGAGTAAAAGTAATGGTTTAGCTCCCTTACCTTGGTGGTTACGTAGAACAATTCCCTGAATATGTCCTAACAGCGTCTCACTCAATCGAACCCAATAGAACCTACAAACCACAACAGTGGTGGTGGAGAACAGTTCTTAGAGCTAGATTGAACAGAGGAAAGAATAAAAATGACACATGCAACCAGTTTAGTTGCATGCCCTAGGTTCAAGGAGAATGGAGAATAACTTACCAGTCGGAACGAAAAGGTGATCGGTCCAAAACGTAGCCCTTTACATGGTGAACGCTTGAGCATCTTCAGATTACAAATTGAACGGTTCAGTGAATGGGAAATTTAGAGAGAAGGCAGTTAGAACTTAAGGCAAAAGAGTTTTTTTTAGAGAGAGAGTGAAAAGCTAACAAATGAATTCTAATTTCTGAAAAATCCTCTCTAAGGTCAGGTTGTCCCTAACCTTATGGGCCTGACTGCCTCACATAAGGCCCAACGGCTTTTAAAAATTTTCAGGCCCTTACATTCTCCCAAACATAAAAAATTTTCGACCTCGAAAATTAAGCTTACCAGAGAATAGGTAAGGATAGGATCTCGCAACCACATTTGCTTTCCCAGGGTGGTATAAGAGTTCAAAATCATAGTCTTTGAGGAACTCCATCCATCTCCTTTGCCTCATGTTAAGCTCTTTCTGGTCAAAGAGGTACTTCAAGCTCTTGTGGTCGTTGAATACTTGGAATTGGGCACCATACAAGTAATGCCTCCAAATCTTCGAAGCAAAAACAATCGCAGCTAACTCTAAGTCATGAGTGGGGTAATTCTTCTCATGCACCTTGAGTTGTCTTGAGGCGTGGGCAACTACCCTCTTCTCTTGCATCAACACACACCTCAATCCTTGGTAGGAGGCATCACAGTAAACCTCAAAGGTTTTCCCTGTGTCAGGAATAATCAACACCGGTGCCCTCGTCAACTTTTGCTTTAGCTCTTGAAAGCTAGTTTCACACCTATCAGTCCAAACAAAAGGTTGATCCTTCCTAGTCAACTGTGTCAGCGGCGCTACTATCTGAGCAAAGTTCTCAATGAAGCGGCGATAATAGCCCATTAAGCCCACAAAGCTCCTGACCTCTTCCATCTAGAATTCACATTTGGACAACTTTGCATATAACTTTCTCTCCCTCAATACTCCAAGCATTGTCCTCATGTGGTCTTCATGCTCTTCTCTAGTCTTAGAATAAACCAGGTTGTCATCTATGAAGACAACCAAAAATTTATCTCAGAATGGTCTGAATATTCTGTTCATGTAATCCATGAAGATGGCTGGAACATCGGTCACACCAAAAGGCATAACCACATACTCATAATAGCCATATCTGGATCTAAAAGCTGTCTTCTGTACATCATCATCTTTCACCAAGATTTGATGGTAGCCCGATCTCAAATTAATCTTAGAGAATACAATGGCTCCATGCAACTGGTCCATCAAAGCATCTATCCTCAACAATGAGTACTTATTCTTGATGGTGATCTTGTTCAGTTGCCTATAATCAACACACAACCCGAAGTCGTCATCCTTCTTCACCAACAAGATTGGTGCACCCCATGGTGAGACACTGGGTCGGATAAGCTGCTTCTCTAGCAGATCTTCTATTTGTTTCTTTAACTCAGCTAATTCAGCTGGAGTCATTCTATAAGGGGCTATAGAAATTGGTCCTGCTCCTGAGACCAAGTCTATAGAAAGCTCTACCTCTCTCAGAGGAGGTAGACCAGGGACCTCTTCAGGAAAGACATCGAGAAATTCGTTCAACACTAAAAGGTCTCCACTAGCTGAAGGGTTTAAGTTTGGAACTCCATCCATGTGAGACATGATTAAGAAATAGCTAGCGCCTTCAAAGATATCCTATCTCAACACACCGAGTGACAAGGACAGGTCTTAATCTTTATTAGGGAATATCAACTTCTTCCTAACGCAATCTAGAAGAATATGGTTGGCAGATAACCAATCCATTCCTAGAATTACCTCTAACCCCTATAGAGGCAAGCAAATAAGGTTCACCCTGAACCGGTGTCCCCCTACCCCAATAGGACATCTGGAGCATACATTAGATGTCTTGACCAACCTAGCTACTGGTGTAGACATCACCAGATCGCATGGAAGCTCTCTGACAACTAGACCAAGCTTCTCCACACAAGCCTCAGACACAAAGGGATGTGTTGCCCCCGAATCAAGCAATGTAACACAAGAGGCTCCAAATAATAAGCAAGTGCTGACAATATGGTTACCTACACTAGCTGCCTCAGCTCCGGTCAAGGCATAAACTCTCCCTACCGCCTGGGGCCTGGAACCACCCCTCTGAATAGATCTCCCCGCCTGGCGTGGCTGCCATCCTGTCCTCCTGAGTGTAGGACAGTCTCTCCCATTGATGAGTCGATATTTTATTGATTTCACTTAGTTTATTGTGCTAGAATTAATCAGGGAATTGTGCTTAATTGTTCGGTATTTTCCCGTTTTTCCTAAATATGCTTAATTTGACCAGAAATTCTAATTTTAATTAATTTGAATTTTCTGAGCTAATTATTTGCATTATTATTTTCAGGGAGAATTTTGGAAACTCGATTTGGGACATTTGGAGGAGACAAAATAAATTCAAGACTCTCAAATTAGACATTTTAATTTTTAGTTATATTGTAATTTAATTGTTTAAACTTTTCTTTAGACAAACTTTTACTTTGTGGGCCAAATTTTGGAATTTGTTGTTGAGCCCAAGAGTAAAAAATGGACACATGGCACCTAGGGTTTTGGGGTGGACCCCACCCCATTATTTTTGGACACATGGCTTCTCTTAAAAGTTGGCAGCCGTCACACAATGAAGAGGACTCTCTCTCGGCAGATTGGAGGAGCTTGATGCTTGCTGGAACGGTGTCTTGGAATTCTCTTTGCAGATTTTTGGCTCATTTGGTTTAAGAACTTTTTTTTTTCTTTGAAATATGCATATGCTTGGTGATTTTGGTTGAGTAAAAGGAGGGAGCTGCAGCCACGGTTTGGATTGACTCACTCTCGGCCAGAACATTTGCTAGGGGCTGGAACGGTGCTGTGTGCTTCCAGACGCCACCTTTTTTTTAGCTTTCCTTGAATTCTTTTAGACAATGGGATGAATGAGAAAGAGCACACGGTATGGATGGGATTCTATTTATCACATTTAGCCTTCATTATTTTTTTCTTGCAATTGAAATCATTTAGAAGTAAGCAGTACGTTTATGTTGGCATATTCGATGCTCACGGTGTTCACTGCTGCAACGTAGATTTTAATTGGAGTGGATCAGCGGTAATTAAAAAGTGGATTTTAATTTTGGCTTGTACATGGGATTGATATTAGCTGGAGGTAGTTATTGAAGAACGAACCTTACAATTTTGCTACTGAGAAAACGTTAATTGGTGTGCACATGGTCATAGCTACCAAATCTTAGCTTATGCTATTGGATTTTTTTTTAGAAAAGTGTTGGAACCAATTTATTATTGATTGAATATAATGGTGGGGTCAGTGCTTAATTCCTTGGAGTTTTCAATTCACTTTTTGAAGAATGAAGAATTAATTTGATGGAAGAGTTACGGTAGGTTTCATTTTGGAGCATGAATTGGAGTGTTGCACGATGTGCATCCAAACTTTATTCTAATGTGTTTTTTTTATTAGTATTTTATTCTTAGCCTAAAGTTGTTTTAGTAATTTATCATTTCAATATTTATCATTGCCTCTTTGCAACTCTGGTGCATTTAATGTCTTTCTTTCTTTTCAGTCCTTTAAACGTGTTTCAATTTTTTATCATTTGTTTTCCATTTTTTTTATTTATTTTTATAGTAACTTTATTTCTAATTTATGGATTTGCTTATTTGTCAGTTGCATGGTGCATTTAATTTTTAGTTTAAGCGTTTCATTTTAGTATTTGGATGTTTATCCGTCGCATTGCTTAGTTTAATGTTTCAGCGTTTTGTTTTCAAGTTCGGATGAATTCTGGATTTCTGGTTTTGTTGCTTTAGACTGTTTAGTCTTTGATTGTGTCGTTCGACTTGTCTTCATTTCCTGTACGTTCATTTTAATTTTACTGTTCACTTTGATGATTTAAATTATGTTTGGTGCGTTTAATTTCCATTTTAATTTAGTCATTTGCATTGACAAATCTTTTCAAACCCCCCCTTTCGTGTCTGACCTGATTCTGAACCGCGGTTTGGTCCTTGAGAGACGACCTAGGGGTCATTCCCTAGCTATACTGCATTTCTAATATGCAATCAAATTTGTGTGGGCTGCGACACCCATCACCCATAATGCCCATCTTGCCTACAGATGTTGCACTTCTTGTACTCTACTAGCTGAGGGCAAACCGCCTGAAGGTGTGGTCCACCACATCTAAAGCATCTCACGGGGCTAGCAAAGTTGGACTGTCTAGATGACTGAAAGGAAGAACCCCCGGACCCAGAAGAAGTAGGTCTAGAGAAAGGGGTCATCCTAGAACTGAAGCCACCTCTGGATACTACTGGTCCACCAACCCTCAGTGGTTGGCCCTACTGACTCTAAGGCCCATCTGGCTTTGCCTTGGTATTCTCCATGTCACGGGCCATCTCCACTAAAGTGGAGAATTCCCTAATGCGCAACCCCTTCACCAACAACTTTATATATTTCCTCAAGCCATTCTCAAACTTCTGAGACTGTCATTCTTCATCTACTGTCATGGTGTTGAAGCGAAGCAGATGTTTAAAGCGGCCTGCATACTCCAACACTGATCTGTTGCCCTGTGCCAACTCCAGAAATTCTACCTCCTTAGCAAACCTGACGCTATCTGGGAAGTATTCAGTGTAAAATTTAGTTTTGAACAACTCCCAAGTGACAAGAGTCTTGTTCCTCTCTAGGATCATCTTCATACTATTCCACCAGTGGCCAGCTTCTCCTGTTAACAAGTACTGAGTGTAGGCCAGCTTCTTCTCATTTGGACATCCTTTCGCCTCATAAATTTGTTCCATGTCTTGGAACCAGTGGTCGGCCTCATCAGGGCTACATTTTCCAGTAAACCTGGCGGGATGAATCAGAGTCCTCCTGTAAAAATACTAGGAATTTAAAACTTGAAATATAGCAAAGTTCTTCAAAACAACTTGAGTTCAATGGAATAAAGCCTAGAGAACTAAGTTGCAACATCTCTGTTTCCTTCCAAAGCTGTCTCCAAAGAAACCTCATTCTTCTCTACTCACATCCAAGTGGATGATCATTGCAAAAGAAAAACATACGCAAACATGACACAAACACAAGCAAGCAAGGGTGAGCTAATTATATAAAAAAAAACATACAACATAGGAGCATGCACATACAAGAGTTTAACTTAAAGTAAACAAGATAAAACATCCATCCTATAATGTTAAATACTAGACTTGACTTGTCCGGACTTTAGAATGATAGTCGAGTTATGGCGGGTCATTCACCTGTGGTGGCTTAAGAAACTTAGGTTCCCCACCCTGCCACACTCATGAGGTTAGTCTGTTCCGTGCCTTGGAGCATACTGGAAGCCTCCAAGACTAAGACCTCCTGCTACTCCTCAAATCCTCTCTACGTGAGAAGAAAGACCATTGGAGCGTCAGGAAGACCCCCAAAACTAAGCTCCTACTTTCATTCTAAACACTAAGAATCTCACCGAGAGATTCTACACTTGAAACCACCATAAGCAATCTTAAAATCATACTTCTTTACTTTTGAACTCCCATACTTTGAATCATGATCAACATAATTTGCAGCGATGAACAAAAGTTCGGTAGTCATAACATAATTTACAGCAACATGTTGGTTAATGAAATAAAACAGAGTTGCAGTTTCTGTGAAATAGTATGACTCATGTGAGTAAAATAAATCACAAAAATATTATAGTTCACCAGCAACCATTCAAATAAAAATATAATGATAAATTAGAACACTTCTTAGAAATTACAGCACTATCCTCTCTCTCTCTCTCTCTCTCTCTCTCTCTCTCTCTCTCTATATATATATATATATATATATATATATATATATATATATATATATATATAGGCTTAATACCTCCCTTAGTTCTCGTATTTGTCTAAAAATCTGAGTTCCGTCCTCAAGTTTTAAATTTTCTCAATTGGGTCATAATTTTTGTAAAAATGCACACATTTTACCCTAACCGTTAACTGATCTCAAACGGCGCTAAGTTTAGCTGACGTGTTGGCTTAATCCCTTCTTGGTCCTCGTATTTGTGTGAAAATCTCAGTTCGGTCCTCAAGTTTTGAACTGTCTCAATTGGGTCATAATTTTTGTAAAAATGCACACATTTTACCCCAATCGTTAACTGATCTCACTGTGCAACAATTATATTCTGCTATCAGTGGAATAAATAGCTTAAAGGCTGGTGATGAACCTATAGGTTACCAAGTTGGTTCATATGCATAAAAGGTTGTGAGACTGATTAACTAAATAATAGACATTGTGCATGTGAAACAGTGCTTATTTTAAAAAATAATTCATATAATTAAATAATACACGCCAGCATGTCCTCTCGCTACCATGTCAGCTAAAACGCCGTTTGAGGAACCTATAGGTTACCAAGTTGGTTCATTTGCAGAAAAGGTTGGTAGACTGATTAACTAAATAATAGACATTGTGCCACGTGAAACACTGCTTATTTTAAAAAATAATTCATATAATTAAATGATACACGTCAGCATGTCCTCTCGCTACTACGTCAGCTAAAACGCCGTTTGTAAAAATGCACACATTTTACCCCAATCGTTAACTGAGCTCACTATGCAACAATTATCTTCTGCTACCAGTGGAATAAATAGCTTAAAGGCTGGTGATGAACCTATAGGTTACCAAGTTGGTTCATTTGCAGAAAAGTCTGTGAGACTGATTAACTAAATAATAGACATTGTCCCACGTGAAACACTGCTTATTTTAAAAAATAATTCATATAATTAAATAATACACGTCAGCATGTCCTCTCGCTACCACGTCAGCTAAAACGCCGTTTGAGGAACCTATAGGTTACCAAGTTGGTTCATTTGCAGAAAAGGCTGTGAGACTGATTAACTAAATAATAGACATTGTGTCACGTGAAACACTGCTTATTTTAAAAAATAATTCATATAATTAAATAATACACGTTAGCATGTCCTCTCGCTACCACGTCAGCTAAAACGCCGTTTGAGATGAGTTAACGATTGAAGTAAAATGTGTGCATTTTTACAAAAATTATGACCCAATTGAGACAGTTCAAAACTTGAGGACCGAACTGAGATTTTCACACAAATACGAGGATCAAGAAGGGATTAAGCCAACACGTCAGCATACCACATCAGCTAAACTTAACGCCGTTTAAGATCAGTTAACTGTTGGGGTAAAATGTGTACATTTTTACAAAAATTATGACCTAATTGAGAAAATTCAAAACTTGAGGACCGAACTGAGATTTTCACATAAATACGAGGACCAAGGGAGATATTAAGCCTATATATATATTAAGGTACAAATTATTTATTCTATCGAGAGGCATGAATCGAACAATTATAATAAAATCACTAGAACATTAGACATCATATAACAATTGAGAATATTACAAATCTATGCAAATAGATTTTTTGTGCACATAGAATTTATGATGCAACAGAGTAATAAATTGATTTGAGCACAATAATTAATTTGACCAAACATTCTGACACAAAACAACATGAATTAGCCCAAAAATTATTTTATATGTTGTAGAATTAAAAAGATTGCTTTAGTGTTAATTTAAAACAATAACTCTGATAGTCTTAATATTATTATAAAGTGGTGATCAAATAATAAAATAAGCTAGAATAAAGCATAAATTTAAGATTTAGTAAAGAATACATTATATAAAGCTTTCGTGATTAAAAAAAAATCTTTCCTTTCTATGTTTCTATTCTTTTATCCTCTTGGACAATTTTTATATATTTCTTCGTTTAATTATATATTATGTGTCAAGATTTAAGAAGATTTTCTATAAGAAATTATACGTTTATATAAAGAAACAAAGTAGTAATAGAAAATAATGATTGATTGAAAATTTAAAATAACAGTAGCTTATACCCATAGGTATATTAAGAAAATAAAACTCCACATCTCCAATGCACTGAAAGTGAACCGACGAAAGTAAAAATAAAAAAATTTAATATAACCTCATCTCCATAACACGATGGGAAAAATAGTAAGAAATCAATTTATACCAAACTATGATGTATATTAGTCCATTGAACTAACTTTGTTATATTTCAACTTTTAAATTCTTAATATTTTTACATGAAGAACTCCAGTTCCAAATTCAACTTACTGTTTAAGACTATAATCTTAATCAGTTTTTCTATATTATGTATGATGACGTCTTATTTATATATTTCTTTTTTATATAATTGGGATGTCATACTCTTACATTTATTTGTTACAGTATAAAAATAAAATAATTATAAAAAAGTAAATTTTTATATTTAAAAAAATGAAAATAAAAAATAAATAATTGTAAAAAATTTGAATGTGAAATTATGATTTCTGTAGTAAAAATGAAATAACTGAACGTAGACTTAACATTGGGTAATAGGGAAATGAAATAGTTAAAGTGGGGTGAGAATCAGAGAACCATATCGAGAGGCCACATATTTAACTGTACCATGTTTCTGCTGTGTGAGGTGCGGAATCTGGTACGTCAAAGTGTCTCAACTTTACTTTTAAATCAGATGCTCTTCGAATGTGATGCTACTACAATGCTTTTGGCTTCAGAGAAGCCATGTAGCTAGAAAACTCTCATCCTCAACTTTTTCACATTGTTTTCTAATTATAAAAAGGTTTTTCGTTTCAAATGTTCTTTAGTTATATTAATTGTTTGTTGGTGCTGGTAATTAAATGTTTAAAAACGTTGCAAATTATTAAAGAAAAATGTCAATCATGCAAATCAGAGAAATCAATTTCACTCTATAAAATAATTAACATATAATTGATTTGAAAATATTATAAAATAAAATAATTTTTTCATACATATCAAAGGGGTGGAAGAGAAGAAAAATATATTTTACGTATTCACCAAATTGATATTAACTTTTCCTAAAATGGTGAAAACAAAATTTTATATCTTGATAAGAGAAAATTTCCCAAACATACAGTGGAATACCTAAACATATACTGGACTTTATCATAATCGTAAAGGATTTCGATCGTTTCATCAGTGAAGGTAACGTGTTTTTCTTATATTTGAAAGCAATTCAGGTTTAGAGCCAAGAGAACAAATATTTTTTTTTTCTTTAAAAAAAGAATTACAATTTTTTTATTTCATGTTGTAAAATATATTTAAAACAATTATCAAAAAATGATAAATTTTAGTGGCTAAAAATAATTAGTCATATAATAATGAATTTAGATACTAAATTATGAACTAAATATTAGTAACTGAAATAGTTTTTATTATAAATAAAAAATTATAATTAATTTCTAAATTAGAAATTAAAATAATTTTAATTATCAATTAGTATTTAAATTGGTCAAGATATTGATTATGGAAGAAGTTACTTTCTAATTTAGAAATTCATCTTTAAAAATGTTTTTGTTACTAAAATTAATTATTATTTAGGATTTTTCTTAAATTGAAAACTTTAATCTTAAGAAAAGAAGTTGAGGTTGATAAATGTTTATATTTTTTTAGCCAACCTTCTTCTCTACAAACTCAAGATTGTTTTAAACAAGATTAATCCATGAATAGTGGTATAATTACCAATTCAAAAAATAAAACCATCTTGTGAAATAGTTTCACTGTGGAGGATTTCTTCTGAAATATATACGCTATGCCTAGGTTATTCTACTTTTCTTGAATAAGGTTTATGTCTCCAATCTTTTTGTAATCCTTTTATATTTTAATAATAATTTTCTGTAAATTATAGACATTAATTGGAGTGTTTGATAAAACAAAATATATTAATTAATTATGGAGATATAAGATGTATTAAAAGTTAAGAGAGAAAAGGATAAATTGTGATTTCGAGTCACTCTACAAACATGTTAACTAACCTTCACCTATAAAAAAAGATCATCACATTACAAATTACCTTGAGAATTTTTAGAAAACCCTATCATTTACAACACCATTCTCTCTCACTTAAGGTGCTGTTCTCCGTTTTCTCTTATATTTGAGTTGTCTCTTCTTTCCTCCGAAATAGGAAAAGTTTATAACTTTCTTTTACAATTAAATTTAAGGGAATTGAATTATATCACCTATATATCTATGTCTCATTATGATGATGTAATTTAGTTTTCGAAAGTCAATACTCATCTTTTATAATATACCTCTAGACATTCACTGTTATTGAAAATTCATGTAAAGATGGCTTTTAATATCAATTATTTAGGAATATTTCCCCATGTTACATATGATTAAGCATAAATACTATCATTACATGATTAATATTTTTATTATATATTTATTATAGAATATAAATTTTATAAGTTTATTCTACAACTCCGTTATAATAAGATATTTCTTAAAAGGGATAATTCATTCCAAAAATGTTATAACTAATTAAGTAGGGGTGGGCTTGACTAGTAGGGTTGTAACTCATTTAAACCAATTAAAAAGTGTTTTCATGGATAGATAACAAATGGTAAACATTCATTTACTTTTCATCTTATTATACATTTAACTATACATATGTGTTTCTTTATGTTATTTCAATAAGTTGTATATCAAATTGTTTCTAAAACATAGATTTTATTATTTTTACTTCTTTTTTTTAAATTTTTATTTCTTGTTTCCTTTTATCATGTAGAATAGTTTTATTTATGATTTTTTATATAATTATTTTTATTTTTAATTCATTATCACAAATGTAATTTTACCATCGTAATTCCGTAAAGATATTTCATTTACTATAATATATAATAATGGTTTAATACCTATTTTGATCTCTCAGTTTGTGAGTTGCATGCAAAGTTGTCCTATTTTTTTTTCCAGATGTTTACAATTATCCTATATTTTGTAAAAAACGGTTCAAGTTGATCATTTTTGCTTACGACGTTAAAAAACTAATGAAACTTAACCAACCTGTCGGATTTTTCGTTACATGACAACTGTGTGGCTAATTGACATAGATCTCTTTAATTAGGTTGGGCGGCGAGGTTGACACAAGCAGGGAGGAGAGATAAAAGTGTAATTAGGCATGGTATGAGGTTGTGGAGGAGCATTTGGTTGTAGAAGGAGATGGATTGGAGGGGATGAGAGGGGGTGAAGGCAGAGATGATGGGGTTGAAAGTGGAGTCGGTGGGGCCAATGTCAAGGGAGTGGAAGAGGCAAAGGGCGAGGGAAAGGTTGTTATTGTGGGTGTGGAGGGAGATGATGAAGTTCCAAACGACGACGTTTCGGTGTGGGTGAGGTATTTGGAGGAAGAGGTGATGGGCGAGTGGGAGGGAGAGGTGGGAGCCGCAAAGGTGAAGAAGGGCGGAGGCAACGAAGGGGTTGGAGAGGAAAAAGGACTTGGTGAGGAGGGGAAGATTGAGGGCGATGCAGGACTTGAGGGAGAAGAGGTGGGGATCCATGGGGAGGAGGAGGGTGGAGTGGAGGTGATATATTAATTAAGGATCTGTAGAATACTGTGAATCCCATGGATGCATTGACAATAGATTTGAAGAGTAAAACATGTCTGGTACAGTTAGATTTGCACTGGGATTTGGAGCATAACCTTGTGAATTTCATGAATGGAAGAGAAATACTTGAGAATTTGCAGCCTTTCAGACATTAAGAGGAGTTGTCAATCAGTTACTATGGTGGAATACAATTTCCACATTGGTTATCTGATAATTAATTATCGAATATGGTGTCCTTAAGCTTGATCAATTGTAAACATATTGCATGTTTTTGCCTTCCCTCAAATTCTTGACATTTCTTAGGCACCTGACAATTAGTGGGCATGATTGGATACAAACGATATATGCACGTTTTTACAGGAATAATTGTTATGCATTTGCATCCTTGCAAACGTTAACCTTTGTTGATATGAAGGAATGAGGAGAATGGCAATGTAGGAAGAATGGGAGTATCATCAACAATGACACCAAACATAGTGTCGATGACGTCTTCGATTGCACCGCAACAGTGTGGTGACGGGTGTTGACATTGCTCCTTGGTTTTTGGGTGAAGAAACAAACCCTAGTTATTTTGAAATACTAGGTGCCATGTCAATTAGGCCACACAGTTGCCACATAATGAAAAATTGAACAGGTTGGTTAAGTCCCGTTAGTTTTTTAACGCCGTAAGTAAAAAGGATCAACTTGAACTGTTTTTTATAAAATATGGAATAACTGTGAACATCTGAAAAAATGTAGGACAACTTTGAACACACCCCACAAATCGAGAGACCAAAATAGATATTAAACTTATAATAATTTAATGTCATTATCGTGAATCTTGATTATTATCATCCAACATATATTGAAATTCAAAATTAAATATCTATTTAAAGAAAGATAAAAGGACATTTGAAATATTTTAAAACTTCGTATTTGTTTTCATTTTATAATTTTTAAAGATTACATTTATCAACTTTGTTCCATTAACATGTTAAAAATTAGTAGATGTTTTGGTTCTTATGAAATTTTAAGTAATTGTTATTTAAGTAGTTTAATTAGAAATCCATACTAGTATAATTCTTTTTATAAATATTTGATATTGAAAAGAGAAAAATAAATTTGAATATTTGATAATTTTATCGTGATTTTTATTATTTTATAAAAAATAATTAATGAATATGAAATAGTAAGAAAGGTCGTACACTTTAGTCGTTATTTAATAAAGAGGAAGATAAAAGAAAAGTATTAAAACTCATCTTCATCCTAATCCGGTACGGTCGCTAATTGTTGTGATGTGGAGAAATGTGATTAATTCAACTGTGCAGGAATTGGTCTATACAGCGATGTAACTGTAAAAGCGGTTATATTTTCCATGGGCTTTTAAAATGGTCGAAAATGACTAGAAAGGGAAGAAAGAATGTAATCCTTTTTAATGACTTTAGTGGTAGGAACGAGCCCACTCCATGACTACCACTTTAGGTTCTTGGCGAACATCCTGTCCAGGTTCAGAGAAAGAAAGTACCTGCATTACGTAGAATTCTCCACTCCACATAATATTTCCATCAAAATTTCCACCTTAAATACAACACTTTCTTCTGTCTTTCTCCATTCATCTATAACTCTTTCATTCATCTTCTGTTGGCTCTATATCCTGGAGTTCCTCTGAACGCTTCATGTGAAGGCCTTCCTAGTGCAAACGTTAGAACCCTTCTTCAATGAAGTGTTTGGGGGAACTCTTGGGCTTAACCAACATTGCTATTCTGCATAATTTACATTATCATATGTCTAAGTCGCAGTTGCATTTTGATTGCTGGTATAAGATTTCTAAGCACTGTGCTTCGTTCCGGAGTTGCAGACAGTTCTTTAATGGCCAATTTAAAACCAGAATTATCAATATTACTTTCATGGATATATTCCTTTTCAAGGTTTATATCTATGAAAGAATTATGTCGTATAGTAGACCTATAATCTTTGCATTCACTGAGTGCTTTTTGGAGAGTGGTTCTTTTGTCACTACTGTTAGAATTTGATGAAAAACATTACCGTTGTACCTCTTCAATGTTAGTCGACTTTGCTGATAGAAAAAAAAATGTGTATATGTAGTTTTCAGGCTAACTGCAGAAACTGTTTAAAATATACATTTTCGTAGTTTGGATGCAAAAAACTTCATAGTTTTTTTTTTTTTCTTTTAATTCATTCAAAACCTTCTTTTTTACTGTTTTCAGGTTTATCGATTTTTTCGTTAATTGTCATGAGGACACTTACGTGGTGTTTGGTTTAGTTAGGTTTTTGTTTTTCTCCTTTTTCCCTTTTCCCCTTCGAACTCTATATATACCATAGAAGTTCTTCCTTTGAGAGTAGAAGAGAAATAATATACTTGTATGTGAAATATTCAGAAATAATAAAAGAATACATTTTTCTTACTCCCCTCTTTGTGCTGATCATCTTTGCCTTCTTCGTCTCCGGCCATCGGAGCCTTCTTCGGAAGATCTTGCCGTCACTTCCATAGAGGATTTCTAGATGCTCCGTTCTCTCTCTTCTGACGTGAATCTCTTTTCGTTCAAATGACATTTACGCTTTACCAAACGATGTTAAAGTCTTCTTGGGCTGAGGATAATTGGGCTATCAGCATTAGTGCACAGTATTGGGCTTGGTCGAATATGGTATCAGAGCAGGTTTAGTGCCTACTCTGCTTCCGTTGTTCACTGTTGTTTTCGTTTCTTGGAAGATCTTCTTGGACTGCTTTTCTGGGCTTCTTCATGGAACAGAAGGATCAGTCATCCAACCCATCTAGCCCCTTCTATCTACACCCAGGTGAAAATCCTGGACTCATCTTGATTACTCAAGTTTTAAACGACAACAACTATTCCTCATGGAGCAGGAGCATGCGACGTGCCTTGCTTTCCAAGAATAAAGTTAAATTCATTGATGGTACGATAAAGAAACCGTAAAGAATGGATGTTCTGTTTGATGCCTGGGAGAGGTGCAACATGATGATCCTATCTTGGATAACAAGAACTCTCTCCCGTGAGATAGCTGAAAGCGTCATATACGTGGAAGAGGCAAAAGAATTGTGGGATGAGCTGAAAGAACATTTTTCAAAAGGGGATTACTTTAAGATATTTGATCTTCTTCAAGACATACACTCCATCAAACAAGGAGAGAGAGGAGTTAGTCAGTTCTTCACGGACCTAAAGATTTTGTGGGAAGAATTAGAGTCCTTAAGACCCATACCCACATGCACGTGTCCTACTCCTTGCAGCTGTGATCAAGGTTGTCAAACTCGAGAGTTTACGTAAACTCGTGAGAGTCCAGTAAACTCGACTCGTAAACTCGACTCGTAAACTCGACTCGTAAACTTGACTTGTAAACTCGACTCGTAAACTCGTAAGAGTTTACTTTGTATGAAAAAAAAATATAAAAAACATCCTAATTCAAATAAGATAAAAAAATTATATAAATTGAAATGCATAAGTTCATAGAATTGTTCATAAAAATATAATGTAAAACATAAATTGAAATGTCAAAGTCTCTATTCCTAATCTTCTAATCCTCTAATAATGGCATCATCATCTGTATCATCATCCTCATCTAACTCTTCCTCTGATGAATGTTGTGCATCCTCATTGTTCCCAAAGGTTATGTTATCAAGATCAATAGCATCTAGAGCAGGATCTGTTGTTGCTCCATCTAAGTGAACATTTTCACCATCATTTTCACCTTCAACTTGTTCAATCTCAACAACATCATCTACCTCTTCAACTATCCATTCATCATCTGATTCAATGTCATCAAATGGAAGAGCTATAGTTTTTCGAATTTGTCTACTTTTCAGCTTGGAGTTATACATCACATAAACTAAATCATTCATCTTTTTTTGATGCAAACGATTCCTTCTCTTTGTATGAACCTAAAATGAAATATAATATTTTTAGTGAAGATATGAACATAATAAAGGAATTTATAAATTAAAAATAATTTAAATTACCATTTCAAATGAACTCCAATTACGCTCACATCCAGAAGAACTACAAGTCAAGCTTAGAATTCGAATAGCAAATCTCTTCAACTCCGGAGTTCCATCACCAAACATGTCCCACCATTCCCCAGGATTTAACTCTTTCCTACACTCCTTTGCATCTTCCATTCCAAAAAGTCCTCTAGCATTATGAAATTCAACAATTTGTAAATTAATTTTTCTTCTTTCTGCCATATCTGGTATCAATCTTCTCATGCAAAAATACAATCCTTCTTTCACCTCTCCACCATCATCAGATATAAAGTTAGGTTCATAGTGGAAATGAGGGTTCAGAAAATAGGCAGCTGCATGCAAAGGCCTATGAAGTTGATTATCCCATCGAGCATCAATTATTTTCCAAACCTCTTCATAACTACATCAATCATGCTATATCAGAAATAATCTCACACATAAGTAATTAAACATTGAATGAATAAAAGTTTAAAAATTTACCTCTTTTTGATATTGTTAAAGTTAGACCTAATATTCTCTTTTGCATAGTCCATTTCTTCATAAATGAAACCCATTGCGGGTTTTACATCTGAGTCCACTAATCTTAAGACAACCATAAGAGGGGCAGCGGCTTTCAAGCATGTGGAGACATTCTTCCAAAATCGGCTATCTAATATCACATTTTCTACTTTTCTCCCCTCTTGTGAAGTTCCAAACTTTCTTGTCTTCCATTCCTCAGAGCTGAACATGGTCAACAACGATGCCTTCAATTCATGAAGACAAGCAAGAGTTAAATAAGTCGTGGCAAATCTAGTCACACCCGGTCTTATCAAGTCTCTACCTTTAGTGAACTTTTTCAATATGGAAATCAACATTGATCTCCCATAAATGTAAGTGGTAATTTTTCTTCCCTTCTTAATGGTCAATTCATGGAGCTTCAATTTTTTTTTCAAAATCTTCAAATATCAGATCAATGCAATGAGCTGCACATGGAGTCCAATACAATTTTTCCCTCTTTTGCATCAACAACTCTCCGGCTGCCTTGAAATTTGCAGCATTATCAGTGACAACTTGAACAACATTTTCTTCTCCAACAAACTCGACAACATCATCCAACATTTTGAAAACTTTATCCGCTGTTTTTGAAATGTCTGAAGTGTCAAGTGAATAAAGAAAAACCGTCCCTCTAGGACTATTCACCAAGAAGTTGCAAATAGAACGTCTTTTTCTATCCGTTCAACCATCAGACATAATTGTACATCCAGTTCTTTTCCACTCCTCCTTATATTCCTCAAGGTTTGCATCTGTTTTCTTCACAGCTTGTTTCAAGAGCTTCTCTCTAATATCATGATAGGATGGTGGTTTGTATCCAACTCCATATTTACCAATCATTTCACACATCTTTGCAAATGCAGGATTTCTAATTACATTAAAAGGAATGGCACTGGTGTAAAAGAATTCAGCCACTTGAGCATCAACTTCTTCTTTGTATCCTTTTTTCATCATTTGATTTATAGTTGCTTGGACTCCCCCCTTGCCTGTAGTAGCAACTTTTTGTTTTCCTTTAAATCCGAATACCTTGTGTCCTCCTTCAACAACACTATCACTTTCTTCCTCGTCTTCATCAATATTTATCTTTCTTTTCTTTAATGATGCATTCTTGGCTTCAGCAACTATTTTTATCGTCAAATTTTTTATTTCATCCGAAACAGAAGCACAAGGTTCAGAATCCTCCCTTGTTCCAGCAAGATGGTGTTTAAATATAAATATACCTCCACTCACAATCTTTGAACAATAGTTACATTTCACTTTTCTTCCATTACCATTAACGTCAAGCCCATGTTTCCATCCAATATCAGATCGATTTCCCGGAGAATTTTTACTTATACTCTTAGTGGATGAAGATACGGTTTCATTAATTTCTGTTGAATTTGATCGAGACATGATGCTCTAAATTTTTCACTAGAAAAAACATAACAAAAATGGACTTAAATATACATGATTTTATAATTAAAAAAAAAGACACATGGCAGTGGCCTCCTAGAAACCCACAAAACATTAAAAAGAATAATTTTATTTTATATATGTGATACAAAACCATTAAAATTTATTTTTTAATAAAAAAAAATTTAATAGAAAAATGGTGAGACCCACCGGACACATTCCATGCAAAACCCAATAAAAAAAGATGATATTTTTAATAAAAGTTAAAACCATTAAAGTTTACTTTTAATATAAATAACTTTTTGATAGAAAAGATGGTAGAAAAGATGGTGAGGTGACAACACCATATAAAATAATTTTATAATAAAAAATTTTGTATGTAATTAAGTGAAACTACTTTTTTTCAAATAAGGAAGAGTCTGTGCGCTTAAATGACCATAAAAAAAGCTTTTTAAAAAGAGACCCACCATGACAGTAATGTGAGAGAAGTGAGTCATATGTGAGAGAATTCAGTGACCGTGGAAAACACATTTTAAATAAAGATGGCAGTGGAAACAATGTTTAAAAGAAAAGCATCACTCACCACCACCACCACGCAGGGAGATTGAGAGGCGAAAAGGAGTCCACGAACCTGTGCGACGCAACCACGGGACGGCGTCTCGACGGCGACAACAATAGTGAGTGTAAACCAGACTACCGGAGCGCAACCACGAACGGGAACGTTACAAACGACTATCACGAACAACGACAGTGATTGGAGTGAAGCACAATATAGAAGACCAACCCTAGTGAGGTTTTAAATACTAAACTCAATGATTTTTTCTGTTGATATTACTTCTTTCAGACTCGCCAAATCACTGTAATATCAGGATTTTATACGATTGTTTTTGTTGTTACCTATATTAGACTCGCGAAATCACTGTAATATCTCGATTTTATCCGATTCCATCGAGTTTGTTTACGAGTTCACCGAGTTTACTTAAAATCCGAGTTTACTCACGAGTTAACTCGGTAACCATTACTAGCAAACTCGTCCGAGTTAAGGAGTTAACTCGCGAGTTTAATAACCATGGCTGTGATCTCTCCAGATGTTCTTTGAAGTACAGGGAAGTTGAACACGTGATATGTTTCTTCAAAGGGCTAAATGATTCCTACAACACTGTAAGGACACAGATCCTGTTGATGGATCCTCTTCCCAACATTAACCGTGTCTTCTCTCTTATTATGCAACAAGAGAGGCAAGAAAAACAAATTTCTACTGAAGTCAAGGTTTTGGCTAACGTTGCTGACAGAAGCAACTCTTGGAAGCCTGATCAGAATTGGAAAAATCAAGGAAATCAAGGAAGAGGTCCTGGATCACGTGGACAAGGAAGAGGTAGAGGCAGAAATCCTAACTATGGAAAGTAGTGTTCATTTTGCAACAAAATGAATCACATAGTTGACGAATGCTATTCAAAGCATGGTTATCCCCCTTGGTACAAAAAGGGAGACAATAACTCTGAGAAAAGAAGTGATTGGAGTTCTGCCAATGCTTGCTCGAACAGCAATGGGACTGAAGGGGTTCAAAACACTCAGCAAACCAATAATGGTAACATTCTAGGTTCTCTCACTACTGAACAGATGCAGAAATTGCTCAAAATGATAGATAAAAGCGATGAATCTACCTACAAGATTAATCAAGTCCAGAGAAACAATGTTGAGAATGAAAAAGGTAATTACTCCTGGATTATAGATACTGGTGCTACTGATCACGTCACACATGATAAAACCAATTAATTACATTATCTTTTATAAAATCAAACCTATTCCTATCAGATTGCTTAACAACACCATAATTATTGCTGAATATGCTGGAATTGTACAATTCACAAAAGAGTTTATCATCTTTAATGTTCTTTACATTCCTGACTTCTGTTTTAACTTGATTTCTGTCCAAAATCTTATTAAGGACTTGAATTGTAGCCTAATTTTTTCTTCTAAGACTTGCCAGATAAGGGAGAACAATACTTTGAAGATGATTGGATGTGCTAACTCTTGGGGAGGCCTCTATTATCTACAAGCTTTTCCAAATTACAATTCAAGTTGTATTACAAATTCTGTATTTTCCTTTAAGAGTGTTGATATTAATCTGTGGCATGTTAGGCTAGGACATCCTGGACAAAAGGTTGTTAAACAAATATGTGAAACTGTTCCTTATATCAAAATGGGTGTCGATATTGTTTGTGACACTTGTCATTATGCTAAGCAGAACAAATTACCCTTTACTAAAAGTGTTTCTGTTACTACTGAATGCTTTGATCTTATACACTGTGATATATGGGGTCCTCTCAAAACTGTTTCTGTTCATGGGCATATGTATTTTCTTACTATAGCAGATGACTATAGCAGACATACATGGATTTTTCTAATGAACAATAAAAGGCAAGCTAGAGGGTTATTACAAAACTTCGTTATTAAGATCAAGAATCAATTTAACAAAATGGTTAAGATCATTGGATCTAATAACGGACCTGAATTCAATTGTATGGATTTCTACGATTCACATGGAATTATACATCAAAAAAGCTGTGTTGAGACACCTGAACAAAATTCTGTTGTTGAAAGGAAGCATCAACATATACTTAATTTGTCCCGTAGCCTTCCTTTTCAATCTAACATACCCAATGCTTATTGGTCCTATGCTGTGGGACATGCTGTTTACCTAATAAATAGATTACCCACTCCCATTTTAAATAACAAAACTCCTTATGATCTGTTGTATAATCTACCTCCCACTTATTTATACTTAAGATCTTTTGGATGTTTGTGTTTTGCCTCTACACTTGAAAACAACAAAGGTAAACTCGATGCTAGAGCTAGGAAAGGTATATTCTTAGGATATAAATCTGGTATGAAGGGTTATATTGTTCTTGACTTGAATACCAAAGAACTCTTTATAAGCAGAAACGTTGTCTTTCATGAAAACATATTCCCCTACCAAAATCAACAAGGAAATGATGGAAATCCTGACAGAGAAGAAGACAAGGCAGATTCTCTTAATGATCTCCTGGGAGATCAGTGTATCATCAACAATGGCAGACACACTCAACCTAATGGTGATAATGAAGGACAGATACAACAAACCTATGATAACAGAGAAGATAGTGGCAGCACAGAAAACAATCAAGAGTTACGTGAGCAAAGAAGATCTGAAAGACCTAGAAAGACAACTGAATACCTCAAGGACTACGTTCACCAGGTCAATCAATCCTTAACTGTGAAAAACAATTTTAAGACTCCTTATCCGATTTCTAATCTATTATGTTGTGACAATTTGACAGAGAAGCATTTAAGATATATCTTGGCTATCACTGGAAACAAGGAACCTAAATCTTATAATGAAGCTAAAGAAATGGCTGAATGGGTGGAAGCTATGGAAAGGGAAATTAAAGCTCTGCAGGATAACAAAACTTGGGATTTAGTGCAAGTGCCTTCAGGAAAAACCCCCATAGGGTGTAAATGGGTATATAAGACCAAGTATAAAGCAGACGGTAGCGTTGAAAGACTTAAGGCTCGATTGGTAGCAAAGGGATACACCTAACAGGAAGGAATTGATTATGTGGATACCTTTTCCCCTGTGGCCAAGCTAACTACTGTCAGATTGCTCATAGCTCTAGCTGCCTCGCACAATTGGTTTTTACATCAACTTGATGTTGATAACGCGTTTTTACATGGAGATCTCAATGAAGAGGTCTATATGGAACCACCCCCAGGTTTGAACATTAAAAAAGGACATGTTTGCAAGTTAACTAAGTATTTGTATGGCTTGAAACAAGCCAATAGGCAGTGATTTGAAAAACTTTCAACTTTTCTAATATCTGCAAATTATATCCAATCAAAATCTGACCATTCTCTGTTTATAAGAAAAACATATACAAGTTTTACTGCTTTGCTTGTGTACGTGGATGATATTGTTCTGGCAGGGAATTCTATGATGGAAATCAATTACATAAAGGAGTTACTTCACAAGAAATTTCACATAAAAAAATTGGGGGAACTCAAGTACTTCCTTGGACTGGAAGTGGCCAGATCAAAAAGGGCCATCCACCTATCTCAGAGAAAGTATGCTCTAGACATACTTGAGGAAACTGGGATGCTTGGGTGCAAGCCGTCTACCACTCCTTTCCTAAGTGACACCAGCCCTCTGTATAAAACAGATAGCTACCTTGATGATCCTACTCTCTACAGAAAACTAATAGGGAAGTTACTTTACCTTACAAATACTAGACCTAATTCGTGTTTCACAATTAATCTGCTTAGTCAATTCATGCAAACTCCCACCAGTTATCACTATCGTGTTGTTCAACACATTCTCAGGTACATCAAATCCGAGCCATCCCAAGGATTATTCTTTGCTGCAGATTCTCCTCTGCAACTAAAAGGTTTTAGTGACTCTGATTGGGCCACTTGTCCCAATACTCGACGATCCACCACTGGCTTCTGTGTTTTTATTGGATCATCTCTGATTTCTTGGAAGTCTAAAAAGCAAAAGACGGTCTCCAGATCATCTACAGAAGCTGAATACCGCACATTTGCTAATGGCTTCGTTACCTCCTACAGGACCTTCAGATAGAAGAATCTGGGATCCCAGTTTTGTATTGTGACAACAGATCCGCAAGGCATATAGCCCATAATCAAAGTTTTCACGAACTCACCAAGCACATAGAGCTTGACTTCCATGTTGTTCGTGAGAAGATTCAAGAGGGTCTTCTTCATCTCCTTCCCGTTCGATTTGACGAGCAACTGGCGGATGGCTTCACTAAATTCCCTCACCGCGTCAAGTTCTAAACTATTGTTCCCAAACTTGGACTGATGAGTATACACTGTCCAGCTTGAGGGGAGGCTTTTGAGGTTTATCGGTTTTTCTGTTAACTGTCATGAGGACAGTTACGTGGTGTTCGGTTTAGTTAGGTTTTCGTTTTTCCCCTTTTTCCCTTTTACCCCCTTCGAACTCTATATATACCATAGAAGTTCTTCCTTTGAGAGTAGAAGAGAAATAATATACTTGTATGTGAAATATTCAGAAATAATAAAAGAATACCTTTTTCTTACTCCCCTCTCTATGCTGATCATCTTTGCCTTCTTCGTCTCCGGCCATCGGAGCCTTCTCCGGAAGATCTCGCCGTCGCTTCCATAGAGGATTTCTGGATGATCCGTTCTCTCTCTTCTGACGTGAATCTCTTTTCGTTCAAATGACGTTTACGCTTTACCAAACATTGTTAAAGTCTTCTTGGGCTGAGGATAATTGGGCCATCAGCATTAGTGCACAGTACTGGGCTTGGTCGAATATACTGTTTAAGATCTAAAGGTAAGCACCTTATCTTCGCCAAAGTTTAGTTCATATATTCCAGTAAAAGTAGCATCTGGTGATGACCTACTTTATTTCCTGTCACTTTTCAGTAGGGATGGCAACGGGTCGGGTCGGGTACGGATAGTGCCTACCTGCAACCCGACCCGCCGGATAAAAATGTACCCACCACCCGACCCGCTACCCGTCGGGTACCCGTTTAGAAAAAACCCGCCGGGTATTTTAAAACCCGCGGATACCCGCAAAAAATAAAAAAAAAATTTATACATTTTAAAATAAAATTTAAATAAAATTACAAAAAAAATTTATATACTATAGTATAAAATAAATTAAATAAAAATTAAAGTTTAATTTTAATTAAATTTTACCTAATAAAATATAATATAATTTTATTTTTAATTAAATTTAATTAAAATATATATAAATTAATTTTTTTTATTATTTTTTTCGGGTAACGGGTACCCACGGGTCGGGTAGTATACTACCCGTACCCGACCCGTTTAGAAGCGGCTATTAAAATACCCGCTACCCGTTACCCGCGGGTAGTAAATATCCGCGGGTAGTAACTACCCGTCACGGGTTTTACCCGCTGATACCCGTGCCCGCGGATTTTTTTGTCATTCCTACTTTTCAGTTATATTATATACTATATATTTATAATATTTTCGATAATAGAACTCTTTAATTTATGTCTATCTGTCCTTTTATTTTATTTTTCTTTTTTATGCATCCTTTTAGCCCTCTTTTTTCCTTTTTTTTTTAATTAAGGGAAGGAAATGGCTCTTATATACATTGTGATGCAGAACTCAGTCCAACTGTCCATGCCACTTTAGGCATACCATCCATAATTGGGAGAAGGTTTCAAAAGGCAAATGTGATGACATAGTTTCATTTTCAACACTCTTTATAGCATGTTGTCAAAAGTTGATATTCTATTCCACACCACACCTTCCATATTCGAATGCCGCCACCTTGGATAAAAATAACTTATTCCGTAGTTTTTCCAAATAACTTAAGTTTATTGTAGTCAAGTGATGGTTCTTTTAGGGTTTTGTATATGTGACAAAATTATAAAAAAAAAAATTATCTTTTAGACCTGAATTGGTATAAAAAGGGTTATAGCGATCGACTGGTATACAAAATTTTCATTCTCAATTTCTAAATTTGTTTTAGATTTAACGGGTATAAAAAACAGTTTAGTGATAAAATTGTAATAAATTACACAATTCTATTATATCGATTAAAGTTAAAACTGATATAAAAAGTGATGAAAAAAAATTATATACCAATTAGTCATTATAATAATTTAGAATGTTTAATTTTCATCTTCTTAACTTTCGCGCTTCACTTGTCTAAACAATAACTTTGAGCTCTCCCTTCTCTAGTGAATTCTTGAGCAGTTCCCTCTCCTTCATCCATTCCTTTTCGTTCTCATTTGCCTGTGGAGTTTGAAATGAGGACGAGGTGATCATCAAGTGGGTAGATCTTTTGGGGTAATGTTTAAATTTGTAGCTATGAAATCAGATCCATTAGCTGTGAGTTTTAGAGAAATCGAATCTTGTTTGTTTATATCTTTTTCGCATTGATTTATCTGTGGTCAAATGAGTGTTACGGTGTTGTTTCACTGTAGTGAAAGAGAGTACCATAGAGGAGACGAGATCGTGTTGTATGCTAATGGTAACAATATTGTGAGAAACGAGTATAATCCAGCTACTTTTTATGCATATGGTATTTTCATTTCGAACTCATCTTCATATGATTTTTCGGGGAACTAGTAGTGAGCAATTAGATTTTCGCTCTTTGTGTAGAAAATTATGGATATGGATGAATTCTGAATTGATTTGTGACTCATAGAGTGTTCGGACCACATACAAATTGATGACGTAGCTCCAACCAGGGATGAATATTGAAGGCAGCGGAAGATGTTAGATGGTGATCCGAGATCAGAAATAGATGCAGCGGAGGTAATGCTTGCGGTTTGGCAGCAGCGTGCAGAGGTGGATTTTAAGGGGTATCGGTGATGGATTGAAGAGTTGTTTGGTGGTGTGAGAACTAGCTCAGGCAGCCTTCACTGGAAGGAAGCTAGGTGGAGAAGGAAAGCTCATTGAAGTGACTTTTGGACAAAGTTTTAGGGGCTGGAAATTCATTAGCAGAGAAAAACTCATATATCAACAAAAGTGCTTTACATCAAGATGGAAGAGGAGATTTATAGCCTATCTCCTTAGATCTAGATGGTGCTCCATGCTACCATCATTCATGAATCATCATACACGTGATAGCATGTGCAAAATGTGCTGAAAGTTGTTGAATCTAGAAGCTACACGGAAATGCACTAAATACATGTGCTATATGTGAAGAAAATCTGCCCCGGTGTATTTAGCATAAGGGGGTTGCGTTCAACCACCTTTATTCTTCTATTTTTGTGGACATTTCTACCCTTCTCCTTGTGATGGGTCATGCTTCTAGTGATGGGTCCATGATGGGCTTGGACCCAAGTCATCATTCCCTCCTTCTTGGAAAGGATTTGTCCTAAAATCTGATGGTTCGCCTGAGGACTTATTATTGTAGACTCCATAGAAGTTCCTCCTGGATCAAAAATTAATCTGCAAAAAGCATCAAACATATCTCTAATTAGTTGTCTATGACCCAACCAAATGTATAAAAGAACATGTTTATAAGAAGGTTTCTTAATTTTAAAATTTTCAAGTTTAATACTACAAAGAAACCTTTATTCTTTTGAAATTTTATTTGTCTCTTGAGTTAGTGGTACCCATAAAAGTAACCCTAACCCAAGTTGTGAATTGCCATGTATTGAAGGTTTTAACAGTTTTAAAGATGACATGGCAATTTCTTGGAAAGAAAAGTGAGATTTTGAAATTTCAATAAATGGAGAAAAGTGAAAGGATAAGAAACATCCCCTTAATAGCCTAGGTTCTATTGTAAGTGTAAGAGGAGATGTTGCCCTTAATTGCTCTTTTTCCTTTTCCTCCATTTCTTTTCTTTCAACTTCTTCCCTTTCTTTCTTTTCTTTCTTTTGTCTTTCTCTCTCCCTCTCTTCTTCTCTTCTCTTTCTTGCTTCATCTTCTCTTCTCACTCTTTCTAAGCAAATCTTAAGAAGGAAAAGAACCTACCTAGTTGTGTCCATGTCTTGCAATTCTTGTTGAAGCTTCCTTGCCATACTTCTAGTAATGGGTCCATGACCTAAGTCATCATCTCCTCCCACTTGAAGAGGATTTGTCCTCAACTCCAGATCATCATCTGAGTTAAAGCCTACAAAAGGACGAAGATCAAAAACATTAAAAGTAGAATGGACACCATATTCTGATGGAAGGTCTAACTGATAGGCATTGTTGTTGACCTTTTTAAGGATTTTAAAAGGACCATCTCCTCTAGGACTTATTTGGACTTCCTTTGAAAAGGAAATCTTTCCTTTCTAAGGTGAAGCCAAACTAAGTCACCTTCATTGAAAATGACTTCCTTTTTACCCTTATTGTTGTACTTAGCATATCTCTCACTTTGTTGTTGTATTTGATTGCTAATCCTCTCATGAAAAGTTTTAATAAATTTGGATTTAGAGATTCCCTCTTGATGAACAAATTCATTTGAAGAAGGTAAGGGAATTAAATCCATAGGTGTGAGAGGATTAAAACCATATACAACTTCAAAAGGAGAGATTTTAGTAGTTCTATGAACTACCCTATTATAAGCAAACTCCACATGTGGAAGGTACTCATCCCAAAATTTGTGGTTACCCTTAAAGACTACTCTCAACAAAGTGGATAGAGATCTATTTACTACTTCAGTTTGACCATCTGTTTAAGGATGACAAGTAGTAGAAAAAGAGAGCTTAGTTCCTAATCGAGACCATAAGGTTCTCCAAAAGTGACTAAGAAATTTTGAATCTCTATCAGAAATAATGACTCGAGGTAGGCCATGAAGTCGAACCACATCTCTAAAGAATAACCTAGCCACATTACTTGCATCATCTATCTTATGGCAGGGTATAAAATGGGCAATTTTACTAAAATGATCCACAACCACAAAGATAGAATCAAAACCCCTGGAAGTTTTTGGAAGTCCTAAGACAAAGTCCATGCTAATATCTTCCCAAGGAGTTGAAGCAATTGGCAAGGGAGTATAGAGACCATGAGGCATTACTCTAGATTTGGATGCTAAACAAGTAATGCACTTAAAACAATGCCTTTGAACATCTCTTCTCACGTGGGGCCAAAATAATTTGTCTTTTAGCATGCTTAAGGTTTTATCTACCCCAAAATGCCCCATTAATCCTCCCTCGTGCATTTCTTTCACAAGGAGTATTTTGTGTGAACCTTGGGATCTACAAAGTTTGCCTTCTTTAAAAAGGTACCCCTCTTTCATATAGAACCCTCCTTGTGGTTTTTGCAAACATTCATCATACAAGGTGGCAAACTCACTATCTTGAGCATACAATGTTTTTATGTTATCAAACCCAAGAATTTGAGCTCCTAGAGTGGCTAGTAAAACATTCCTTCTTGACAAAGCATCCGCCACTATATTAGACTTTCCTTTCTTGTATTTGATAACATAAGAGAATTGTTCAATAAATTCTAACCACTTAGCATGTCTCTTTTGCAACTTGTGTTGACTCTTCAAATATTTTAGTGATTCATGATCACTATGAATGATAAATTCCTTAGAAACAAGATAATGTTCCCAAGTTTGAAGAGCCCTCACAAGAGCATAGAGTTCCTTGTCATAGGTGGGGTAATTACAAGAGGCACCATGAAGTTTCTCACTAAAATATGCAATGGGGTGACCTTCTTGTAATAACACAACACCTATTCCAAATCCAGAAGCATCACATTCTAACTCAAAAGTTTTGGAAAAATTTGGTAAAGCTAGAATGGGTGCTTGAGTGAGCTTCTCTTTGAGTAGCTCAAAAGCTTTTTGTTGTTTCTCTCCCCAATGAAATGTAACATCTATTTTCACCAACTCATTGAGAGGTGAAGCAAGACTAGAGAAATTAGGCACAAATCTTCTATAAAAACTTGTCAATCCATGAAAACTCCTAACTTCTCCTACATTCTTTGGGGGTGGCCAATCTTGGATGGCCTTTATTTTCTCAGGATTCACATGAACCCCATCTTTAGTGACTACAAAACTAAGAAAGATGACACTATCAACACAAAAGGTGCATTTGTCAAGATTTACAAACAATTTATTGGTTCTAAGAATTGTTAAAACAACTCTAAAATGTTTTTCATGGTTTTGCAAGTCTTGACTATATACCAAGATGTCATCAAAATTAACAACTACAAACTTCCCAATGCAATCCCTTAAAATATGATTCATAAGTCTCATGAATGTACTTGGGGCATTAGTAAGACCAAAAGGCATCACTAACCACTCATATAACCCAAACTTAGTCTTAAAAGCAGTTTTCCACTCATCCCCCTCTTTGATTCTTATTTGGTGATATCCACTTTTAAGATCTATCTTTGAGAAAATTTGAGCCCCATGCAATTCATCCAACATATCATCAAGTCTAGGGATGTGATGTCTTTATTTTATTGTGATGTTGTTGATAGCCCTACATTCACAACACATCCGCTATTTACCATCCTTTTTGGGCACCAACAACACAGGTACAACACATGGGCTTAAGCTCTTTTGAACCCAACCCTTGTCTAGCAAGTCTTGTACTTGTGACTCTATCTCTTTTGTTTCTTGGGGATTAGTCCTATAGGTAGGCCTATTAGGAAGAGTTGCCCCTGGCATAAAATCAATTTGATGTTCTATTCCCCTTAAAGGTGGAAGCCCAATAGGAATGTCCTTGGGAAATAGATCATCAAATTCTTTCAAAAGATTTTGGATTGAAAGAGATAAAGTAGAAGTCTTAGACTCACTAGATGTGCATGTGAGTGTTCCTTGACAAAGAAGGAGGTATGAAGGTTGCTCAACTTGAAGTGTGTTGATCAAAGTCTTTTTAAAAGGACTTCATGTTGAGTGACCTTGTGGGAGGGAACACTAGACCTCCACGCCTTTTTTTCATCCCTAAGGACTACTTCTTGCTTGGGTTTTGGACTTTTTTTTTCTCTTTTGTTCTTTTTCTTGGTCCCTAATTGCCTTCATTTGTGCTTGATCTTTTGCAACCTGGGTAGGTGTCAAAGGATGAAGCACAAATTTCATATCTCCTTTGTGCACAATTATGGTGTTGGTAAGACCATGATGTATAGTTTCATGATCAAATTGCCATGGTCTTCTCAACAACACATGACAAGCTTCCATGGGAACTATATCACAAATCTCTTCATCTTTGAAGTTCCCAATGGAAATTGCCAATTTAGCTTGTTTCTTGACAGTTATATCCCCATCTTCATTTAGCCAATGAAGTTTGTAAGGTTTTGGATGAGGTATAACTTCAAGATTAAGCTTTTCAACCAGCTTTGTGCTACAACAATTGCAACAAGAACCACTATCAACAATGAGAGAACAATATTTGTTTTGAATCTTACATCTTGTATGAAAGATGTTCTCTCTTTGAGATCGATGTTCTAAGCTAGGTTGATTATTGAGCACTCTTCTCACCATGAGAAGTTGACAATCATCAGCAAAGACTTCCTCTCCTTTCTCTTGTTCACTCTCACTTTCACTGGTGGGGGATTCACTTTCACTACTATAAATGTCACTACCTCTAAGAATGATGGTTCTCTTTGTAGGACATTGAGCAGCTACATGACCCCTACCCAAACACTTAAAGCACTTGATATCTCTTGTGTGAGTGTGTGAAGAGGATTCTTGTTTGGGCTTTTCATTTATTTTGGCTAGAGGTTTAAAAGGCTCTTTTTCTTTGAAATTTTTCTTTTCAAAAATAGGTTGAACTTGAACTCTTTTAGAAGAGGATTTTCTCAAGTTTTGTTGTTCTACCTTGATACACATTTGAACAAGATCATTCAAATCTCTATAAGGTAGAAGTTCAACCTTATCTCGAATATCAAAACTAAGCCCCCTTAAAAATCTAGCCAAAGTAATTTCTGAAGCCTCTACTGTTCCTTCCCTCATTATGTATAACTCCATCTTTTGTCTATATTCTTCAACAGTCATAGACTTTTGTTGTAATCTTTGGAGTTTATCCATGAGTTCTCTATTGTAATAGGAGGGAATATGTCTCCTCCTAAGGTTAGTTTTGAGATCATTCCAATAATGAATTGGAGGAGCTTGATGTCTAAGTCTCTCTTGGACTAAGGCAGTCCACCAATACATTGCATACCCTTGAAAGCTTAGGGTAGCTAGAGAGACTTTTCTTTCTTCACTTACTTGGTGGCAAGCAAACAATTGTTCCACCTTCATTTCCCAATCAAGATAGGCCTCAACATTGTCCTTCCCATGGTAGTGAGGCAATATAACATTGACTTCTTTAGGGGGTGGAGGCATATGAGTATCCCTCCTAGGTTTCCTAGAAGAAGAAGGTTGATGGTAATAATCCCCTACACTTAGAGGTACGCCCCCTAATTGAGAATTATCACTTTGACTTCCCCTAGACCTATTTTGTTCTTCTCTTATCAACCTCAACTCATCTTGAATCATAGCATTTTGAAGCTCTATATTGACTTTTTCTTGACTCATCTTCCTTTCAATTTCATTGAGTTGGTTGACTAAGGTTTGGAGGGTGAATTGCTCTTTTTGGTTTTCACTATCACTAATCTTAGGAAAATGCCTTCTAGACATTGTGATGGACTTAAATGTTTTCTTGAAATAAAGACTAAAGAGTTCACTTTGAAAGCAATATTTCAAGTAAGGGAGGTGAACCATTAGGGTTGCTTAAGTACCAAGCCTTTGCCTTGCCAAATATGCTTCTAGCTACTTACTAAAATCTTTAGATCAAAATCACTTTTAAATCCACCAAAGTCTTAAAGACAACAAACAAACAAAGCAAAAAAAAAAGGCCTAAACTCTAAAATTCGGACCTCTAAAGAGAGCTTCCTAAACGAACAAAGAAAAAAAATAAAGCTAAAGAATGAAATGAAAAAAAAAATAGTAAAGATGAGGTCTCCTAGGTGAGGCTTAGACTTTAGATAAAAGACACACTCACCGTCTACCAAATTTTAGGTGGTGAGACTTTCAGTCAAGTTAGAAAATGAGGGAAGAACACTTATGAGTTCTCCCACTCCACTTGCTTGAAATGGCTGGATTACAAAAATCGAAATAAAGAAAGAAAACAAGTTACAACAAGTAAAATAACAATGGAAAGGGGAAAGACAAGTGCAACTTTGGCTTCTCTCAAGGAAAGCTGCGTGAACTAGGTGCAGTCACAATTCTCACAGTTGCAGTAACATGTCTGGAACAGTGGCTGTTACAGCCAATTATGCAGAACAGCAGCAAGTTTTCTGCAGTACCGAGAAGTGTCCTCTGCTGCACAAAGCCAACATTCAATCTAAGCTTTTCCCTCACCAATCCTCTTTCTAATATGCTACCAGCGATGAAAATCCATCTGAAACCAATTTGCATCCACAATGATACTCATAAGATCCACCAAACATCAATGACAATTGCAGAAAATTGTAAATTTTACTGCTGGAATGAAAATAGACTATCACACCGCAGGCTTTACAGCAAACATATGGTGTGCAAAATTCCAATCAATTAAAAGCAAACAATTAAAAGGTTTTCAAGGAAGGGTAGCACGCAAAGAGAACTTAAGAAAGGTGCTAGAATAGAATTAAAACTCAAGAAAACATAAAAAGCTGCAACAATGTTCAATTCAAACTCATGTGGAAAAGGGACAAAAGTGTTTGATAAATGGTCTCAATGAACTCTGTTTTTGATGTACCAAAACTGAAACACACTTTGACTGGTACTGGTGTTCACGGTTTTTTCAAATCAAAATGCATTTAGGAGAATTTGCATTGCATATTTCTTTTACTTTAATTACACCAAGCTTATGCTACCAATATAAGCATGAATTTGATGCATCAATCAGTTTATATGAATGTTGTTTAAACAGCTGCAACTTATCAGAAAAAAATATGCTGAATGATGGGAACTGAAATGGCAAAACTGTCTTAACGTGTTTATACTTCCAATTCAATGATTCAAGCAACTTTAGTTTCACAATTTTGACTTGTATTCACTGCCATTAGAGACTAAATGTTGCTAAATCAGAATTTCACTATATCAGTTGTGTTTAACACAAAAAATTACCAAGTCACCGTCAATTCAAGCAGAGGAATCAACAATGATCTGAATCAATTTGTTTCACCATCAGATCAACAGTTTAACATTAAACAGACTTTAGGAATAATATTATAAGATGTCCAGTAAAGATTTAATTCTTAACAGATTCAAAACCAGAAAAGAAGAAACAGACTCAAGCAAATCAAATGGAGTTCGGTCAATTGCTAAGCACTGAATTGTCAAATTCTGCAGTGTATTGCAACCATGTTTCGGTTTGTCTTGGACAAAACACTGTTCATTTGGTATGCTTAATACATTATTGCAGTGAGTCAGCGAATCAAACCAATACAGGACATCAGATCAATGACGTTCAACAGATCAACACAAATCTGAATCAGTGATTTACTGGTATTGATCTGTGATTGATTTCAGAATACACCGAGCTCCTTATTCATTGCTCATTGAATGTGCATCTTTTGAAATTCAACTCAGAGAAACAGTTTTATCCACACACTTTATCAATTCAGAATCGGTAGGTTTGTGCCAAAACCATTTTACTTAGGATTTTGACAAGAAAACTGGATCACAAACAAGACCAGACATGACAGTGTTAGATCTAAATATGAAAAGACTCAAAGGCACCAGATCTGACCAAATAAAATGAAACAAAATTGAAAACAAGAAAAGGTGGATTTAAGAAAACACTCGTTGAACATATGAAGTTTACTAGATTCAAAGAAGCAATGAAATAGTAACCAAAAGCACACGAAAGAACAGTAATGACAATAAGGATCGATCGATTGACAATAAGAACGGTAACCACGAAACCAAGGCTCTGAATACCAACATGATGAGTTGCTCCAGCATAAGAAAATGCAGAATCCGTGAAATGGAGGAAGATTGTTCCAGCAGTGATGACAATTGATGCAAGATGGAGTTGCTGTGTGGAGAAAGCTAGGAGATGGAGAAAAGATCAGGGAATGTGACTTTGGACAGAGTCTCTCGGCTGAAAGATTGAATCAGTAATGAAGAAAAATTCTCATAGATTTCCAAAGTGATTTACAATAGTGATGCCATGAATTTATAATGAATTCACAAGGCATGTGCGTGAATGGTGATCACCGTGATTCGTAGATCTATTGCCACGTGGTACAAGCAAGAAAATCCCATGTGGGTTCTAGAAAGGAAGCACAAAAAACACGGATTACATGTGCTGAAATTCTGAATACAAAGCTGTGGTGATGTTTAGTAAAAGCGGAGGGGTGCGCCAGCAATGTTGATGTTCAATTTGACAATTCTGACCCTTTGTCTTGAGTCTTTATATTCCATGCAAAGTGAAGGAAACCAACATGCCCAATTGTGTCCAATTCCTTGCCATACTTCTTGTAATGGGTCCATGACCAAAGTCATAATTTGGCCCTTCGGCCTATATTGCTTGCACATTCGGCCTCAACTACTCGGCCTTTCGGCCTTACAGGTACTTAGCCAACTCTGACATCAAGTGTTCGGCCCTTCAGCCTTAACTCCTCTGCCATTCGGCCTTAGGTACTTAGCAAAATTTTGAAACAGGTATTCAGCCCTTCGGCCTCAACAGCTCGACCACTCGGCCTCACAAGTACTTAGCCAAATCTAGCATCAAGTGTTCAGCCCTTCAGCCTCAACTCCTCTGCCATTCGGCCTTAGGTACTTAGCAAAATTTTGCAACAGGTATTCAGCCCTTCGGCCTCAATTGCTTGGTCATTCGTCCTCAACTACTCGGCCTCTCAGCCTCATAGGTACTTAGCCAACTATGGCATGAAGTGTTCGGCCCTTCAGCCTCAATTCCTCCGTCATTCGGCCTTAGGTACTTAGCCAAATTAGGCAACAGGTATTTGGCCCTTCGGCCTCAACTCCTCGGTCATTCGACCTTGGATACTTAGCCAAATTTGACAACAGGTATACGGCCCTTCGACCTCAATAGCTTGGTCATTCGGCCTCACAGATGCTTAGCCAAATCTGGCATCAACTGTTTGGCCCTTCGGGCTCAACTCCTCGGCCACTCGGCCTTAGGTACTTAGCCAAATTTGGCAACAAGTATTCGGCCTCAACTCCTCGACCATTTGGCCTTAGGTACTTAACCAAATTTGGCAACAGATATTCGGCCCTTCGGTCTCAATTGCTTGGACATTCGGCCTCAACTACTCGGCCATTCGGCCTCACAGGTACTTAGCCAAATCTGGTATCAAGTGTTCGGCCCTTTGGCCTCAACTCCTTGGCCATTCTGCCTTAGTTACTTTGCCAAATTTGGCAACAGGTATTTGGCCCTTCGGCGTTTATTGCTTGGTCATTCAGCCTCACAGGTACTTAGCCAAATCTGGCATCAAGTGTTCAGCCCTTCGGCCTCAAGTCCTCGGCCATTCGGCCTTAGGTACTTAGCTAAACTTGGCAACAGGTATTCGGCCCTTCGCCCTCAAATGCTTGGCCATTCGGCCTCAACTGCTCGGCCATTCGGCCTCACACGTACTTAGCCAAATCTTGCATCAACTGTTCGGCCCTTCGGCCTCAACTCCTCGGCCATGCGGGCTTAGGTACTTATCCAAATTTAGCAACAGGTATTCGGCCCTGCGGCCTCAATTACTTGGCCATTCGGCCTCTAAGGTACTTAGCAAAATCTGTCATCAAAGTTTCAGCCCTTCTTCCTTGACTCCTCGACCATTCCCACTTAGGTACTTAGCCAAATTGGGTAGCAGGTATTCGGCCCTTCGACCTCAATTGCTTGGCCATTCGGACTCATAGGTAGTTACCAAATCTAGCATCAAGTGTTTGGCCCTTCGACCGCAATTCCTCGGCCATTCGGCCTTCTGTACTTAGCCAAATTTGGAAACAGGTATTTGGCCCTTCGGCCTCAACTCCTCGGCCATTCGGCCTTAGGTACTTAGCAAAATTTAGCAACAGGTATATGGCCCTTCGGCCTCCATTGCTTTGCCATTCGGCCTCAACTGCTCGGCCATTCGGCCTTACAGGTACTTATCCAAATCTGGCATTAAGTGTTCGGCCCTTCGGTCTCAATTGCTTGGACATTCGGCCTCAACTACTCGGCCATTCGGCCTCACAGGTACTTAGCCAAATCTGGCATCAAGTGTTCGGCCCTTTGGCCTCAACTCCTTGGCCATTCTGCCTTAGTTACTTTGCCAAATTTGGCAACAGGTATTTGGCCCTTCGGCGTTTATTGCTTGGCAATTCAGCCTCACAGGTACTTAGCCAAATCGGGCATCAAGTGTTTGGCCCTTCGACCTCAAGTCCTCGGCCATTCGGCCTTAGGTACTTATCCAAATCTGGCATCAAGTGTTAGACCCTTCTGCCTCATCTCCTCAACAATTCGGGCTTAGGTACTTATCCAAATTTGGCAACAGGTATTCAGCCCTTCGGCCTCATCTCCTCGACCATTCGGCCTCATCTCCTCGACCATTCGGCCTTAGGTACTTAGCCAAATTTGGCAACAGGTATTCAACCATTCGGTCCCAATTGCTTGGACATTCAGCGTCAACTGCTCGGCCATTCGGCCTCACACCTACTTAACCAGATCTTTCATCAACTGTTCGACCCTTCGGCCTCAACTCCTCGGCCATTCGGGCTTAGGTACTTATCCAAATTTGGCAACAGGTATTCGGCCCTGCGGCCTCAATTGCTTGGCCATTCGGCCCAGCTACTCGGCCAGTCGGCCTCTAAGGTACTTAGCCAAATCTGTCATCAAAATTTCAGCCCTTCTTCCTTCACTCCTCGACCATTCACACTTAGGTACTTAGCAAATTGGGTAAGAGGTATTCAGCCCTTCGACCTCAATTGCTTGGGCATTCGGACTCATAGGTTGTTACCAAATCTGGCATCAAGTGTTTGGCCCTTCGACCGCAATTCCTCGGCCATTCGGCCTTATGTACTTAGCCAAATTTGGGAAACAGGTATTTGGCCCTTCGGCCTCAACTCCTCGGCCATTCGGCCTTAGGTACTTAGCAAAATTTAGCAACAGGTATATGGCCCTTCGGCCTCAATTGCTTTGTCATTCGGCCTCAACTGCTCGGCCATTCGGCCTTACAGGTACTTATCCAAATCTGGCATTAAGTGTTCGGCCCTTCGGCCGCAACTCCTAAGCCATTTGGCCTTAGATACTTAGCAAAATTGGCCAACAGGTATTCGGCCCTTAAGCTGCAGTTGCTTAGCTATTCGGCCTCAACTGCTAGGCTATTCGGTGTTAAGAGTACTTAGCCAAATTTGTCATGAAATGTTCGGCCCTTCGGCCTCAACTCCTCGGTTGTTCGGCCTTAGGTACTTAGCCAAATTTGGCAACACGTATGCGGCCCTTCGGCCTCAATTGCTTCGCCATTCGGCCTCACAGGTACTTAGCCACATCTTGCATTAAGTGTTCGGCCCTTCGGCCTCAATTCTTCGGCCATTCGGCCTTAGGTACTTAACCAAATTCGGCAAAGGTATTCGGCCCTTCGGCCTCAACTCCTCGACCCTTCGTCGTTAGGTACTTAGCCACATTTGGCAACATGTATTCGGCCATTCAGTTTCAATTGCTTGGACATTCGGCGTCAACTGCTCGGCCATTTCGCCTCACAGGCAATGTGCCAAATCTGGCATCAATTGTTCGGCCCTTTGGCCTCAACTCCTCGGTCATTCGGCCTTAGGTTTTTAGGAAAATTTGGCAACAGGTATTCGGTGCTTCGTCCTCAGTTACTTGGCCATTCGGCCTGAACTGCTCGGCCATTTGGCCTCACAAGTACTTAGCCAAATCTGGCATCAAGTGTTCGGCCCTTCGGCCTCAACTCCTCGACCATTCAGACTTAAGTACTTAGCCAAATTGGGCAATAGGTATTCGGCCCTTCAGCCTCAATTGCTTAGCCATTCGGCCTCACAAGTAGTTAGCCAAATCTGGCATCAAGTGTTAGACCCTTCTGCCTCATCTCCTCAACAATTCGGGCTTAGGTACTTATCCAAATTTGGCAACAGGTATTCAGCCCTTTGGCCTCATCTCCTCGACCATTCGGCCTTAGCTACTTAGCCAAATTTGGCAACAGGTATTCGACCATTCGGTCCCAATTGCTTGGACATTCAGCGTCAACTTCTCGGCCATTCGGCCTCACACCTACTTCACCAGATCTTTCATCAACTATTCGACCTTTCGGCCTCAACTCCTCGGCCATTCGGGCTTAGGTACTTATCCAAATTTGGCAACAGGTATTCGGCCCTGCGGCCTCAATTGCTTGGCCATTCAGCCCAGCTACTCGGCCATTCGGCCTCTAAGGTACTTAGCCAAATCTGTCATCAAAATTTCAGCCCTTCTTCCTTCACTCCTCGACCATTCACACTTAGGTACTTAGCAAATTGGGTAAGAGGTATTCAGCCCTTCGACCTCAATTGCTTGGGATTTCGGACTCATAGGTAGTTACCAAATCTGGCATCAAGTGTTTGGCCCTTCGACCGCAATTCCTCGGCCATTCGGCCTTATGTACTTAGCCAAATTTGGAAACAGGTATTTGGCCCTTCGGCCTCAACTCCTCGGCCATTCGGCCTTAGGTACTTAGCAAAATTTAGCAACAGGTATATGGCCCTTCGGCATCAATTGCTTTGCCATTCGGCCTCAACTGCTCGGCCATTCGGCCTTACAGGTACTTATCCAAATCTGGCATTAAGTGTTCGGCCCTCGGTCGCAACTCCTAAGCCATTTGGCCTTAGATACTTAGCAAAATTGGCCAACAGGTATTCGGCCCTTAAGCTGCAGTTGCTTAGCTATTCGGCATCAACTGCTAGGCTATTCGGTGTTAAGAGTACTTAGCCAAATTTGTCATGAAGTGTTCGGCCCTTCGGCCTCAACTCCTCGGTTGTTCGACCTTAGGTACTTAGCCAAATTTGGCAACACGTATGCGGCCCTTCGGCCTCAATTGCTTGGCCATTCGGCCTCACAGGTACTTAGCCACATCTTGCATTAAGTGTTCGGCCCTTCGGCCTCAATTCCTCGGCCATTCGGCCTTAGGTACTTAACCAAATTCGGCAAAGGTATTTGGCCCTTCGGCCTCAACTCCTCGACCATTCGTCCTTAGGTACTTAGCCACATTTGGCAACATGTATTCGGCCATTCAGTTTCAATTGCTTGGACATTCGGCGTCAATTGCTCGGCCATTTCGCCTCACAGGCAATGTGCCAAATCTGGCATCAATTGTTCGGCCCTTTGGCCTCAACTCCTCGGTCATTCGGCCTTAGGTTTTTAGGAAAATTTGGCAACAGGTATTCGGTGCTTCGTCCTTAGTTACTTGGCCATTCGGCCTGAACTGCTCGGCCATTTGGCCTCACAAGTACTTAGCCAAATCTGGCATCAAGTGTTCGGCCCTTCGGCCTCAACTCCTCGACCATTCAGACTTAAGTACTTAGCCAAATTGGGCAATAGGTATTCGGCCCTTCAGCCTCAATTGCTTAGCCATTCGGCCTCACAAGTAGTTAGCCAAATGTGGCATCAAGTGTTAGACCCTTCTGCCTCATCTCCTCAACAATTCGGGCTTAGGTACTTATCCAAATTTGGCAACAGGTATTCAGCCCTTCGGCCTCATCTCCTCGACCATTCGGCCTTAGCTACTTAGCCAAATTTGGCAACAGGTATTCGACCATTCGGTCCCAATTGCTTGGACATTCAGCGTCAACTTCTCGGCCATTCGGCCTCACACCTACTTCACCAGATCTTTCATCAACTGTTCGACCCTTCGGCCTCAACTCCTCGGCCATTCGGGCTTAGGTACTTATCCAAATTTGGCAACAGGTATTCGGCCCTGCGGCCTCAATTGCTTGGCCATTCAGCCCAGCTACTCGGCCATTCGGCCTCTAAGGTACTTAGCCAAATCTGTCATCAAAATTTCAGCCCTTCTTCCTTCACTCCTCGACCATTCACACTTAGGTACTTAGCAAATTGGGTAAGAGGTATTCAGCCCTTCGACCTCAATTGCTTGGGATTTCGGACTCATAGGTAGTTACCAAATCTGGCATCAAGTGTTTGGCCCTTCGACCGCAATTCCTCGGCCATTCGGCCTTATGTACTTAGCCAAATTTGGAAACAGGTATTTGGCCCTTCGGCCTCAACTCCTCGGCCATTCGGCCTTAGGTACTTAGCAAAATTTAGCAACAGGTATATGGCCCTTCGGCATCAATTGCTTTGCCATTCGGCCTCAACTGCTCGGCCATTCGGCCTTACAGGTACTTATCCAAATCTGGCATTAAGTGTTCGGCCCTCGGTCGCAACTCCTAAGCCATTTGGCCTTAGATACTTAGCAAAATTGGCCAACAGGTATTCGGCCCTTAAGCTGCAGTTGCTTAGCTATTCGGCATCAACTGCTAGGCTATTCGGTGTTAAGAGTACTTAGCCAAATTTGTCATGAAGTGTTCGGCCCTTCGGCCTCAACTCCTCGGTTGTTCGACCTTAGGTACTTAGCCAAATTTGGCAACACGTATGCGGCCCTTCGGCCTCAATTGCTTGGCCATTCGGCCTCACAGGTACTTAGCCACATCTTGCATTAAGTGTTCGGCCCTTCGGCCTCAATTCCTCGGCCATTCGGCCTTAGGTACTTAACCAAATTCGGCAAAGGTATTCGGCCCTTCGGCCTCAACTCCTCGACCATTCGTCCTTAGGTACTTAGCCACATTTGGCAACATGTATTCGGCCATTCAGTTTCAATTGCTTGGACATTCGGCGTCAATTGCTCGGCCATTTCGCCTCACAGGCAATGTGCCAAATCTGGCATCAATTGTTCGGCCCTTTGGCCTCAACTCCTCGGTCATTCGGCCTTAGGTTTTTAGGAAAATTTGGCAACAGGTATTCGGTGCTTCGTCCTCAGTTACTTGGCCATTCGGCCTGAACTGCTCGGCCATTTGGCCTCACAAGTACTTAGCCAAATCTGGCATCAAGTGTTCGGCCCTTCGGCCTCAACTCCTCGACCATTCAGACTTAAGTACTTAGCCAAATTGGGCAATAGGTATTCGGCCCTTCAGCCTCAATTGCTTAGCCTTTCGGCCTCACAAGTAGTTAGCCAAATCTGGCATCAAGTGTTAGACCCTTCTGCCTCATCTCCTCAACAATTCGGGCTTAGGTACTTATCCAAATTTGGCAACAGGTATTCAGCCCTTCGGCCTCATCTCCTCGACCATTCGGCCTTAGGTACTTAGCCAAATTTGGCAACAGGTATTCAAGCATTCGGTCCCAATTGCTTGGACTTTCAGCGTCAACTGCTCAGCCATTCAGCCTCACACCTACTTAACCAGATCTTTCATCAACTGTTTGACCCTTCGGCCTCAACTGCTCGGCCATTCGGGCTTAGGTACTTATCCAAATTTGGCAACAGGTATTCGGCCCAGCGGCCTCAATTGCTTGGCTATTCGGCCTAGGTACTCGGTCATTCGGCCTCTAAGGTACTTAGCCAAATCTGTCATCAAAATTTCAGCCCTTCTTCCTTCACACCTCGACCATTCACACTTAGGTACTTAGCAAATTGGGTAGCAGGTATTCGGCCCTTCGACCTCAATTGCTTGGGCATTCGGACTCATAGGTAGTTACCAAATCTGGCATCAAGTGTTTGGCCCTTCGACCGCAATTCCTCGGCCATTCGGCCTTATGTACTTAGCCAAATTTGGGAAACAGGTATTTGGCCCTTCGGCCTCAACTCCTCGGCCATTCGGCCTTAGGTACTTAGCAAAATTTAGCAACAGGTATATGGCCCTTCGGCCTCAATTGCTTTGCCATTCGGCCTCAACTGCTCGGCCTTTCGGCCTTACAGGTACTTATCCAAATCTGGCATTAAGTGTTTGGCCCTTCGGCCGCAACTCCTAAGCCATTTGGCCTTAGATACTTAGCAAAATTGGCCAACAGGTATTCGGCCCTTAAGCTGCAGTTGCTTAGCTATTCGGCCTCAACTACTAGGCTATTCGGTGTTAAGAGTACTTAGCCAAATTTGTCATGAAGTGTTCGGCCCTTCGGCCTCAACTCCTCGGTTGTTCGGCCTTAGGTACTTAGCCAAATTTGGCAACACGTATGCGGCCCTTCGGCCTCAATTGCTTGGCCATTCGGCCTCACAGGTACTTAGCCACATCTTGCATTAAGTGTTCGGCCCTTCGGCCTCAATTCCTCGGCCATTCGGCCTTAGGTACTTAACCAAATTCGGCAAAGGTATTCGGCCCTTCGGCCTCAACTCCTCGACCATTCGTCCTTAGGTACTTAGCCACATTTAGCAACATGTATTCGGCCATTCAGTTTCAATTGCTTGGACTTTCAGCGTCAACTGCTCAGCCATTCAACCTCACACCTACTTAACCAGATCTTTCATCAACTGTTCGACCCTTCGGCCTCAACTCCTCGGCCATTCGGGCTTAGGTACTTATCCAAATTTGGCAACAGGTATTCGGCCCTGCGGCCTCAATTGCTTGGCCATTCGGCCCAGCTACTCGGCCATTCGGCCTCTAAGGTACTTAGCCAAATCTGTCATCAAAATTTCAGCCCTTCTTCCTTCACTCCTCGACCATTCACACTTAGGTACTTAGCAAATTGGGTAAGAGATATTCAGCCCTTCAACCTCAATTGCCTGGGCATTCGGACTCATAGGTAGTTACCAAATCTGGCATCAAGTGTTTGGCCCTTCGACCGAAATTCCTCGGCCATTCGGCCTTATGTACTTAGCCAAATTTGGAAACAGGTATTTGGCCCTTCGGCCTCAACTCCTCGGCCATTCGGCCTTAGCTACTTAGCAAAATTTAGCAACAGGTATATGGCCCTTTTGCCTCAATTGCTTTGCCATTCGGCCTCAACTCCTCGGCCATTCGGCCTTACAGGTACTTATCCAAATCTGGCATTAAGTGTTCGGCCCTTCGGCCGCAACTCCTAAGCCATTTGGCCTTAGATACTTAGCAAAATTGGCAACCAGGTATTCGGCCCTTAAGTTGCAGTTGCTTAGCTATTCGGCCTCAACTGCTAGGATATTCGGTGTTAAGAGTACTTAGCCAAATTTGTCATGAAGTGTTCGGCCCTTCGGCCTCAACTCCTCGGTTGTTCGGCCTTAGGTACTTAGCCAAATTTGGCAACACGTATGCGGCCCTTCGGCCTCAATTGCTTGGCCATTCGGCTTCACAGGTACTTAGCCACATCTTGCATTAAGTGTTCGGCCCTACGGCCTCAATTCCTCGGCCATTCGGCCTTAGGTACTTAACCAAATTCGGCAAAGGTATTCGGCCCTTCGGCCTCAACTCCTCGACCATTCGTCCTTAGGTACTTAGCCACATTTAGCAACATGTATTCGGCCATTCAGTTTCAATTGCTTGGACTTTCAGCGTCAACTGCTCAGCCATTCAACCTCACACCTACTTAACCAGATCTTTCATCAACTGTTCGACCCTTCGGCCTCAACTCCTCGGCCATTCGGGCTTAGGTACTTATCCAAATTTGGCAACAGGTATTCGGCCCTGCGGCCTCAATTGCTTGGCCATTCGGCCCAGCTACTCGGCCATTCGGCCTCTAAGGTACTTAGCCAAATCTGTCATCAAAATTTCAGCCCTTCTTCCTTCACTCCTCGACCATTCACACTTAGGTACTTAGCAAATTGGGTAAGAGATATTCAGCCCTTCAACCTCAATTGCCTGGGCATTCGGACTCATAGGTAGTTACCAAATCTGGCATCAAGTGTTTGGCCCTTCGACCGAAATTCCTCGGCCATTCGGCCTTATGTACTTAGCCAAATTTGGAAACAGGTATTTGGCCCTTCGGCCTCAACTCCTCGGCCATTCGGCCTTAGCTACTTAGCAAAATTTAGCAACAGGTATATGGCCCTTTTGCCTCAATTGCTTTGCCATTCGGCCTCAACTCCTCGGCCATTCGGCCTTACAGGTACTTATCCAAATCTGGCATTAAGTGTTCGGCCCTTCGGCCGCAACTCCTAAGCCATTTGGCCTTAGATACTTAGCAAAATTGGCAACCAGGTATTCGGCCCTTAAGTTGCAGTTGCTTAGCTATTCGGCCTCAACTGCTAGGATATTCGGTGTTAAGAGTACTTAGCCAAATTTGTCATGAAGTGTTCGGCCCTTCGGCCTCAACTCCTCGGTTGTTCGGCCTTAGGTACTTAGCCAAATTTGGCAACACGTATGCGGCCCTTCGGCCTCAATTGCTTGGCCATTCGGCTTCACAGGTACTTAGCCACATCTTGCATTAAGTGTTCGGCCCTACGGCCTCAATTCCTCGGCCATTCGGCCTTAGGTACTTAACCAAATTCGGCAAAGGTATTCGGCCCTTCGGCCTCAACTCCTCGACCATTCGTCCTTAGGTACTTAGCCACATTTGGCAACATGTATTCGGCCATTCAGTTTCAATTGCTTGGACATTCGGCATCAACTGCTCGGCCATTTCGCCTCACAGGCAATTTGCCAAATCTGGCATCAATTGTTCGGCCCTTTGGCCTCAACTCCTCGGTCATTCGGCCTTAGGTTTTTAGGAAAATTTGGCAACAGGTATTCCGTGCTTCGACCTCAGTTACTTGGCCATTCGGCCTGAACTGCTCGGCCATTTGGCCTCACAAGTACTTAGCCAAATCTGGCATCAAGTGTTCGGCCCTTCGGCCTCAACTTCGTGACCATTCGGACTTAGGTACTTAGCCAAATTGGGCAATAGGTATTCGGCCCTTCAGCCTCAATTGCTTAGCCATTCGGCCTCACAAGTAGTTAGCCAAATCTGGCATCAAGTGTTAGACCCTTCTGCCTCATCTCCTCAACAATTCGGGCTTAGGTACTTGTCCAAATTTGGCAACAGGGATTCAGCCCTTCGGCCTCAACTCCTCGACCATTCGGCCTTAGGTACTTAGCCAAATTTGGCAACAGGTATTCGACCATTCGGTCCCAATTGCTTGGACTTTCAGCGTCAACTGCTCAGCCATTCAGCCTCACACCTACTTAACCAGATCTTTCATCAACTGTTTGACCCTTCGGCCTCAACTGCTCGGCCATTCGGGCTTAGGTACTTATCCAAATTTGGCAACAGGTATTCGGCCCTGCGGCCTCAATTGCTTGGCGATTCGGCCTAGGTACTCGGCCATTCGGCCTCTAAGGTACTTAGCCAAATCTGTCATCAAAATTTCAGCCCTTCTTCCTTCACTCCTGGACCATTCACACTTAGGTACTTAGCAAATTGGGTAGCAGGTATTCGGCCCTTCGACCTCAATTGCTTGGGCATTCGGACTCACAGGTAGTTACCAAATCTGGCATCAAGCGTTCGGCCCTTCGACCGCAATTCCTCGGCCATTCGGCCTTAGGTACTTAGCAAAATTTAGCAACAGGTATACGGCCCTTCGGCCTTAATTGCTTTGCCATTCGGCCTCAATTGCTCGGTCATTCGGCCTTACAAGTACTTATCCAAATCTGGCATCAACTGTTCGGCCCTTCGGCCTCAACTCCTAAGCCATTTGGCCTTAGGTACTTAGCATAATTGGCCAACAGGTATTCAACTGCTCAGCCATTCTCTTCAGCAGTCCATTGCAAATATTGTTTTTCTTCCTCTACAACGTTTAAATTTACAGTAGGAAGAAAAGGACCATTTAAAACAACTTCCCAAATACCCTTATCAATTGATTCTAAAAATATTTGCATTCTTATTTTCCAAAACGCATAATTTTCCCCCGTAAACAAAGGAGGTCTATCAATAGAAGCACCCTCTAAATACATTTGGTTGTGACCGCCCATTTTTGAAAAATTTGAAAAACTATCAAAGCAAGCTCCGATACCAATTGTTGGTACCAGCGGGTATGGTTCAAAGAGTATAACGCAGCGGAATAGAACTTAGAAAGCGGAAAGCGTGTTTGGTCATAATTCAAGTTAAAGTGGTCCGTTTTAAAAGTTTATTTTCTAAGAGAACTTTTATCGAACAGTTGAAGTGCTAAAAACGTAAGGAGTGTAGGGATTAGAAAAAATCACACAGATGATTTTTATACTGGTTCGAATCAAAATATTCTACGTCCAATTGTTAATCACTATAAAGAGTGATTAACATTTTTCACTAAAAATATAGTTGTACAGATTACAACATAATGAAATGAGTAAGGGATAGAAAAAAACCTTCCTTCGACAAACGAACTGGAAGAGCTTCCTTCGACACACGAATTGGAAGCAACCACTCTGTCAACTCGAAGAGAACCGCTCTGACATTCGACACACGAAACACGAGCTTCTCCTACTCACGAGACCAGGCAGAGCACCTTGCCAACTTGAAGAGAACCGCTCAGACTATCGACACACGAAACATGAGCTTCTCCTGTTCACGAGACCAAGCAACGAAACTGAACTAGCTTTTGAGAACTTCCTCAGACAAACTGTATTCTACAAAAGCTCTAAGTTCACAATGTTGCTTCTGAACTTCACAGAAACCCAATATATAGCCAGCTGGTTTTTAAATAATTTTAATATCTTCTTCAAGTAAAACTTCTTGCAGCATCATCAAAACAATTTTCTTCAAGATTTACCAATACTCCTTATTGATAACACTTACAGGTACTTGGCCAAATCTGGGTACAAGTGTTCGGTCCTTCGGCCTCAATTCCTAGGCCGTTCAGCCTTAGGTACTTAGCCAAATTCAGCAACATGTATTCGGCCTTTCGCCCTTAACTCCTCGACCATTCGGCCTTAGGTACTTAGCCAAATTGGGAAAGAGGTATTAGGCCCTTATGCCTATTTTGCTTGGCCATTCGGCCTCATAAGTACTTAGCCAAATTTGGCATAAAGTGTTCGGCCCTTCGGCCTCAACTCCTCGGCCATTCAGGCTTAGGTACTTTGCTAAATTTGGCAATAGGTATTTGGCCCTTCGGCTCAATTGCTTGGCCTTTCGGCCTCAGCTACTAGGTCATTCGGCCTCCACTGCTCAGCCATTTGGCCTCACAAGTACTTACCAAATCTAGCATCAAGTGTTCGGCACTTCAGCCTCAATTCCTCAGTCATTCGGCCTTAGGTACAAGGCCCAATTTGGCAACAGGTATTCGGCCCTTCGGCCTCAACTCCTCGGCCATTCCGCCTTAGGTACATAGCCAAATTTGGGAACACGTATTCGGCCCTTCGGCCTCAATTCCTTGGCCATTAGGCCTCAGCTGCTCGGCAATTCGGCCTTAGGTTCTTAGCCAAATTTGGCAATAGGTATTCAGCCCTTCGGCCTCAATTGTTTGGCCATTCGGCCTCACAGGTAGTTAGCCCAATCTGGCATCAACTGTTCGGCCCTTCGGGCTTAGGTACTTAGCCAAATTTGGCAATAGGTATTCGGCCCTTCGGTCTCAATTCCTCGGCCATTCGGCCTCAACTCCTCAGCCATTCGGCCTTAGGGACTTAGCCAAATTTGGCAACAGGTATTCAACCGTTCGGCCTATTTTGGTTGGCCATTCGGCCTGACAGGATCTTAGCCAAATCTGGCATAAAGTGTTGCTCCCTTCGGCCTCAACTCCTCGGTCATCCAGGCTTAGGAACATAGCCAAATTTGGCAATAGGTATTTGGCCCTTCGGCCTCAATTGCTTGGCCATTCCACCTCACAGGTACTTAGCCAAATCTGGGATCAAGGGTTCGGCCCTTCGGTCTCAAATCCTCGACCATTCGGCCTTAGGTACTTAGCCAAATTTGGCAACAGGTATTCGGCCCTTCGGCCTCAACTCCTCGGTCATTGGACCTTAGGTACTTAGCCAAATTTGGCAACATGTATTCGGCCCTTCGGCCTCAATTGGTTGGCCATTCGGCCTCAACTTCTCGGTCATTTGGCCTCACAGGTACTTAGCGAAATCCAGCATCAAGTGTTTGCCCCCAATTCCTCACCCATTCGGCCTTAGGTACTTAGCCAAATCTCGCATCAAGTGTTTTGCTCTTCGTCCTCAACTCCTCGGCCATTCGGGCTTAGGTACTTATCCAAATCTGGCAATAGGTATTCGGCGCTTCGGCCTCAATTATTTGGCCATCAGGCCTCAACTGCTCGGCCATTCGGCTTTAGGTACTTAGCCAAATTTGGCAACAAGTATTCGGCCCTTCGGCCTCAATTGCTTGGCCATTCGGCATCAACTTCTCGGTCAATCGGCCTCAGAGGTACTTGGCCAAATCTTGCATCAAGCGTTCGGACCTTCGACCTCAACTCCTCGACCATTCGGCCTCACAAGTACTTAGAAAAATCTGGCATCGAGTGTTCAGCCCTTCGGCCTCAATTCGTCGGCCATTCGGCCTTCGCTACTTAGCAAAATTTGGAAACTAGTAGTCGGCCTTTCGGCCTCAACTCCTCGGCCATTCGACCTTAGGTTCTTAGCCAAATTTGGCAATAGTTATTCGGACCTCCGGCCTCAATTGCTTTGCCATTCGGCCTCAACTACTCGGTCATTCGCCCTTACAGGTATGATGAGTCGATATTGTATACCATTAACTTAGTTTTTCGCGCCAAATTGTGTTGATGATTTGCGCTTAATTCTTAGTTATTGTGTCATTTTCACCATTTGGGCTTAATTAGACCAATAATTATGATTTTAATTAACTTGAATTAATTGAGCTTAATTATTCCTATTTTTATTTTCAGGGAAAATTTGGAAATACACTGGGAGACTTTTGGAAGGGCACAAGCAATTGAAGAATTTCTACAATTTCATTTTAGAATTAATTAAACTTTAATCTAGTGTTTTAGAATTTGTAGACAATTGTTTTGTAATTTTGGGCCAATTTTTGGTAGAATTAACAAAAGCCCAATTGTAAGGGGGAGATGATTTGGCACCTAGGGTTTCCTTAGGGTAGACCCCACCCTAATTTTTAAGACAACATCCTCGAACCTAAGGGGGGGGGGGAGCCGTCACTTTTGCTTTTACACAATTTTTTGGTTGGAACTTTTGAATGTAACCGGCACTTCATTCTCTCCCTCGGCAGAGAATGGTTTTCCTCTGAAGAATGCAATGCTGTCACTCATAATTGATATAGAGACTTTGGTTTTTGTTATGAGTGCTTAGTTCTCCCAGCCGTCACTGCCTTCTTGGCTCGGGAATTTCATTTTTCTTTTGGGGGCTGGGAAACATGTTTTGGCTCACGGTTTTCATGTTGGTAAAATTGACCGAATGAAGTTTTCTTTTTCTCTGCATCTCGTTCAATGCTACATCATTCCTTTTCTTTCCTTGAAGCTCTTCACGCTAGTTTTCATGAGGGGCTGGAACCTTTTGTTTGGGATAGAATTTCTTTGTTTTGAATCATGTTTAATCACTGGAACTTCTGTTGAATCAAAATAGGGGGCCGTCACATACAAGTTTTCTTTTTGGGGTTTTTCTCTTGGTTGGGGGGAGAACGATGGTTTTTACGTTTTTCATGGCTGTGAATGAAGAGATGGTTAGGTGGTAGAGAGGTTGCTGCCACGTCCAGACTTCCAACGTTAGTGATTTGAAAGAAGCAACACGGTGCTTTAGAGGTTGATTCATACTTGTGTGATTTTAGCATTTAGCTTTCTTGGATGATGAAGCAAGGTCGCCACACTCTGAGTTTATCCTGGGCTTGTAAAACGTTTTTCGGTTGCTGTTGAAATGAGGTTACGCTGTTTTGCTTTTGATTTCTGCAGTTTACTGTTTTTGCATCTACTGCAAGTTTACCGTCCGGCTTTTCAATAACACCGTTCGGTCTCTAACAAGCTTCACTGTTAGAGACCGTTCGACTTTGCTGCACTGTGTTTTGATTTCTACAGTTTACTGTTTTTGCATTTACTGCAAGTTTACCGTCCGGCTTTTCAATAGCATCGTTCGGTCTCTAACAAGCTTCACTATTAGAGACCGTTCGACTTTGCTGCACTGTGTTTTGATTTCTGCAGTTTACTGTTTTTGCATTTACTGCAAGTTTACCGTCCGGCTTTTCGACAGCACCGTTCGGTCTCTAACAAGCTTCATTATTCGAGACCGTTCGACTTTCTTCTACATTGACTTGCCCAATTTTTACATTTTTATTTGCACTCGGTCTGCTTTTAATCCGTTCGGTTTCTTTGTTTTAACTAGCTTCCTTTTCTGCTTCAATTGTGGTTCGGTTTCCTTACCAGGACCGTTCGGCCTTATGAACAGAACCGTTCGGCCTTATAAACAGAACCGTTCGGTATCTGGCACACTCGTGTTATAACCGTTCGGTCTTGTGAACAGGACCGTTCGGCCTTGCGAAAAACCGTTCAGTTTTCATGTTTTTTTTTCACATTCAATTCAATACTTTAAATTCTGGTTGCATCTCTATTTAATTTCAGTTTCAATTAGGTTCAATTCTTCTTGCATTCACAAAACAATTTCAAACCCCCCCCCCCCACTTTGTGTGAGACTTGACTCTGAACCACAGTTGGTCCTTGAGAGACGACCTAGGGGTCATTCCCTAGAACTATACTGCATTTCTAATATGCAATTAAATTTGTATGGGCTACGACACCCATCAAATTTTGGCGCCGTTGCCGGGGACCAACGGTTCAGTATTGAGTCTTTTGTTTGTGTTTGTGTGTCTTGTGACTGTTTATTTTGAAGTGTTGTGATAGTCTTTGTTGTGTCTTGTGATTGTTTTCTGTGATTTGAGATTTTTGTGCTATTGTTTCATGATTAGAGGGTGTTGTGATTTAGTGTATGACTAGAGGAAATCCTGGATTCATACCACCTTTTGACCCTGAAATTGATAGGACCTTTCATAGGTTAGTTAGGCATTCTAGGAATTTGTCTTTAGAGTCTGTTCTTGAGTCTGTCCCATTAGATACTGTTCATCCAACTGCTGAGTATTTTGTGCATACTGCATCTACTGCATCTGTTGCATCTGCACTTGATTCTGATTCTGATTCTGTTGGTTTTCACACTGAGAACAATATGGCACAACCTCCACCTCGTGAGAGGACTTTTAGGGAGATGGCTGCACCTGATTTCGATATTGAAAGCTTGTGCATCCAATATCCTGATGAGGACGTTCCATTTGTTCTCAAGACTGGACTGATACATTTGTTGCCCAAGTTTCATGGTCTTGCAGGTGAGAGTCCACACAAGCATTTGAAGGAATTCCACATTGTCTGTTCTACTATGAAACCTCATGATGTTCCTGAAGAGCACATCTTTTTGAAAGCATTTCCTCACTCATTGGAAGGTGTTGCTAAGGATTGGCTATATGCTTTGGCGCCTAGATCCATCACTAGTTGGGATGATCTGAAGAGGTTGTTCTTGGAGAAATTTTTCCCAGCATCCCGGACCACAGCTATCAGGAAGGACATCACTGGGATTAGGCAGCTTGGTGGAGAGAGCTTGTATGAGTATTGGGAGAGATTCAAGACACTTTGTGCAAGTTGCCCCCACCATCAGATACCTGAACAACTCCTTATCCAGTATTTCTATGAGGGTTTGAACAACATGGATAGGGGTATGATTGATGCTGCCAGTGGTGGAGCTCTTGGAGACACCACACCTGCTGAGGCCAGGCATTTGATTGAGAAGATGGCTTCCAACTCCCAACAGTTTAGCGCCAGGAATGATGCCATTGTAGTGAGGGGCGTACATGATGTGGTTGCCCAGTCTTTATCAGCCATTGAAAGCAAGTTGGAAGGCAAGATTGAATCTCTTACAAAGTTGGTGACACAGTTGACTACCAACCAGAGATCTGCAGCTCCATCTGCATCTGTTGCACGACTATGTGCTATTTGTCCTTCCAGTGACCACTATACAGATGCTTGTCCTACTTTGCAGTCCTCAACTGCCTCTGATGCGCCTCAGGCTTATGCTACCAACATATATAACAACAGGCAGCCACAACAGCAAAGTCATGACTTGTCCAGCAACAGGTACCAGGGTGGAGGAATCACCCCAATCTTAGATGGAACAATGCGCCGCAGTTTCAGCAGCAGGCACCACCTTTCCAGAATGCTGGAGCACCTAACAGATATGTGCCTCCACCTATGCAACAACACCAGAGGCAACAACAACAACAGCAGCAGCAAGAGGCACCTGCCCAACCAGCTGCCCAACCTTCCACTTCTTCTGAGCCTTCATTGGAAGAGTTAGTGAGACAGATGACTATGCAAAACCTGCAGTTTCAGCAGGAGACTAGAGCTTCCATACAGAGTCTCACTAACCAGATGGGTCAGATGGCTACTCAGATGAACCAGGCGCAGTCTCAAAATTCTGATAAGTTACCATCCCAGACTATGCAGAATCCGAAGAATGTGAGTGTCATTACCCTCAGATCAGGGAAGCAGACTGTTGTGCCTTCAGAGCCCGCTTCTACACCTACACCCGTGCCTGCCACTTGTCCTAGAGAGGACGACCATGACGGTCCACGCAGGGCATTTGAGGTGGGTGGATCTTCTTCTTCAGCCGGTGGTTCTTCTTCAGGTGGATCTTCTTCCTCTTCCACCACCACCGCTGCTGCGCCTTCTCCATTTGTTGACCGACCTATCCCTCTTCCATTCCCTTCACGGGCACTTCCTAGCAAAAAGACTGAAGAGGTGGATAGGGAAATTCTGGAGACCTTCAGGAAAGTAGAGGTGAACATACCTCTACTTGATGCCATTAAACAGATTCCAAGATATGCCAAATTCTTGAAGGAGTTGTGCACACACAAGAGGAAGATGAAGGGCGATGAAAGGATTAGCATGGGAAGGAATGTATCTGCGCTTATTGGTAAGTCGGTCCCGCACATTCCTGAGAAGTGCAAGGACCCAGGTATATTTTGCATTCCTTGTGTGATTGGAAACAGTAAATTTGAGAATGCCATGCTTGATTTGGGTGCTTCTGTTAATGTCATGCCTTTGTCTATATATTCCTCTTTGTCTCTTGGTCCTTTGCAAACCACGGGTGTGGTCATTCAGTTGGCCAATAGGAGTGTTACCCACCCAACAGGTTTCATAGAGGATGTCTTGGTTAGGGTTGGTGAATTGATTTTTCCTGCTGACTTTTATGTTTTGGAGATGGAGGAGGGATTCTCTCATGGATCCGCTCCCATTATCTTAGGCAGGCCATTTTTGAAAACTGCCCGAACTAAGATTGATGTGTATGCTGGAACTTTGTCTATGGAAATTGCTGATATTGTTGTTCATTTTAATATCCTTGATGCAATGAAATTTCCAGCTGAGGACCATTCTGTGTTTAGGATTGATGCATTGGATGACATTATTGATGAATTTGTTGTTCATGACTTTCACTCTTTGCATAAGAAGAAACATTCTTTTCTATCTTCTTTACATCCATGCATTGAATCTGGAATTGAGACAGGATTTGAATATGATGTTGAATTGGATGAGAACTGTGATGTCCAGGGTATTGATGATGTCCAGGTTATTGATGATATGCGTGTTTATGATGATTTGGATAATATTGATGATGTTGTTGATATACCTGTGATGGATGTTGATCTGGATTGTGATGAGATGGGTTTTCTGCCTTTACCTGTTCATTCTTTAGAGTCAGAATGCATTAACCACGTTGCAGGAAGTACACTTGAATCTGACTTGCAGGAACCCACTCTTGAGCTGAAACAGCTCCCAGAAAACCTCAAGTACGTGTACTTGGAGGATGATGAGAGGAAACCGGTCATAATTTCCACCTCCCTTGATTCTATGCAAGAGGAGAGGTTGCTTGGAGTGTTGAGGGCGCATAAGAAAGCCATAGGTTGGAGTTTGGCGGACATCCCTGGTATTAGCCCATCCACATGCATGCATAGGATTCTGTTGGAAGATGGGGCCAAACCAGTGAGACAGCCGCAGAGAAGGCAAAACCCTGTGATCTTGGACGTGATTAAGAAGGAGGTGATGAAGCTTTTGCAAGCTGGGATCATCTACCCTATTTCAGACAGTCAGTGGGTGAGCCCCATCCATGTTGTGCCCAAGAAGACTGGCCTCACGGTTGTGAAAAATGAGAGGGATGAGTTGATTCCCACAAGAGTGCAAAACAGCTGGAGAGTCTGCATTGATTATAGGAGGCTCAATCAAGCAACCAGGAAAGATCACTTCCCCCTGTCATTCATTGATCAGATGCTGGAGCGCCTGGCAGGTAAATCTCATTATTGCTTTCTTGATGGTTTTTCTGGTTATTTTCAAATCAATATTGCTCCTGAGGACCAAGAGAAAACCACATTCACCTGCCCCTTTGGCACTTTTGCCTATAGGAGGATGCCCTTTGGCCTATGCAACGCCCCTGGTACCTTCCAGCGGTGCATGCTTAGCATTTTTAGCGACTTTCTTGAGAGTTGCATAGAGGTGTTTATGGATGATTTTACTGTGTATGGATCCTCTTTTGATGCATGTTTAAACAGTTTGGAAAAAGTTTTGAAAAGATGCATAGAAACAAACCTTGTTCTCAATTTTGAGAAATGTCACTTCATGGTTGAACAAGGTTTGGTTCTAGGGCACATCATTTCTGAAAAGGGAATAGAGGTAGATCCTGCCAAGATATCTGTGATTTCGCAGTTGCCTTACCCCTCTTGCGTGTGAGAGGTTAGATCTTTTCTAGGACATGCAGGTTTCTACAGGCGCTTCATCAAGGATTTCAGCAAGAAGGCGCTTCCCTTGTCTAGACTACTACAGAAGGACATCGACTTTGAGTTTGATGACAGGTGCAAGCAGGCGTTTGATTGCCTGAAGGAAGCTCTGACCACCACTCCGATCATTCAGGCACCAGATTGGACAGCCTCATTTGAGCTCATGTGTGACGCATCAAATCATGCCTTGGGAGCTGTCCTGACACAGAAGATTGGCAAGCTGCCTAGAGTGATCTACTACGCTTCCCGCACTTTGGATGCTGCCCAAGCAAACTACACCACGACTGAGAAAGAGTTGTTGGCAATTGTTTTTGCCCTTGATAAGTTTAGGTCGTATTTGCTTGGATCTCCTGTTATTGTGTATACTGACCATGCAGCTCTGAAGTTTCTGTTGAAAAAGGCTGAGTCAAAGCCTAGATTGATCAGGTGGATGCTACTACTCCAGGAGTTTGACTTGCAGATTAAAGACCGGAGTGGAGCACAGAATTTGGTTGCAGACCACCTCAGCCGCATTGAGAGAGCTGGGGATGAAGCTGATGTGTTGCCCATCCAGGATGACTTTCCTGATGAGAGTTTGTTACTGATTTCTTCTTCTCACCCTACTCCTTGGTTTGCACACATTGTGAATTATTTGGTTGCTTCTGTTTTTCCTCCCTTAGCATCACGTGCTCAGATTGCCAAAATTAAGAGTGATGCTAAGTACTATGTTTGGGATGACCCATATTTGTGGAAGTTGTGCAGTGACCAGGTTACTAGGAGATGCATTCCGGATCATGAGATTGACTCGGTCCTCCAGTTTTGTCATGCCTCCTCACCTGGTGGTCATTTGGGGATTCAAAGAACAGCTCGCAGGGTGCTTGATTGCGGTTTCTACTGGCCTTCCATCTTCAAGGATGCGGAGAGGACTTGTAGCACCTGTGAGCCTTGTCAGAGAGCAGGAGGACCTATTTCACATAGACAAGAGATGCCTCAACAACCTATGCTGTTCTGTGAGGTTTTTGATGTCTGGGGTATAGATTTCATGGGTCCTTTTCCTGTTTCTTTTGGTTTCTCTTATATTCTCCTTGCTGTGGATTATGTTTCAAAATGGGTGGAAGCTAGAGCCACCAGGACTAATGATGCTCGGGTTGTTGTGGATTTTGTTAGATCTCACCTCTTTTGCAGGTTTAGAGTGCCTAGAGCGATTGTTAGCGATCGGGGAACCCATTTTTGCAACAGATCCATGCAAACCTTGCTCAAAAAATATGGGGTGACGCACAGAGTTTCTACACCTTATCACCCCCAAACAAATGGGCAGGCTGAGATCTCCAACAGGGAGATCAAGAGGATTTTGGAGAAGATTGTCCAGCCCAACAGAAAGGATTGGAGCAATAGGTTGGACGATGCTCTTTGGGCCCACAGGACTGCCTACAAAGCACCCATTGGGATGTCTCCCTATCGGGTTGTCTTTGGAAAGGCATGTCATTTACCAGTTGAGATTGAGCATCGGGCATATTGGGCTGTGAAGGTTTGCAACTTCTCCATTGACCAAGCTGGAGAGGAAAGGAAGTTGCAACTGAATGAATTGGATGAGATCCGATTGGAGGCCTATGAGAATTCGAAGTTCTACAAAGAAAGGACCAAGAGGTTCCATGATAGTTCCATTGTTAGAAAGGACTTCGAGGTTGGCCAGCAGGTTTTGTTGTATAACTCTAGGCTTGGCCTCATGGGTGGTAAGTTGAGATCAAAGTGGACTGGACCTTTTGTTGTGACTAATGTTTATCCTTATGGTACAGTAGAGATCCAGGATCCATCTGCAGCTACAAGCTTCAAGGTGAACGGGCATAGACTGAAGCCTTTCCTCAGTAATCCTTCTTTGTTGGATGCAGTGGTGGAGGAGACGTCTTTGGTCTACCCCACCTACCCTCCCAGCTGACTCAGGGAGTTTCTTTTCTCCTTCCCTCCTCATTTTTATTGCACTTTGTCTGTATCTGATGATTGTTCTGATTGTTGATCTGTTGATTGTGACACACTAAGGACATTGTGTTGTTTAAGTGTGGTCTATTAGGGGAGGTTGTTCTTTGTTTAAATCTCGTTTTCTAGTGAATTTTGTTGAGTCTTGTGTACAGTTTTGCATGCTTTTTGTGAATTCTGGACTGTGATTAAGTTGCTAGTTTCCCTTCACTACATTGATACTCTGTTTTGTTGGACTCCTTGCTCTTCTTTGCTTGGAAGATGATCATGATGTTTGAGAGTTGGATTGATTGTGACCGATTACCTGTGTGAGATTTGAGCCATTTGATGATCTTTCTTGTGTGTGATATGTCTCTAGATTGCTTGCACATTTGCCTTGGCTTGACTCTGTTGTTAATTCTTGATTCATGAGCATGTTTGAAAATGATAAAGGCATTTTGTTGATTGAGCCTCTCTAGCCAGATAGCCTACCCTGTTATGATCTCTTTGTTAGCCCCCTTGAGCCTATACTTCTCCCATTTCTTTGTTTTGAAGCTCATACAATAGCCTAAGTGAAAAACCATGATTACCTGAACCTTAGGGAATTTTGGAGCTTTGGAATTGTTTTGGGAATAAGTGTGGTCTCTTAGGAGTTGCAGATGAATTGGCTAGTGAGTCCTCTTCTTGCTGTTGCATTTGTAAATATCATGTATCTTGTCTCTTAGAGTTGTGTTATGAAAAGAGAGAAAAGAAAAGAGACAAGATGATATAAAAAAAAAATTGTGTGAATAATGGAGTCAAGAAGAGGATGGAATTAGAGGTTTGGGTGTGATTTGATTGTGTTTCACTTGTTCCCCATTGCTCCTCTATTTCCCTTGGTTTGTAGCTTCTCATCCTTATGATATCCTCCCTTGTCCTTGGCCCCATTACAACCATGAAAAGACCTTTTGATTTGAACATGCATATGTGTTTGAGTGTTGATATTAGAGGCTTGCCAAGTCTATATGTGTGTGCTTTCTTGAGTACATTGAGTGACATCGATTTACCTTAAACACTTGAGAGAGACACTGATTGTGTGCATCTGTGAGGCTCTGTTGCTCTTGATTCATCTCTTGAACTGATTGACTGTTTTCCATGAACTGAATTGCTTGGATGATTCTGTGAGTATCTGCTTGCATTGCTTTTGTGTTGGATACTGTCCACTTCCTTTCACTGTCCAGATTTTGTGAGAACTATGCAATTCTGTGTTTGTCTATGTGAGTCTTTGTCGTCTGTCTGTTGTGTCTGTGTCACTTCCTTATGTCCTCATTACTGTTCCCTGTTTTGCGTCTTGATTTTGCCCAGGAATGCAAAAGACTAAGTGTGGTCTATTTTGATGAGTCGATATTGTATACCATTAACTTAGTTTTTCGCGCCGAATTGTGTTGATGATTTGCGCTTAATTCTTAGTTATTGTGTCATTTTCACCATTTGGGCTTAATTAGACCAATAATTCTGATTTTAATTAACTTGAATTAATTGAGCTTAATTATTCCTATTTTTATTTTCAGGGAAAATTTGGAAATACACTGGGAGACTTTTGGAAGGGCACAAGCAATTGAAGAATTTCTACAATTTCATTTTAGAATTAATTAAACTTTAATCTAGTGTTTTAGAATTTGTAGACAATTGTTTTGTAATTTTGGGCCAATTTTTGGTAGAATTAACAAAAGCCCAATTGTAAGGGGGAGATGATTTGGCACCTAGGGTTTCCTTAGGGTAGACCCCGCCCTAATTTTTAAGACAACATCCTCGGACCTAAGGGGGGGAGCCGTCACTTTTGCTTTTACACAATTTTTTGGTTGGAACTTTTGAATGTAACCGGCACTTCATTCTCTCCCTCGGCAGAGAATGGTTTTCCTCTGAAGAATGCAATGCTATCACTCATAATTGATATAGAGACTTTGGTTTTTGTTATGAGTGCTTAGTTCTCCCAGCCGTCACTGCCTTCTTGGCTCGGGAATTTCATTTTTCTTTTGGGGGCTGGGAAACATGTTTTGGCTCACGGTTTTCATGTTGGTAAAATTGACCGAATGAAGTTTTCTTTTTCTCTGCATCTCGTTCAATGCTACATCATTCCTTTTCTTTCCTTGAAGCTCTTCACGCTAGTTTTCATGAGGGGCTGGAACCTTTTGTTTGGGATAGAATTTCTTTGTTTTGAATCATGTTTAATCACTGGAACTTCTGTTGAATCAAAATAGGGGGCCATCACATACAAGTTTTCTTTTTGGGGTTTTTCTCTTGGTTGGGGGGAGAACGATGGTTTTTACGTTTTTCATGGCTGTGAATGAAGAGATGGTTAGGTGGTAGAGAGGTTGCTGCCACGTCCAGACTTCCAACGTTAGTGATTTGAAAGAAGCAACACGGTGCTTTAGAGGTTGATTCATACTTGTGTGATTTTAGCATTTAGCTTTCTTGGATGATGAAGCAAGGTCGCCACACTCTGAGTTTATCCTGGGCTTGTAAAACGTTTTTCGGTTGCTGTTGAAATGAGGTTACGTTGTTTTGCTTTTGATTTCTGCAGTTTACTGTTTTTGCATCTACTGCAAGTTTACCGTCCGACTTTTCAATAGCACCGTTCGGTCTCTAACAAGCTTCATTGTTAGAGACCGTTCGACTTTGCTGCACTGTGTTTTGATTTCTGCAGTTTACTGTTTTTGCATTTACTGCAAGTTTACCGTCCGGCTTTTCAATAGCACCGTTCGGTCTCTAACAAGCTTCACTATTAGAGACCGTTCGACTTTGCTGCACTGTGTTTTGATTTCTGCAGTTTACTGTTTTTGCATTTACTGCAAGTTTACCGTCCGGCTTTTCGACAGCACCGTTCGCTCTCTAACAAGCTTTACTATTCGAGACCGTTCGACTTTCTTCTACATTGACTTGCCCAATTTTTACATTTTTATTTGCACTCGGTCTGCTTTTAATCCGTTTGGTTTCTTTGTTTTAACTAGCTTCCTTTTCTGCTTCAATTGTGGTTTGGTTTCCTTACCAAGACCGTTCGGCCTTATGAACAGAACCGTTCGGCCTTATAAACAGAACCGTTCGGTATCTGGCACACTCGTGTTATAACCGTTCGGTCTTGTGAACAGGACCGTTCGGCCTTGCGAAAAACCGTTCAGTTTTCATGTTTTTTTTTTCACATTCAATTCAATACTTTAAATTCTGGTTGCATCTCTATTTAATTTCAGTTTCAATTAGGTTCAATTCTTCTTGCATTCACAAAACAATTTCAAACCCCCCCCCACTTTGTGTGAGACTTGACTCTGAACCACAGTTGGTCCTTGAGAGACGACCTAGGGGTCATTCCCTAGAACTATACTGCATTTCTAATATGCAATTAAATTTGTATGGGCTACGACACCCATCAAGGTACTTAGCCAAATCTGGCATCAAGTGTTCGGCCTTTCAGCCTCAATTGATCGGCCATTCGGCCTTAGGTACTTAGCCAAATTCGGCAACAGGTATTCGGCCCTTCGATCTTAATTGCTTGGACATTCGGCCTCAACTCGTCGGCAATTAGGCCTTAGCTACTTAGCCAAATTTGGCAACAGGTATTAGGCCCTTAGACCTATTTTGCTTGGCCATTCGGCCTCATAGGTACTTAGCTAAATCTGGCATAAAGTCTTTGGCCCTTCGACCTCAACTCCTTGGGCATTCGGGCTTAGGTACTTTGCTAAATTTGGCAACAGGTATTCGGCCCTTCGGCCTCAATTGCTTGGTCATTCGGCCTCAACTGCTAGGTTAGTAGCCCTCAACTGCTCGGTCATTCGGCATCACAGTTACTTAGCCAAATCTAGCATCAAGTGTTCGGCCCTTCAACCTCAATTCCTCAACCATTCGGCCTTAGGTACAAGGCCAAATCTGGCAATAGGTATTCGGCCCTTCGACCTCAATTACTTGGCCATTAGGCCTTAGTTGCTCTGTGTGACGCCCGGGCACTGAGAGGGCGGGAGTGATCGCCGGTGCAAGAGGCACGGATAAGGAGCGGCTCCTGGCAGGCTTCTAGTGGTAGGGGCACATGGACGAATCGAACATACAACGAAATGAGAGGGATCTGGAGACTGTATAGGTATGGGACTATACAGTTGAAGGATAGCTTAAAGGAATTTATTTGGCTACTCATATCACCAAAATGCATTTACTTTTCGGTAGCCTAACCCATAAGAACTCCATGGTTAAGCGTGCTTAGCCTGGAGAAATTATGGGATGGGTGACCTTCCGGGAAGTTTTCCCGGAAAGTGTGCGAGTGAGGACAAAGCACACTGGAAAGCCTCGTGGTGATGTGTGGGGGCAATCAACAGTCCCTGTAAGTTGTCGGGATGTTACAAATGGTATCAGAGCCTAGCCTTTCCCAGTACGGTGTGGTTCGAGGACGAACCAAGCGGAAGCTGGTGGGCATGTGACGCCCGGGCACTGAGAGGGCGGGAGTGATCGCCGGTGCAAGAGGCACGGACAAGGAGGGGCTCCTGGCAGGCTTCTAGTGGAAGGGGCACATGGACGAATCGAAAATACAACGGAATGAGAGGGATTTGAAGACTGTATAGGTATGAGACTATACAGTTGAAGGATAGCTTAAAGGAATTTATTTCACTACTCATATTACCAAAATGCATTTACTTTTCGGTTTAGCCTGGAGAAATTCTGGGATGGGTGACCTTCTAGGAAGTTTTCCCGGAAAGTGTGCGAGTGAGGACAAATCACACTGGAAAGTCTCGTGGTGATGTGTGGGGGCAGTCAACAGTCCCTGCAAGTTGTCGAGGCGTTACACTCTGCCATTCGGCCTTAAGTACTTAGCCAAATTTGGCAACAGGTATTAGGCCGACCTTACAGGTACTTAGCCAAATCTGGGATCAAGTGTTCGGTCCTTCGGTCTCAATTCCTCGGTCATTCAGCCTTAGGTACTTAGCCAAATTCAGCAACAGGTATTCGGCCCTTCGACCTCAACTCCTCGGCCATTCGGCCTCTGGTACTTAGCCAAATTGGGCAACAGGTATTAGGCCCTTCTGCCTATTTTGCTTGGTCATTCGGCCTCATAGGTACTTAGCCAAATTTGGAATAAAGTGCTCAGCCATTCGGCCGCAACTCCTCGGCCATACGGGCTTAGGTACTTTGCTACATTTGGCAACAAGTATTTGGCCCTTCTACCTCAATTGATTGGCCATTCGGCCCTAACTACTAAGCCATTCGGCCTCCACTGCTCAGCCATTTGGCCTCACAGGTACTTAGCCAAATCTAGCATCAAGTGTTCGACCCTTCAGCCTCAATTCCTTAGCCATTTGGCCTTAGCCACAAGGCCAAATCTGGTAACAGGTATTCGGCCCTTCGGCCTCAACTCCTCGGCCATTGCGCCTTAGGTACATAGCCAAATTTGGCAACATGTATTCGGCCCTTCGGCCTCATCTGCTCCACAATTTGGCCTTAGGTACTTAGCCAAATTTGTCAATAGGTATTCAGCCCTTCGGCCTCAATTGTTTGGTCATTCGGCCTCATGGGTACTTAGCCAAATCGAGCATGAACTATTCGGCCCTTCGGGCTTAGGTACTTAGCCAAATTTTGCAACAGGTATTCGGCCCTTCGGTCTCAATTCCTCGGCCATTCGGCCTCAACTCCTCGGTCATTCGGCCTTAGGTACTTAGCCAAATTTGGCAACACGTATTCGGCCCTTTGGCCTCAGAGATACTTAGCCACATCTGGCATTAAGTGTTCGGCCCTTCGGCCTCAATTCCTCGTTCTTTCGGCCTTAGGTACTTAGCCAAATTCGGCAAAAGGTATTTGGCCCTTCCGCCTTAACTCCTCGGCCATTCGTCCTTAGGTACTTCGTCAAATTTGGCAACTGTTATTCGGCCCTTCAGTCTTAATTGCTTGGACATTCGGCCTAAACTCCTCGACTATTCGGCCTTACAAGTACTTTGCCAAATCTGGCATCAATTGTTCGGACCTTTGGCCTCAACTCCTCGATCATTCGGCCTTAGGTACTTAGCCAAATTGGGCAATAGGTATTCGGCACTTCAGCGTCAATTGCTTGGCCATTCGGCCTCAGAGGTACTTAGCCAAATCTGGCATCAAGTGTTTGGCCCTTCGGCCTCAACTCCTCAACAATTCGGGCTTAGGTACTTATCCAAATTTGGCAACAAGTATTTGGCCCTTCGGCCTCAATTGCTTGGTCATTCAGCCTCAACTGCTCGGCCATTCGGCCTTAGAGGTACTTAGCCAAATCTGACATCAAGTTTTCAGCCCATCGGTCTCAATTCCTCGACCATTCGGCCTTAGGTACTTACCCAAATTCGACAACTAGTATTCGCCCCTTATGCTTATTTTGCTTGGCCATTCAGCCTCATAGGTTCTTAGCCAAATCTAGCATAAAGTCCTCGGTCACTCGAGCTTAGGTACTTTGCCAAATTTGGCAATAGGTATTCCACCCTTCGGCCTAATTGCTTCGACATTCGACCTCAACTGCTCGGCCATTCGGCCTCACAGGTACTTAGCCAAATCTGGGATCAAGTGTTCGACCCTTTGGTCGACACTCCTCGACCATTCGGCCTTAGGTACTTATCCAAATTTCGCAACAGGTATTCGGCCCTTCGGCCTCAATTGCTTGGCCATTCGGCCTGAACTGCTCGGCCACTTGGCCCCACAGGTACTTAACCAAATCTGGCATCAAGAGTTCGGCCTTTCGACCTAAATTCATCGGCCATTCGGCCTTAGCTACCTAGCCAAATTTGGCAATAGGCATTCGGCCCTACGGCCTCAACTCCTCGGCCATTTAGCCTTAACTACTTACCCAAATTTGGCAACAGGTATTCGGCCCTTCGGCCTCAATTGCTTGGCCATTCGGCCTCAACCGCTCGGCCATTAGGCCTCACAAGTTCTTAGCCCAATTTGGTATCAAGAGTTCGGCCCTTCGACCTCATTTCCTCGGCTATTCGGCCTTAGGTACTTTGCCAAGTTTTGAAACAGGTATTCGGCCCTTCCTCCTCAATTGCTTGGCCATTCGGCCTCAACTGCTCGGACATTCGGCCTCACAGGTACTTAGCCAAATCTGGCATCAAGTCTTTTGCCCATCGGTCTCAATTCCTCTGCAATTCGGCCTTAGTTACTTTGCCAAATTTGGCAACAGGTATTCGGCCCTTCGGCCTCAACTCCTTGGCCATTGGGCCTTAGGTACTTTGCCCAATTTGGCAACAGGTATTTGGCCCTTCGGCGTTTATTGCTTGGCCATTCGGCCTCACAGGTACTTGGCCAAATCTGGCATCAAGTCTTTTGCCCATCGGTCTCACTGCAATTTGGCCTTAGTTACTTCGCCAAATTTGGCAACAGGTATTCGGCCCTTCGGCCTCAACTCATTGGCCATTGGGCCTTAGGTACTTTGCCAAATTTTGCAACAGGTATTTGGCCCTTTGGCGTTTATTGCTGTTATTATTGTTGTTATTATTATTACTATTATTATGATTGTTGTTATTATTATTACTATTATTATGATTATATTTATTTTAAAATTTTTATTATGATTATTTTTATAATTATTATTATTATTATGATTAGATTCGTCAAAATGGGTCACAACCTGCGGGTCAATCCGGCGCGCAGAGGTTCGGGCCGGTATGGGTTTGAAAAATACAACCCACCTATATGCGGATCAGATTTCAACCCGGCTCATTTAGACTCGGCTTATGCGGGTTGAACCCGTGGTGAGCTGGGTTGGCCCACCAACCCACCTACCTAATTTTATTTTTTTAATTTATTTTTTATTTATGAAACCCTAAAAAATAAAATACTCTCTTCACTCACACTGTGTACCAAAAGAGTAACCTCTGCTCTCACAAATCACTTTCACAGTACTTGCTCTCATTTAACGGTGCTCTCACTCTCACTTAACTAAAATTATTCAAGGAGCATGCAAAACACTCTTCATTTTTTCTTCTCTTTTCTCCACATTTTTGTTTTCTCACTTCTCTTTCTTTTTTGTTTCAAAAACCCTATAATGAAAAATATAGGGGTCTGCGAATTTGTTTTTTGTTGTGGGAGATTTGAAGACATGAAATTATTTTTTTTACTATTCTGACATGCTTGTATAAGAGTTTGTTCATTTTATTTAAACAATTTGAATATATATTATTTTGAAATAATTTTTTGGGAGTGAAATTTGTTTAAATTTAAATTACATAAAGTTTGTATTTTTTTATTTAAAAAAATGTAATTAAATGAGCTAGTGAGCCAACCCGTTTACCCACCAACCCGTGGTGGGTCGGGCCAGGTTCAAGTTTTTCTGGCTCGCTAATAAATGAGCCGGGTTGGGTTGACTCACTAAGTGACCAACCCGTGGTGGGTCGGACCGGGTCGGGCCGGGTTACCCGTTTTGACAGCTCTAATTATGATGATGATGATTATTATCATTATTATGATTATTATTATGATCATGATTATTAATATGACAATTATGATTATGATTATTATTGTTATTGTTGTTATTATTATTGTAACGCCCCGGCAACTTACATGGACTGTTGACTGCCCCCACACATCACCACGAGATTTTCTAGTGTGCTTTGTCCTCACTCGCACACTTTCCGGGAAAACTTCCCGGAAGGTCACCCATCCCAGAATTTCTCTAGGCTAAGCACGCTTAACCATGGAGTTCTTATGGGTTAGGCTACCGAAAAGTAAATGCATTTTGGTGATATGAGTAGTTAAATCAATTCTTTTAAGCTATCCTTCAACTGTATAGTCCCATACCTATACAATCTCCAGATCCCTCTCATTCCGGTGTATGTTCAATTCGTCCATGTGCCCCTTCCACTATATAGCAAGTATATAGATATAGAATGTAACAATCATAATTAAAGAAAGCAGTGAGACTAGAAGACAATCGTACAAGTATAAGTTACAGTCATCCAAAAACTAGAGTAAATTTGAAACAAAGAGGAAATAAAGTACAAGAGTCTAAGGTTTCTCAAAATGATAGGCTAAAAAGAAATAAAAACAAGATGAACGCCTAAGCACTAGGTGTTGGATCTTCCTCGGTCTCCAACGCCTGCTCCAGAGGTACATCATCACCTACTGCTCACATTCAAAGGATTGGATGATCATCGCAAGGGAGAAAGCAAACACACACAACATACAAGTGCAAGGGTGAGCTAGGTTTCAAACAAACATACAATTCATAACAAAGTAATCTAACATGACCGAAAGCATAAATTTACATACAAGCATACAAGTCATCATGATCATAGGCACTTAACTCATAACTTAACCAAATCAATCATCTTAACATGCAAAGACTCCTAGACACGTCCGGACATAGAATGAATGTAGAGCTGGGGCAGGTTGTGCACTTGTGATGGCCCCTACTGCTTTGCAAAGCCATTGCCGAAGGATTGCACCCGACCATACACAAGGCTAGTCCGTTACCGTAGTATAGACCTCCAGTGATAGCGTCTACCCTAGGACCTCCCACTACTCCCACCACACGCGTCGATCCTCTCTAAGTGAGAATGAAAGACCGCTGGAGTGTTAGGGATAACCCCCCATATGGAAGCCTCTATCATTCGTTCATACACTAATTGATCTCACCGAGAAATCATAATTTCATAACCGAAACCAACCAATCCAATCACATGATATTTCTCCAAGCCATGTTAATCATACATACATCATATACTTCCACCATTCTTACATTTTACAATATTCATCACACAT
>CP144696.1:35103885-35120573 GCA_036885675.1 Vigna mungo | reverse complement strand
GCTTGGTGGAGAGAGCTGTATGAGTATTGGGAGAGATTCAAGACACTTTGTGCAAGTTGCCCCCACCATCAGATACCTGAACAACTCCTTATCCAGTATTTCTATGAGGGTTTGAACAACATGGATAGGGGTATGATTGATGCTGCCAGTGGTGGAGCTCTTGGAGACACCACACCTGCTGAGGCCAGGCATTTGATTGAGAAGATGGCTTCCAACTCCCAACAGTTTAGCGCCAGGAATGATGCCATTGTAGTGAGGGGCGTACATGATGTGGTTGCCCAGTCTTTATCAGCCATTGAAAGCAAGTTGGAAGGCAAGATTGAATCTCTTACAAAGTTGGTGACACAGTTGACTACCAACCAGAGATCTGCAGCTCCATCTGCATCTGTTGCACGACTATGTGCTATTTGTCCTTCCAGTGACCACTATACAGATGCTTGTCCTACTTTGCAGTCCTCAACTGCCTCTGATGCGCCTCAGGCTTATGCTACCAACATATATAACAACAGGCAGCCACAACAGCAAAGTCATGACTTGTCCAGCAACAGGTACCAGGGTGGAGGAATCACCCCAATCTTAGATGGAACAATGCGCCGCAGTTTCAGCAGCAGGCACCACCTTTCCAGAATGCTGGAGCACCTAACAGATATGTGCCTCCACCTATGCAACAACACCAGAGGCAACAACAACAACAGCAGCAGCAAGAGGCACCTGCCCAACCAGCTGCCCAACCTTCCACTTCTTCTGAGCCTTCATTGGAAGAGTTAGTGAGACAGATGACTATGCAAAACCTGCAGTTTCAGCAGGAGACTAGAGCTTCCATACAGAGTCTCACTAACCAGATGGGTCAGATGGCTACTCAGATGAACCAGGCGCAGTCTCAAAATTCTGATAAGTTACCATCCCAGACTATGCAGAATCCGAAGAATGTGAGTGTCATTACCCTCAGATCAGGGAAGCAGACTGTTGTGCCTTCAGAGCCCGCTTCTACACCTACACCCGTGCCTGCCACTTGTCCTAGAGAGGACGACCATGACGGTCCACGCAGGGCATTTGAGGTGGGTGGATCTTCTTCTTCAGCCGGTGGTTCTTCTTCAGGTGGATCTTCTTCCTCTTCCACCACCACCGCTGCTGCGCCTTCTCCATTTGTTGACCGACCTATCCCTCTTCCATTCCCTTCACGGGCACTTCCTAGCAAAAAGACTGAAGAGGTGGATAGGGAAATTCTGGAGACCTTCAGGAAAGTAGAGGTGAACATACCTCTACTTGATGCCATTAAACAGATTCCAAGATATGCCAAATTCTTGAAGGAGTTGTGCACACACAAGAGGAAGATGAAGGGCGATGAAAGGATTAGCATGGGAAGGAATGTATCTGCGCTTATTGGTAAGTCGGTCCCGCACATTCCTGAGAAGTGCAAGGACCCAGGTATATTTTGCATTCCTTGTGTGATTGGAAACAGTAAATTTGAGAATGCCATGCTTGATTTGGGTGCTTCTGTTAATGTCATGCCTTTGTCTATATATTCCTCTTTGTCTCTTGGTCCTTTGCAAACCACGGGTGTGGTCATTCAGTTGGCCAATAGGAGTGTTACCCACCCAACAGGTTTCATAGAGGATGTCTTGGTTAGGGTTGGTGAATTGATTTTTCCTGCTGACTTTTATGTTTTGGAGATGGAGGAGGGATTCTCTCATGGATCCGCTCCCATTATCTTAGGCAGGCCATTTTTGAAAACTGCCCGAACTAAGATTGATGTGTATGCTGGAACTTTGTCTATGGAAATTGCTGATATTGTTGTTCATTTTAATATCCTTGATGCAATGAAATTTCCAGCTGAGGACCATTCTGTGTTTAGGATTGATGCATTGGATGACATTATTGATGAATTTGTTGTTCATGACTTTCACTCTTTGCATAAGAAGAAACATTCTTTTCTATCTTCTTTACATCCATGCATTGAATCTGGAATTGAGACAGGATTTGAATATGATGTTGAATTGGATGAGAACTGTGATGTCCAGGGTATTGATGATGTCCAGGTTATTGATGATATGCGTGTTTATGATGATTTGGATAATATTGATGATGTTGTTGATATACCTGTGATGGATGTTGATCTGGATTGTGATGAGATGGGTTTTCTGCCTTTACCTGTTCATTCTTTAGAGTCAGAATGCATTAACCACGTTGCAGGAAGTACACTTGAATCTGACTTGCAGGAACCCACTCTTGAGCTGAAACAGCTCCCAGAAAACCTCAAGTACGTGTACTTGGAGGATGATGAGAGGAAACCGGTCATAATTTCCACCTCCCTTGATTCTATGCAAGAGGAGAGGTTGCTTGGAGTGTTGAGGGCGCATAAGAAAGCCATAGGTTGGAGTTTGGCGGACATCCCTGGTATTAGCCCATCCACATGCATGCATAGGATTCTGTTGGAAGATGGGGCCAAACCAGTGAGACAGCCGCAGAGAAGGCAAAACCCTGTGATCTTGGACGTGATTAAGAAGGAGGTGATGAAGCTTTTGCAAGCTGGGATCATCTACCCTATTTCAGACAGTCAGTGGGTGAGCCCCATCCATGTTGTGCCCAAGAAGACTGGCCTCACGGTTGTGAAAAATGAGAGGGATGAGTTGATTCCCACAAGAGTGCAAAACAGCTGGAGAGTCTGCATTGATTATAGGAGGCTCAATCAAGCAACCAGGAAAGATCACTTCCCCCTGTCATTCATTGATCAGATGCTGGAGCGCCTGGCAGGTAAATCTCATTATTGCTTTCTTGATGGTTTTTCTGGTTATTTTCAAATCAATATTGCTCCTGAGGACCAAGAGAAAACCACATTCACCTGCCCCTTTGGCACTTTTGCCTATAGGAGGATGCCCTTTGGCCTATGCAACGCCCCTGGTACCTTCCAGCGGTGCATGCTTAGCATTTTTAGCGACTTTCTTGAGAGTTGCATAGAGGTGTTTATGGATGATTTTACTGTGTATGGATCCTCTTTTGATGCATGTTTAAACAGTTTGGAAAAAGTTTTGAAAAGATGCATAGAAACAAACCTTGTTCTCAATTTTGAGAAATGTCACTTCATGGTTGAACAAGGTTTGGTTCTAGGGCACATCATTTCTGAAAAGGGAATAGAGGTAGATCCTGCCAAGATATCTGTGATTTCGCAGTTGCCTTACCCCTCTTGCGTGTGAGAGGTTAGATCTTTTCTAGGACATGCAGGTTTCTACAGGCGCTTCATCAAGGATTTCAGCAAGAAGGCGCTTCCCTTGTCTAGACTACTACAGAAGGACATCGACTTTGAGTTTGATGACAGGTGCAAGCAGGCGTTTGATTGCCTGAAGGAAGCTCTGACCACCACTCCGATCATTCAGGCACCAGATTGGACAGCCTCATTTGAGCTCATGTGTGACGCATCAAATCATGCCTTGGGAGCTGTCCTGACACAGAAGATTGGCAAGCTGCCTAGAGTGATCTACTACGCTTCCCGCACTTTGGATGCTGCCCAAGCAAACTACACCACGACTGAGAAAGAGTTGTTGGCAATTGTTTTTGCCCTTGATAAGTTTAGGTCGTATTTGCTTGGATCTCCTGTTATTGTGTATACTGACCATGCAGCTCTGAAGTTTCTGTTGAAAAAGGCTGAGTCAAAGCCTAGATTGATCAGGTGGATGCTACTACTCCAGGAGTTTGACTTGCAGATTAAAGACCGGAGTGGAGCACAGAATTTGGTTGCAGACCACCTCAGCCGCATTGAGAGAGCTGGGGATGAAGCTGATGTGTTGCCCATCCAGGATGACTTTCCTGATGAGAGTTTGTTACTGATTTCTTCTTCTCACCCTACTCCTTGGTTTGCACACATTGTGAATTATTTGGTTGCTTCTGTTTTTCCTCCCTTAGCATCACGTGCTCAGATTGCCAAAATTAAGAGTGATGCTAAGTACTATGTTTGGGATGACCCATATTTGTGGAAGTTGTGCAGTGACCAGGTTACTAGGAGATGCATTCCGGATCATGAGATTGACTCGGTCCTCCAGTTTTGTCATGCCTCCTCACCTGGTGGTCATTTGGGGATTCAAAGAACAGCTCGCAGGGTGCTTGATTGCGGTTTCTACTGGCCTTCCATCTTCAAGGATGCGGAGAGGACTTGTAGCACCTGTGAGCCTTGTCAGAGAGCAGGAGGACCTATTTCACATAGACAAGAGATGCCTCAACAACCTATGCTGTTCTGTGAGGTTTTTGATGTCTGGGGTATAGATTTCATGGGTCCTTTTCCTGTTTCTTTTGGTTTCTCTTATATTCTCCTTGCTGTGGATTATGTTTCAAAATGGGTGGAAGCTAGAGCCACCAGGACTAATGATGCTCGGGTTGTTGTGGATTTTGTTAGATCTCACCTCTTTTGCAGGTTTAGAGTGCCTAGAGCGATTGTTAGCGATCGGGGAACCCATTTTTGCAACAGATCCATGCAAACCTTGCTCAAAAATATGGGGTGACGCACAGAGTTTCTACACCTTATCACCCCCAAACAAATGGGCAGGCTGAGATCTCCAACAGGGAGATCAAGAGGATTTTGGAGAAGATTGTCCAGCCCAACAGAAAGGATTGGAGCAATAGGTTGGACGATGCTCTTTGGGCCCACAGGACTGCCTACAAAGCACCCATTGGGATGTCTCCCTATCGGGTTGTCTTTGGAAAGGCATGTCATTTACCAGTTGAGATTGAGCATCGGGCATATTGGGCTGTGAAGGTTTGCAACTTCTCCATTGACCAAGCTGGAGAGGAAAGGAAGTTGCAACTGAATGAATTGGATGAGATCCGATTGGAGGCCTATGAGAATTCGAAGTTCTACAAAGAAAGGACCAAGAGGTTCCATGATAGTTCCATTGTTAGAAAGGACTTCGAGGTTGGCCAGCAGGTTTTGTTGTATAACTCTAGGCTTGGCCTCATGGGTGGTAAGTTGAGATCAAAGTGGACTGGACCTTTTGTTGTGACTAATGTTTATCCTTATGGTACAGTAGAGATCCAGGATCCATCTGCAGCTACAAGCTTCAAGGTGAACGGGCATAGACTGAAGCCTTTCCTCAGTAATCCTTCTTTGTTGGATGCAGTGGTGGAGGAGACGTCTTTGGTCTACCCCACCTACCCTCCCAGCTGACTCAGGGAGTTTCTTTTCTCCTTCCCTCCTCATTTTTATTGCACTTTGTCTGTATCTGATGATTGTTCTGATTGTTGATCTGTTGATTGTGACACACTAAGGACATTGTGTTGTTTAAGTGTGGTCTATTAGGGGAGGTTGTTCTTTGTTTAAATCTCGTTTTCTAGTGAATTTTGTTGAGTCTTGTGTACAGTTTTGCATGCTTTTTGTGAATTCTGGACTGTGATTAAGTTGCTAGTTTCCCTTCACTACATTGATACTCTGTTTTGTTGGACTCCTTGCTCTTCTTTGCTTGGAAGATGATCATGATGTTTGAGAGTTGGATTGATTGTGACCGATTACCTGTGTGAGATTTGAGCCATTTGATGATCTTTCTTGTGTGTGATATGTCTCTAGATTGCTTGCACATTTGCCTTGGCTTGACTCTGTTGTTAATTCTTGATTCATGAGCATGTTTGAAAATGATAAAGGCATTTTGTTGATTGAGCCTCTCTAGCCAGATAGCCTACCCTGTTATGATCTCTTTGTTAGCCCCCTTGAGCCTATACTTCTCCCATTTCTTTGTTTTGAAGCTCATACAATAGCCTAAGTGAAAAACCATGATTACCTGAACCTTAGGGAATTTTGGAGCTTTGGAATTGTTTTGGGAATAAGTGTGGTCTCTTAGGAGTTGCAGATGAATTGGCTAGTGAGTCCTCTTCTTGCTGTTGCATTTGTAAATATCATGTATCTTGTCTCTTAGAGTTGTGTTATGAAAAGAGAGAAAAGAAAAGAGACAAGATGATATAAAAAAAAAATTGTGTGAATAATGGAGTCAAGAAGAGGATGGAATTAGAGGTTTGGGTGTGATTTGATTGTGTTTCACTTGTTCCCCATTGCTCCTCTATTTCCCTTGGTTTGTAGCTTCTCATCCTTATGATATCCTCCCTTGTCCTTGGCCCCATTACAACCATGAAAAGACCTTTTGATTTGAACATGCATATGTGTTTGAGTGTTGATATTAGAGGCTTGCCAAGTCTATATGTGTGTGCTTTCTTGAGTACATTGAGTGACATCGATTTACCTTAAACACTTGAGAGAGACACTGATTGTGTGCATCTGTGAGGCTCTGTTGCTCTTGATTCATCTCTTGAACTGATTGACTGTTTTCCATGAACTGAATTGCTTGGATGATTCTGTGAGTATCTGCTTGCATTGCTTTTGTGTTGGATACTGTCCACTTCCTTTCACTGTCCAGATTTTGTGAGAACTATGCAATTCTGTGTTTGTCTATGTGAGTCTTTGTCGTCTGTCTGTTGTGTCTGTGTCACTTCCTTATGTCCTCATTACTGTTCCCTGTTTTGCGTCTTGATTTTGCCCAGGAATGCAAAAGACTAAGTGTGGTCTATTTTGATGAGTCGATATTGTATACCATTAACTTAGTTTTTCGCGCCGAATTGTGTTGATGATTTGCGCTTAATTCTTAGTTATTGTGTCATTTTCACCATTTGGGCTTAATTAGACCAATAATTCTGATTTTAATTAACTTGAATTAATTGAGCTTAATTATTCCTATTTTTATTTTCAGGGAAAATTTGGAAATACACTGGGAGACTTTTGGAAGGGCACAAGCAATTGAAGAATTTCTACAATTTCATTTTAGAATTAATTAAACTTTAATCTAGTGTTTTAGAATTTGTAGACAATTGTTTTGTAATTTTGGGCCAATTTTTGGTAGAATTAACAAAAGCCCAATTGTAAGGGGGAGATGATTTGGCACCTAGGGTTTCCTTAGGGTAGACCCCGCCCTAATTTTTAAGACAACATCCTCGGACCTAAGGGGGGGAGCCGTCACTTTTGCTTTTACACAATTTTTTGGTTGGAACTTTTGAATGTAACCGGCACTTCATTCTCTCCCTCGGCAGAGAATGGTTTTCCTCTGAAGAATGCAATGCTATCACTCATAATTGATATAGAGACTTTGGTTTTTGTTATGAGTGCTTAGTTCTCCCAGCCGTCACTGCCTTCTTGGCTCGGGAATTTCATTTTTCTTTTGGGGGCTGGGAAACATGTTTTGGCTCACGGTTTTCATGTTGGTAAAATTGACCGAATGAAGTTTTCTTTTTCTCTGCATCTCGTTCAATGCTACATCATTCCTTTTCTTTCCTTGAAGCTCTTCACGCTAGTTTTCATGAGGGGCTGGAACCTTTTGTTTGGGATAGAATTTCTTTGTTTTGAATCATGTTTAATCACTGGAACTTCTGTTGAATCAAAATAGGGGGCCATCACATACAAGTTTTCTTTTTGGGGTTTTTCTCTTGGTTGGGGGGAGAACGATGGTTTTTACGTTTTTCATGGCTGTGAATGAAGAGATGGTTAGGTGGTAGAGAGGTTGCTGCCACGTCCAGACTTCCAACGTTAGTGATTTGAAAGAAGCAACACGGTGCTTTAGAGGTTGATTCATACTTGTGTGATTTTAGCATTTAGCTTTCTTGGATGATGAAGCAAGGTCGCCACACTCTGAGTTTATCCTGGGCTTGTAAAACGTTTTTCGGTTGCTGTTGAAATGAGGTTACGTTGTTTTGCTTTTGATTTCTGCAGTTTACTGTTTTTGCATCTACTGCAAGTTTACCGTCCGACTTTTCAATAGCACCGTTCGGTCTCTAACAAGCTTCATTGTTAGAGACCGTTCGACTTTGCTGCACTGTGTTTTGATTTCTGCAGTTTACTGTTTTTGCATTTACTGCAAGTTTACCGTCCGGCTTTTCAATAGCACCGTTCGGTCTCTAACAAGCTTCACTATTAGAGACCGTTCGACTTTGCTGCACTGTGTTTTGATTTCTGCAGTTTACTGTTTTTGCATTTACTGCAAGTTTACCGTCCGGCTTTTCGACAGCACCGTTCGCTCTCTAACAAGCTTTACTATTCGAGACCGTTCGACTTTCTTCTACATTGACTTGCCCAATTTTTACATTTTTATTTGCACTCGGTCTGCTTTTAATCCGTTTGGTTTCTTTGTTTTAACTAGCTTCCTTTTCTGCTTCAATTGTGGTTTGGTTTCCTTACCAAGACCGTTCGGCCTTATGAACAGAACCGTTCGGCCTTATAAACAGAACCGTTCGGTATCTGGCACACTCGTGTTATAACCGTTCGGTCTTGTGAACAGGACCGTTCGGCCTTGCGAAAAACCGTTCAGTTTTCATGTTTTTTTTTTCACATTCAATTCAATACTTTAAATTCTGGTTGCATCTCTATTTAATTTCAGTTTCAATTAGGTTCAATTCTTCTTGCATTCACAAAACAATTTCAAACCCCCCCCCACTTTGTGTGAGACTTGACTCTGAACCACAGTTGGTCCTTGAGAGACGACCTAGGGGTCATTCCCTAGAACTATACTGCATTTCTAATATGCAATTAAATTTGTATGGGCTACGACACCCATCAAGGTACTTAGCCAAATCTGGCATCAAGTGTTCGGCCTTTCAGCCTCAATTGATCGGCCATTCGGCCTTAGGTACTTAGCCAAATTCGGCAACAGGTATTCGGCCCTTCGATCTTAATTGCTTGGACATTCGGCCTCAACTCGTCGGCAATTAGGCCTTAGCTACTTAGCCAAATTTGGCAACAGGTATTAGGCCCTTAGACCTATTTTGCTTGGCCATTCGGCCTCATAGGTACTTAGCTAAATCTGGCATAAAGTCTTTGGCCCTTCGACCTCAACTCCTTGGGCATTCGGGCTTAGGTACTTTGCTAAATTTGGCAACAGGTATTCGGCCCTTCGGCCTCAATTGCTTGGTCATTCGGCCTCAACTGCTAGGTTAGTAGCCCTCAACTGCTCGGTCATTCGGCATCACAGTTACTTAGCCAAATCTAGCATCAAGTGTTCGGCCCTTCAACCTCAATTCCTCAACCATTCGGCCTTAGGTACAAGGCCAAATCTGGCAATAGGTATTCGGCCCTTCGACCTCAATTACTTGGCCATTAGGCCTTAGTTGCTCTGTGTGACGCCCGGGCACTGAGAGGGCGGGAGTGATCGCCGGTGCAAGAGGCACGGATAAGGAGCGGCTCCTGGCAGGCTTCTAGTGGTAGGGGCACATGGACGAATCGAACATACAACGAAATGAGAGGGATCTGGAGACTGTATAGGTATGGGACTATACAGTTGAAGGATAGCTTAAAGGAATTTATTTGGCTACTCATATCACCAAAATGCATTTACTTTTCGGTAGCCTAACCCATAAGAACTCCATGGTTAAGCGTGCTTAGCCTGGAGAAATTATGGGATGGGTGACCTTCCGGGAAGTTTTCCCGGAAAGTGTGCGAGTGAGGACAAAGCACACTGGAAAGCCTCGTGGTGATGTGTGGGGGCAATCAACAGTCCCTGTAAGTTGTCGGGATGTTACAAATGGTATCAGAGCCTAGCCTTTCCCAGTACGGTGTGGTTCGAGGACGAACCAAGCGGAAGCTGGTGGGCATGTGACGCCCGGGCACTGAGAGGGCGGGAGTGATCGCCGGTGCAAGAGGCACGGACAAGGAGGGGCTCCTGGCAGGCTTCTAGTGGAAGGGGCACATGGACGAATCGAAAATACAACGGAATGAGAGGGATTTGAAGACTGTATAGGTATGAGACTATACAGTTGAAGGATAGCTTAAAGGAATTTATTTCACTACTCATATTACCAAAATGCATTTACTTTTCGGTTTAGCCTGGAGAAATTCTGGGATGGGTGACCTTCTAGGAAGTTTTCCCGGAAAGTGTGCGAGTGAGGACAAATCACACTGGAAAGTCTCGTGGTGATGTGTGGGGGCAGTCAACAGTCCCTGCAAGTTGTCGAGGCGTTACACTCTGCCATTCGGCCTTAAGTACTTAGCCAAATTTGGCAACAGGTATTAGGCCGACCTTACAGGTACTTAGCCAAATCTGGGATCAAGTGTTCGGTCCTTCGGTCTCAATTCCTCGGTCATTCAGCCTTAGGTACTTAGCCAAATTCAGCAACAGGTATTCGGCCCTTCGACCTCAACTCCTCGGCCATTCGGCCTCTGGTACTTAGCCAAATTGGGCAACAGGTATTAGGCCCTTCTGCCTATTTTGCTTGGTCATTCGGCCTCATAGGTACTTAGCCAAATTTGGAATAAAGTGCTCAGCCATTCGGCCGCAACTCCTCGGCCATACGGGCTTAGGTACTTTGCTACATTTGGCAACAAGTATTTGGCCCTTCTACCTCAATTGATTGGCCATTCGGCCCTAACTACTAAGCCATTCGGCCTCCACTGCTCAGCCATTTGGCCTCACAGGTACTTAGCCAAATCTAGCATCAAGTGTTCGACCCTTCAGCCTCAATTCCTTAGCCATTTGGCCTTAGCCACAAGGCCAAATCTGGTAACAGGTATTCGGCCCTTCGGCCTCAACTCCTCGGCCATTGCGCCTTAGGTACATAGCCAAATTTGGCAACATGTATTCGGCCCTTCGGCCTCATCTGCTCCACAATTTGGCCTTAGGTACTTAGCCAAATTTGTCAATAGGTATTCAGCCCTTCGGCCTCAATTGTTTGGTCATTCGGCCTCATGGGTACTTAGCCAAATCGAGCATGAACTATTCGGCCCTTCGGGCTTAGGTACTTAGCCAAATTTTGCAACAGGTATTCGGCCCTTCGGTCTCAATTCCTCGGCCATTCGGCCTCAACTCCTCGGTCATTCGGCCTTAGGTACTTAGCCAAATTTGGCAACACGTATTCGGCCCTTTGGCCTCAGAGATACTTAGCCACATCTGGCATTAAGTGTTCGGCCCTTCGGCCTCAATTCCTCGTTCTTTCGGCCTTAGGTACTTAGCCAAATTCGGCAAAAGGTATTTGGCCCTTCCGCCTTAACTCCTCGGCCATTCGTCCTTAGGTACTTCGTCAAATTTGGCAACTGTTATTCGGCCCTTCAGTCTTAATTGCTTGGACATTCGGCCTAAACTCCTCGACTATTCGGCCTTACAAGTACTTTGCCAAATCTGGCATCAATTGTTCGGACCTTTGGCCTCAACTCCTCGATCATTCGGCCTTAGGTACTTAGCCAAATTGGGCAATAGGTATTCGGCACTTCAGCGTCAATTGCTTGGCCATTCGGCCTCAGAGGTACTTAGCCAAATCTGGCATCAAGTGTTTGGCCCTTCGGCCTCAACTCCTCAACAATTCGGGCTTAGGTACTTATCCAAATTTGGCAACAAGTATTTGGCCCTTCGGCCTCAATTGCTTGGTCATTCAGCCTCAACTGCTCGGCCATTCGGCCTTAGAGGTACTTAGCCAAATCTGACATCAAGTTTTCAGCCCATCGGTCTCAATTCCTCGACCATTCGGCCTTAGGTACTTACCCAAATTCGACAACTAGTATTCGCCCCTTATGCTTATTTTGCTTGGCCATTCAGCCTCATAGGTTCTTAGCCAAATCTAGCATAAAGTCCTCGGTCACTCGAGCTTAGGTACTTTGCCAAATTTGGCAATAGGTATTCCACCCTTCGGCCTAATTGCTTCGACATTCGACCTCAACTGCTCGGCCATTCGGCCTCACAGGTACTTAGCCAAATCTGGGATCAAGTGTTCGACCCTTTGGTCGACACTCCTCGACCATTCGGCCTTAGGTACTTATCCAAATTTCGCAACAGGTATTCGGCCCTTCGGCCTCAATTGCTTGGCCATTCGGCCTGAACTGCTCGGCCACTTGGCCCCACAGGTACTTAACCAAATCTGGCATCAAGAGTTCGGCCTTTCGACCTAAATTCATCGGCCATTCGGCCTTAGCTACCTAGCCAAATTTGGCAATAGGCATTCGGCCCTACGGCCTCAACTCCTCGGCCATTTAGCCTTAACTACTTACCCAAATTTGGCAACAGGTATTCGGCCCTTCGGCCTCAATTGCTTGGCCATTCGGCCTCAACCGCTCGGCCATTAGGCCTCACAAGTTCTTAGCCCAATTTGGTATCAAGAGTTCGGCCCTTCGACCTCATTTCCTCGGCTATTCGGCCTTAGGTACTTTGCCAAGTTTTGAAACAGGTATTCGGCCCTTCCTCCTCAATTGCTTGGCCATTCGGCCTCAACTGCTCGGACATTCGGCCTCACAGGTACTTAGCCAAATCTGGCATCAAGTCTTTTGCCCATCGGTCTCAATTCCTCTGCAATTCGGCCTTAGTTACTTTGCCAAATTTGGCAACAGGTATTCGGCCCTTCGGCCTCAACTCCTTGGCCATTGGGCCTTAGGTACTTTGCCCAATTTGGCAACAGGTATTTGGCCCTTCGGCGTTTATTGCTTGGCCATTCGGCCTCACAGGTACTTGGCCAAATCTGGCATCAAGTCTTTTGCCCATCGGTCTCACTGCAATTTGGCCTTAGTTACTTCGCCAAATTTGGCAACAGGTATTCGGCCCTTCGGCCTCAACTCATTGGCCATTGGGCCTTAGGTACTTTGCCAAATTTTGCAACAGGTATTTGGCCCTTTGGCGTTTATTGCTGTTATTATTGTTGTTATTATTATTACTATTATTATGATTGTTGTTATTATTATTACTATTATTATGATTATATTTATTTTAAAATTTTTATTATGATTATTTTTATAATTATTATTATTATTATGATTAGATTCGTCAAAATGGGTCACAACCTGCGGGTCAATCCGGCGCGCAGAGGTTCGGGCCGGTATGGGTTTGAAAAATACAACCCACCTATATGCGGATCAGATTTCAACCCGGCTCATTTAGACTCGGCTTATGCGGGTTGAACCCGTGGTGAGCTGGGTTGGCCCACCAACCCACCTACCTAATTTTATTTTTTTAATTTATTTTTTATTTATGAAACCCTAAAAAATAAAATACTCTCTTCACTCACACTGTGTACCAAAAGAGTAACCTCTGCTCTCACAAATCACTTTCACAGTACTTGCTCTCATTTAACGGTGCTCTCACTCTCACTTAACTAAAATTATTCAAGGAGCATGCAAAACACTCTTCATTTTTTCTTCTCTTTTCTCCACATTTTTGTTTTCTCACTTCTCTTTCTTTTTTTGTTTCAAAAACCCTATAATGAAAAATATAGGGGTCTGCGAATTTGTTTTTTGTTGTGGGAGATTTGAAGACATGAAATTATTTTTTTTACTATTCTGACATGCTTGTATAAGAGTTTGTTCATTTTATTTAAACAATTTGAATATATATTATTTTGAAATAATTTTTTGGGAGTGAAATTTGTTTAAATTTAAATTACATAAAGTTTGTATTTTTTTTATTTAAAAAAATGTAATTAAATGAGCTAGTGAGCCAACCCGTTTACCCACCAACCCGTGGTGGGTCGGGCCAGGTTCAAGTTTTTCTGGCTCGCTAATAAATGAGCCGGGTTGGGTTGACTCACTAAGTGACCAACCCGTGGTGGGTCGGACCGGGTCGGGCCGGGTTACCCGTTTTGACAGCTCTAATTATGATGATGATGATTATTATCATTATTATGATTATTATTATGATCATGATTATTAATATGACAATTATGATTATGATTATTATTGTTATTGTTGTTATTATTATTGTAACGCCCCGGCAACTTACATGGACTGTTGACTGCCCCCACACATCACCACGAGATTTTCTAGTGTGCTTTGTCCTCACTCGCACACTTTCCGGGAAAACTTCCCGGAAGGTCACCCATCCCAGAATTTCTCTAGGCTAAGCACGCTTAACCATGGAGTTCTTATGGGTTAGGCTACCGAAAAGTAAATGCATTTTGGTGATATGAGTAGTTAAATCAATTCTTTTAAGCTATCCTTCAACTGTATAGTCCCATACCTATACAATCTCCAGATCCCTCTCATTCCGGTGTATGTTCAATTCGTCCATGTGCCCCTTCCACTATATAGCAAAGTATATAGATATAGAATGTAACAATCATAATTAAAGAAAGCAGTGAGACTAGAAGACAATCGTACAAGTATAAGTTACAGTCATCCAAAAACTAGAGTAAATTTGAAACAAAGAGGAAATAAAGTACAAGAGTCTAAGGTTTCTCAAAATGATAGGCTAAAAAGAAATAAAAACAAGATGAACGCCTAAGCACTAGGTGTTGGATCTTCCTCGGTCTCCAACGCCTGCTCCAGAGGTACATCATCACCTACTGCTCACATTCAAAGGATTGGATGATCATCGCAAGGGAGAAAGCAAACACACACAACATACAAGTGCAAGGGTGAGCTAGGTTTCAAACAAACATACAATTCATAACAAAGTAATCTAACATGACCGAAAGCATAAATTTACATACAAGCATACAAGTCATCATGATCATAGGCACTTAACTCATAACTTAACCAAATCAATCATCTTAACATGCAAAGACTCCTAGACACGTCCGGACATAGAATGAATGTAGAGCTGGGGCAGGTTGTGCACTTGTGATGGCCCCTACTGCTTTGCAAAGCCATTGCCGAAGGATTGCACCCGACCATACACAAGGCTAGTCCGTTACCGTAGTATAGACCTCCAGTGATAGCGTCTACCCTAGGACCTCCCACTACTCCCACCACACGCGTCGATCCTCTCTAAGTGAGAATGAAAGACCGCTGGAGTGTTAGGGATAACCCCCCATATGGAAGCCTCTATCATTCGTTCATACACTAATTGATCTCACCGAGAAATCATAATTTCATAACCGAAACCAACCAATCCAATCACATGATATTTCTCCAAGCCATGTTAATCATACATACATCATATACTTCCACCATTCTTACATTTTTACAATATTCATCACACATACCTTAATTCACCACAACCAATTAGCTAGACCAATTAACCACAAGTTTTAAGCATAAACCGAGTACTTAGAGCAGTGGCCGAACCACTGGAACTGAATTGGGTGCCAGAACTAAGCACCCTTGACAGACCGAACGGCCAAGAGAAGAGCTAGCTCTTCTCTGACCGAGACCATGCAGACCGGACAGTCATACAGGCCGAGAGTAATACCAAAACCGAGAACCTTGCATGAGACCGAGAGTATCTAAAACCGAGAGTCCTGGGTGGCCAAAACCAATGCCAGACCGAACGGTCAAGAGAAGGGGCCATCTTTCTCTGACCAAGGGCACCAGACCGAACGGTCAAGAGAAGGGAGAACCTTCTTTGACCAAGGGCACCAGACCGAACGGTCAAGAGAAAGGAGAACCTTCTCTGACCAAGGGCACCAAACCGAACGGTCAAGAGAAGAGAGAACCTTCTCTGACCAAGGGCACCAGACCAAACGGTCAAGAGAAGGGAGAATCTTCTCTGATCGAGAACCATACTTGACCCGAACAATACATGACTAAAAGCATCTAAGACTACCTTCTTTATATGGCCGAGAGTAAGGTGAGACTGAGAACTGTTGAGACCAAAGACCCCATATTATGGAGGTCACTTCAAACTGAACGGTCACTAAGAGAGCCTACTCTCTCTGACCCACAGTACCAAACCGAACGGTCAAGAGAATGAGACATCCTTCTCTGACCGAGACCAATACCGAACGGTCAAGAGAAGGAGTCATCCTTCTCTGACCAAGGTGCGCTAGACCGGACGGTCAAGAGAAGGAATCACCCTTCTCTGACCAAGGCCTTCCAAACCGGACGGCCCACACTCTGTAGAATTCTGTAGAATTCTGCATAATTATGCAGAATTTGACAGATTCTGTTAAGACCATTTCTATCCAATTTTGTCAGCTTCTAACACTCCTAATCTTTGTTTTAATCATAATTAAACTTACCTAAGTGATTCTAAACATTACTAACACATTTTTGAAGTGATTTAAGCTTCATTTCAACTCTAAAACACTCATTTTCCCAACTTAGGGACCCAAAACCAAATCTTACCATCTTACACCTATTTTGGCTAATTTAGTGACTCAAACAAGTCACAATACACTAAGTGAAACTGTCACAACAGTCCACAAACACAACAAACCCCATATACTCAAAATCACTACCTCACTTCCCTTAAAATGGCTAAAAAGTGACTCTAAAGCACTTGATTTTCTTCCAAACACTACCATAACAGATTTCAATCATCAAAACAATCCCAATTATGCATAATTCATCATACCAAGACGTTCTAAACAGTCCAAAATGATAAATTATCAATTCCACACAACATACACATTTCCATACATGAATTTCAAGTCAATATACCCAATTTCATGCCTCCAACAACATACAACTTCAAATTTATCATACATTCACAACATACTACGAAAATGAAAAGAAAACTAGCTCCCCTTACCTGTAGTGCATACGGTCAACTCAAGGAAGGATCCTAGACCACGTACTTTGAACCCAAAGTGTGAGAATCACCTAAAATCATCAATTGATGATAGAAAACGAATTTTAGAATTAAATTGAAGTTAAATTGTGAAAGAAAACGAGATTGGTTGCATGCAACAAGAATTCACATGCTAGAAACCCTAGGGCAAAGGGAAAAAAAGGGCATTCTTACCGGTTGGACGAAATGGAGATTCAATCGGTGGAAAATGCTCTTCTTGGAGTCCTAGAGGCTTAGGCAACTTCAATT
>CP144696.1:35021385-35101385 GCA_036885675.1 Vigna mungo | reverse complement strand
TTAATATGCTTATATGCTTATAAGCTTATAAGCTTACATGCTTAAATCCTTAAATGTTTGAATGCTTAAAGGCTTAAATGCTTAAAGGCTTAATAATTATTGCTTAATGCTTAATTCATAATGCTTAATGCTTAAATTCTTAAATGGTTAAATGATTAAATGCTTAATACTTAATTCTTAATGTTTAATGCTTAATCCTTAATAATGCTTAATATGCATATATGTTTATATGCTTAAATGTTTAAATGCCTATATGCTTAAATGCTTAAATTCTTAAATGCTTAAATGGTTAATGTTTAATGCGTAATTCTTAGTTATTAATGCTCAATGCATAATGCTTAATACTTAATCCTTAATCCTTAATGCTCAATGTTTAATGCTTAATGCTTAATAATGATTAATGTGCTTATACCCTTATATGCTTAAATGTTTAAATGCTTAAATGCTTAAATTCCTAAATGCTTAAAATGCTTAAATTCCTAAATCTTTAATGCATAATGCTTAGCGCTTAATGCTTAATTCTTAATATGCTTATAAGCTTATATGCTTAAATTCTTAAATGCTTAAATTCTTATATCCTTAATGCTCAATGCTTAATGCTTAATGCTTAATAATGATTAATGTGCTTATACCCTTATATGCTTAAATGTTTAAATGCTTAAATGCTTAAATTCCTAAATGCTTAAAATGCTTAAACTCCTAAATCTTTAATGCATAATGCTTAGCGCTTAATGCTTAATTCTTAATATGCTTATAAGCTTATATGCTTAAATTCTTAAATGCTTAAATGGTTTAATGCCTAAATGGTTAAGTTCTTAAATGCTTAATGCTTAAATACTTAATGCTTAATGCTTAATTCGTAATGTTTAATGCTTCATGCTTAATGCTTCAGCCTTAATCCTTAATAATGCTTAATATGCTTATATAGTTAAATATTTAAATGCTTAAATGTTTAAATGCTTAAATGCTTAATTGCTTAAATGCTTAAATCTCTAAATGCTTACAATGCTTATATGCTTAAATGCTTAATGCTTACTGCATAATGCCTAACGCTTAAGATACATATAAGCTTATGTGCTTAAATGCTTAAATGCTTAAATGCCTAAATGCTTAAATCCTTAAATGCTTAATGCTTGTTGCATGATTCTTAATGCTTAATTCTTAATTTTTCATGCTTAATGCTTCAGGCTTAATCCTTAATAATGCTTAATATGCTTATATGCTTAAATGTTTGTTTAAATGCCTAAATGCTTAAATGCTTAAATTTTTAAATGCTTAAATGCTTAAATGCTTAATGCTTAATGCTAAATGCTTAATTATTAAGGCTTAATGCTTAATGCTAAATACTTAATGCTTACTTCGTAATGATTAATGCTTAATGCTTCATGCTTAATGCTTAATAATGATTAATATGCTTATACCCTTATATGCTTAATTTTTAAATGCTTAAATGCTTAATACTTAATAATGCTTAATATGCTTATATGCTTATATGATTAAATGTTTAAATGCTGAAATCCATTATGCTTAATGCTTCATGCTTCATGCTTAAACCTTAATAATGCTAAATATGGTTATAAGCTTATATGCTTAAATGTTTAAATGCTTAAATGCTTAAATGCTTCAATGCTTCAATGCTTAAATGCTTAAATGCTTAAATGCTTAAATGTTTAAATGCTTAAATGCTTAAATGCTTAAATGCTTAAATGCTTCATATGCTTATATGCTTAAAGGCTTAAATGCCTAAATGCTTATATGCTTAAATGCTTACATGCTTAAATTCCTAAATGCTTAAAATGCTTAAGTGCTTAAATGCTTAATGCTTAATGCTTAGTGTTTCATGCTTAATGCTTCATGCCTAATGCTTCAAGCTTAATCCTTAATAATGCTTAATATGCTTAAATCCTAATATGCTTAAATGCTTAAATGCTTAATGCTTAATGGTTCATGCTTAATGCTTAATATGCTTATAAGCTTATATGCTTATATGCTTAAATGATTAAATGCTTCAATGCTTAAATGCTTAAATGCTTAAATGTTTAAATACTTAAATGCTTAAATGCTTTAAGGACTAAACGCTTAAATGCTTAAACGCCTAATACTTAATACTTAATAATTAATGATTAATCCGTAATAATGCTTAATATGCTTATATGCTTAAATGTTTAAGTGCTTAAATGTTTAAATAATTAAATTCTTAAATGCTTAAATGGTTCAATGCTTATATGCTTAATTCTTAATGCTTAATGCTTCATGCTGAATGCTTCATGCCTAATTCTTCATGCTTAATCCTTTTAACAATGCTTAATATGCTTATACCCTAGTATTCTTAAATGTTTAAATGCTTAAATGCTTTAATTCCTAAATGCTTAAAATGCCTAAATGCTTAATGCTTATGGCTTAATGCTTAATGTTTAATGGTTAATGCTTAAAGCTTAATGCTAAATATGCTTATAAACTTATATGCTTAAATGATTAATCCTTAATATGCTTATAAGCTATATGTTTAAATTTTTAAATGCACAAATGCTCAAAAGCTTAAATGCTTAAATACTTAAATTCATAAATGCTTAAAATGCTTAAATGCTTAATTTTAATGCTTAATGATTAATTCTTATTGCGTAATTTTCTTATAAGCTTATATGCTTATATGCCTAAAGGCTTAAATGCCTAAATGCTTATATGCTTAAATGCTTAAATGCTTACATGCTTAAATGCTTAAATTCCTAAATGCTTAAAATGCTTAAGTGCTTAAATGCTTAATGCTTAATGCTTAATGCTTAGTGTTTCATGCTTTTAAGCCTTTAAGCCTTAAATACTTAAATTCTTAAATGTTTAAAATGCTTAAATTTTTAAATGCTTAATCCTTAATATGCTTATTAGCTATATGCTTAAATGTTTCAATGCTTAAATGCTTAAATTCCTAAATGCTTAAAATGCTTAAGTGCTTAAATGCTTATTGCTTAATGCTTAATGCTTAGTGTTTCATGCCTTTAAGCCTTTAAGCCTTAAATACTTAAATTCTTAAATGCTTAAAATGCTTAAATTTTTAAATGCTTAATCCTTAATATGCTTATTAGTTATATGCCTAAATGTTTAAATGCTTAAATTTCTAAATGCTTAAAATGCTTAAATGCATAAATGCTTAAAGCTTAATGTTTAATACTAAATGATTAATGCTTAATGCTTAATATGCTTATATGCTTAAAAACTTAAATGCTTAAATGCTCAAATGCTTAAATGTTTAATGCTTAATTATTCATGCTTAATGCTTCGTGCTTAATCCTTAATAATGCTTAATATGCTTATATGCTTTAATGTTTAAATTGCTTAAATTCTTAACTGCTTAAATGCTTAGATGCTTAAATCCTTAAATGCTTTTATGGTTAGATTCTTAATACTTAAATTTTAATGCTTAATTCTTAATGCTTTATGCTTAATCCTTAATAATGATTAATATGCTTATATCCTTAAATGTGTAAATGCTTAAATGCTTAAATAATTAAATTCTTAAATGCTTAAATGGTTAAATACTTAATGCTTAATGCTTAATGCTTAATGCTTAATGCTTAATGCTTAATGCTTAATGCTTAATGCTTAATGCTTAATTCATAATTCTTAATACTTAGTACTTAATACTTAATACTTAATGCTTAATGCTTAATGCTTCATGCTTAATCCTTAATAATTCTTAATATGCATATACCCTTTATGCTTAAATGTTTGAATGCTTAAATGCTTAAATTCCTAAATGCGTAAAAAGCTTAAATGCTTAGTGCTTAATTCTTAATGCTTAATTCTTAATGTTGAATGCTTCATGCTTGATGCTTAATCCTTCATGCTTAATGCTTAATCCTTCATGCTTAATGCTTCATGCTTAATCCTTAATAAAGCTTAATATGCTTATGCCCTTATATGCTTAAATGTTTAAATGCTTAATGCTTAATGCTTAATGCTTAATGCTTAATGCTTAATTCATAATTCTTAATACTTAGTACTTAATACTTAATACTTAATGCTTAATGCTTAATGCTTCATGCTTAATCCTTAATAATTCTTAATATGCATATACCCTTTATGCTTAAATGTTTGAATGCTTAAATGCTTAAATTCCTAAATGCGTAAAAAGCTTAAATGCTTAGTGCTTAATGCTTAATGCTTAATTCTTAATGCTGAATGCTTCATGCTTGATGCTTAATCCTTCATGCTTAATGCTTCATGCTTAATCCTTAATAAAGCTTAATATGCTTATGCCCTTATATGCTTAAATGTTTAAATGCTTAAATGCTTAAATGCTTGCTTAATTCTTAAATTCCCAAATGCTTAAAATGCTTAAATGCTTGATGCTTAATTCTTCATGCTTAATGCTTCATGCCTAATTGATACGTGGGGCCCAAGCCCATTATATACACATCAAAGCCAACTAAGAAGAAGGACAAAAGAGTCTTTTTACACATAGGGGGGGGTGTTCTTATCAAAGATATGGGGCTGCATTAGAAACTCTCCTTCATTCTTGGATATAACATTTTATCAGCTTTTCACATGTTGTAATAAGCCTTTCTAGAAGACATTCACAGGGTGCACATGGGTAGTACATTTGGCATCCGATCCACAATTCTAGGGATGCATTTCCACGTTTTTGGCTCCATGAATGACTTATATAAGCATGGTAGCCTTCATTGTATCACACTTTTGAACCTTGAGAATTAAATTTGCTTATGCATTTCCAGCATTCCTCTCATTCGAAAGTCAACATCCTTTTGCTTCCCTCTCTTTCCCTTTAGCTTCTTTCTAAGTGTGGAGAGCCGTCTGAGTTAGATACCACTCTATCAAGCACTTCATCCGTAACTCTTTCCTCTGCTTTCGCTGAATCGCGCTTCTCATACAGAGCAACCATGGCACCCGCTGCTGTTGCTATTTCTTTTGCAACCTGGCCCGTATTATGTGGTATTCAGAGCCATGGTTTTTGCAGAGCACGCCCTAGATGAGTCTAGTCTCTTTCATCCGATATTGTCATCATTTTCCTACGTGTTTTATGGTTTCCATGTGTACTGTTCCATCCATTGTTGTTCATCTTTAGGATTCTGTTTGCGTCATTTTATTTTGTTCCAGCTTTTCTTTGCTTTATTTTTCATCATTTTTAACCGAATCAACTCTGTGTTTGAGTCATTTTCCATTTGAGCATCATTTTCCAGTTGTCACGGTCATGTTCGATTAATTGATTTTTTTCTGTCAAGAACTCTGGTTTTTCAAACAGTGTGGTGCTGCATAAGTTTCATCTGGTTTAATACCATAACATCTGCATAATTGATGAGTGATGATATTATAGAGCTCAAATGCGTGGCATGATGTTGATCAATTTCAGATCTGTGTTCATGCGTGATACATGCTTCAATTTGATTTGATTTACTGTTTTGAAAGTTATTGAATGTTTACTTGAAGCTAATCCAAAAAGGATACCATATACGCATGATATTGCTTCTGCATTTGATATGGTAATATGATTGGAAAGCTCAAATTACATTTCAAAGTGCAGTAGACCGATCTGCACAATCTTTGCTGAGTCAAATTCTTGTTGCTGTGTGTCAATTCTGGTTGAGTATTTAGATCATTGCCAACCATCCGAAAACAACTTTATGCTATTTGAGCACATTTCACTTCCTGATTTGAACTTAATTTTTTTGCCACAAGTCTGTTTTAAGTGCTGAATCAAAATTGGACTACTAGAGTTGATTGTTTGAAGTGCATCATGAACTGAACATGTCAAATTCTGATATACTCTGAATCTGTCCAAAATTTTCTGTCAAACAAGTTTAAATTCATCAATTAAACCTATTTGTGCAAAGATAATATGACTGTAATCAGTTTTGTGCATTTTCACTAGTAAATCCATCCATTTGTGAGCATCTGCTGTTAGCTCAAATGAGTGCTGCAGAAATTACACTGTTTTGAAGCTTTATTTGGTGCATTGAACCTCATTTGAATGTTGTAGCAAAAGCTGGAATCCATATAAAAAGAAATATATCATTCAAAAGAATTGACATGAAATTTAAAAAGCTCATTGGATCCGTGCAACATCATTTCGAAAATCTGCACAAAGCAGAATCATAAATTTGGCACCAAATTGGATTTTCATTGAGAACTTTTCACACCAAATTGAGAATTCTGCATAGCATCACTAATTGGCACTTCATTTCGACTTGTAACTATTTTCTTGCTTATTTCATCTACTCTAGAACATTTCTTAAGTTCCTTTTGTTGTGCTACCGTGTTCATCAACCATTTTTCTTGCTTTAAAATCATTATTGGCACTCTTGCCTACCACCTGTTTGTTAAAAGGTGCTGTAGTTCAGTTTCTGGTTGAACCATTTCTGTGCAACAGCGTGATATAATTTTCCACTGACTCACTGCTATTTCAATCTGTGTGAGGTGCTTAGATGGTATTGGTCTAGCTTGATGTCTTTTTCATACTTGGTAGCATCCTAAGAAGTGGGAATGTGATGGAAACCTCAAGGCATGTAGCTTTCTGATGCAGCAAATTTGCCACTGGATAAGCTGAACTGTTTGGAGTATTAAGCTTGACCTCAATTTGTTTCAATTGCTAGAGCATCCTAAATCAGTTCTTCACAGCAGATACAAGGAGCTGACCCAAATTCAAAAGCAATGCTTATTGCAACTTATCTGCAGTAATTGAAACTGGATGCACATGATCTGTGACCATCAATACTGTCCAAGAATCAGCAACTCCAGCATGGTTTAAAACACAAATTGCATTGCATCAGACTACCAACACCATCCTCTGCAGCATATGCATTTGACACAAAAAAATCATTGAACTATGAAAAGCTTTGTTTATTTCCAGCTGCAGCAGTGGGAAACTGAATTCATTCTCCACATTAATTGTCCAAAGCCGAGAGCCAAAAAGGGAAGAATCTTAATTTTGTTGTGCAGTAATAGTGTTGTTAGCTGCCTAATTAATTCGATATATATTCTTTGTGCAGCTTTGAAAAGCCAAAGAGGACCTTTTAAGCTACAACAATAAAACCAAGAGAGGGAGAATTGAGACCACAAGCTAAGTGACTCCAGCAGCTAGAAATGATCAAAAGCAACAAGATTGAGCATGATATTTCTGCAGAATACACCAAAACCGTGACAGCAACACTTTAACTTCTTTTGTTTATTTTGTTTTGAATTTGAAATAGGTTTTTCTTATGTTAGTTTCTTTTATTTGTAAAAGGCCATTGAAAGTCCAAGTGGTGTGTGAGAGTCCTTGGTGCTCTTTCAACTCTTGGCAAAGCTGATCTTGTTAGGTTTGTGCTTGTGTTTACATTTGTGTTACACGTTTAGGGGTTACCTTAGAAGTCCGCAAGTAAGAGTCTAGGTGTTCAACTTAGGAACTCACTTTTGAAATTAAAAGATGTTTTCTTACCAATTAAAGAGTCATTTTGAAAATCTCATTTTTTTGAAACAAAAAGAACTCAAAGAGCTCAATTCATGGCAACTAAGACATAAGGAAAATAAAGAAATGAGTGGAGTGTATTATCAAGCTGAGAGAGATATCCCATTCTTTGGTAGGAACATTAGTACCTTATCATATTTAGTTTTGGAGAAGAAAATTGATGAGTTACATCCATTCTTTGCTAACCTTAGTGACTCCTATGTCCTTAGTCTATACACTTCCCGATTTGAAGATTATGCAAGAGAGTGGTGGGATAAAAGGCAATTTAGTGTTAGACAAGGTAGCAAATTCCCCATTCATGATTGGAGAGAATTAAAAGATTGTATGAGAAGAACCTATATTCCTCCTTCATTTGAGAAAAACCATGAGCTTATGAGAGAACTCATTAGAGAGGGCAAGTCATTCATTAAAAATTTAAGTGGGTTTTCTCGTCCGAAAAAAGAGTTTAGTGGAAAACTTCAAAGGATACATGAAGAGACATACAGCTATAAAATTGAGAGAAGAAAGGAAGAAAGAAGAGAGAAAGAGAGATGAGAGGAAGAAAAGAAGAGAAAAGAAGAGAGCAAGAGAGAAAAGAAAAGAAAGAAAGAGAGAGGAGAGAAGAGAAAAGAAGAGATCAAGAAAGAAAAGAAGAAGAAAGGAGAGAAGAGGAAGAGAAGGAAGAAATTGCAAGGAAAGAAATCGAAGAAAAGAAGAAAGAGAAATTGAGGGCAATCTCCACTACACTCTTCATAGAACCAAGATTCTTAAGGGGATGTTTTCTATCCTTTGACTTTTCTCCATCTATCCTCAAGATTTCAAAATTTAATTTGTTTTTCAAAGAAATTGCCCTTCCATCCTTTCAAAACTTACAAACAAAGGGCAATAAAAAATTTGAGTTATGGTTACCATTTTGGTTACCATTAATTCAAGCCACAAATTCAAAAGAAGTAATGTTTCTTTGTTGCAATCAAATTAAAATTTTCAAAGTTAAGAAACCTTCTTCCAAGCATATTCCTCTATTGGGTCAAATACAACTAATTAGAGATATGTTTGATGCTTATTGCAGGTTAATCTTTGATCCCGGAGGAACTCTTTTTGAAGGTACTAAAAATAAGTCCTCAGCATAAAAACGACCCACCAGATTTGAGGACAAATCCTTTCCAAGGGGGAGGGGATGATACGTGGGGCCCAAGCCCATTATATACACATCAAAGCCAACTAAGAAGAAGAACAAAAGAGTCTTTTTACACATAGGGGAGGTGTTCTTATCAAAGATATGGGGCTGCATTAGAAACTCTCCTTCATTCTCGGATATAACATTTTTTCAGCTTTTCACGTGTTGTAATAAGCCTTTCTAGAAGACATTCACATGGTGCACATGGGTAGTACATTTGGCATCCGATCCACAATTCTAGGGATGCATTTCCACGTTTTTGGCTCCATGAATGGCTTATATAAGCATGGTAGCCTTCATTGTATCACACTTTTGAACCTTGAGAATTAAATTTGTTGATGCATTTCCAGCATTCCTCTCATTCGAAAGTCAACATCCTTTTGCTTCCCTCTCTTTCCCTCTAGCTTCTTTCCAAGTGTGGAGAGCCGTCTGACTTAGATACCACTCCATCAAGCACTTCATCCGTAACTCTTTCCTCTGCTTCCGCTGAATCGCGCTTCTCATACAGAGCAACCATGGCACCCCGCTGCTGTTGCTATTTCTTCTGCAACCTGGCCCGTATTACTAATGCTTCCTGCTTAATCCTTAATAATGCTTAATATGCTTTTACCCTAATATGTTTAAATGTTCAAAAGCTTAAATGCTTAAATTCCTAAATGCTTAAAATGCGAAAATAGTTAATTCTTAATGATTAATGCTTAATGCTTAACATGCATATAAGATTAAATGCTTATATTCTTAAATTCTTAAAATCTTAAATGCTTAAAAGCTTAAATGCTTAAAATGCTTAAATACTTAAACTCTTAATGCTAAATGCATAAATGCTTAAATGCTTAAATGCTTAATGCTTAAATCTTAATGCTTAATGCTTCATGCCTAATGCTTCATGCTTAATGCTTCATGCTTAATGCTTCATGCTTAATGCTTCAAGCTTAATGCTTAATGCTTCATGATTAATGCTTCAAGCTTAATGCTTAATGCTTAAATGCTTAAATGCTTAATGCTTAGTGTTAATGCTTGATGCTTATTTCTTAATGCTTAATGCTTCATGCTCAATGCTTCATGCCTAATGTTTCATGCTTAATTCTTAATAATGCTTAATATCCTTATACCCTAATATGCTTAAATGTTTAAATACTTAAATGCTTAAATACCTAAATGCTTTAAGTGCTAAAATGCTTAAATATTTAAAATGCATAATGCTAAATGCCTAAATGCTTAAATGGTTAAATTCTTAATGCTTAATGCTTAATGCTTAATGCTTAAATCTTAATGCTTAATGCTTCAAGCTTAATGCTTAGTGCTTAAATCTTAAATGCTTAAATGCTTAATGCTTGATGCTTAATTCTTAATGCTTCATGCTAAATGCCTAAATGCTTAAATGGTTAAATACTTAATGCTTAAATCTTAATGCTTAATGCTTAATGCTTAATGCTTCAAGCTTAATGCTTAGTGCTGAAATCTTAAATGCTTAAATGCATAATGTTTAGTGCTTAATGCTTGATGCGTAATTCTTAATGCTTCATGCTTAATGCTTCATGCTTAATGCTTCATGCCTAATGCTTCATGCTTAATCCTTAATAATGCTTAATATCCTTATACCCTAATATGCTTAAATGTTTAAATTCTTAAATGCTTAAATACCTAAATGCTTAAATGCTTAAATGCTTAAATGTTTAAATGCTTAATGCTTAATGCTTAATATGCGTAATGCTAAATATGCTTGTAATCTTATATGCTTATATGCTTATATGCTTAAATGCTTAATCCTTAATATGCTTATAAACTATATGTTTAAATGTTTAAATACATAAATGTTTAAATGTTTAAATGCATATATATTTAAATGCAAAATGTATAAGCTATATGTTTAAATGTTTAAATGCTTAAATGCTTAATGCTTGATATGCTTATAAACTATATGTTTAAATAATGCTTAATGCTTAATGTATAATGCTTAATCCTTAATAATGCTTAATATTCTTATATGGTTATATGCTTAAATGCTTAAATTCTTAATGCTTAATGTTTAATGCTTAATCCTTAATGCATCATGCTTAATCCTTAGTAATGCTCAATATGCTTATATGCTTAAATGCTTATTAAATGCTTAAATGCTTAATCCTTAATAATATTGAATATGCTTATATGCTTATATACTTAAATGGTTAAATGCTTAAATGATAAATGCTTCATGTTTAATTCTTAATGCTTAATGCTTAATACTTAAAACTTAATGCTTAAATGCGTAAATGCTTAAACGCTTAAATTCTTAAATGCTTAATGCTTAATAAGAATTAAGCATTTAAGCATTAAGCATTTAAGCATTTAAGAATGTAATTATTTAAACATTTAAGCATTAAGCATTAAGCATTAAACATTAAGCATTTAAGCATTTAGCATGAAACATTAAGCATTAAGCATTAAGCATTAACCATTTAAGCATTACGCATTAAGCATTAAGCATTAAGCATTAAATATTTACGCATTTAAGCATTTAGGCATTTAAGCATTAAACATTAAACATTAAGTATTAAGAATTAAGCATTAAGCATTAAGACTTTTTAAGCATTTAAGCCTTTAAGGATTTAAGAGTTTAAGCTTTTAAACATTTACGCATATAAGCATATAAGCATATTAAGCATTATAAAGAATTAAGCATTACGCATAAAGTATTAAGCATTAAGCATTAAGCATTAAGCATTTAAGCATTTAAGAATTTATACATTTAAGCATTTAAACATTTAAGCATTTAAACATTTAAGCATATTAGCATTTAAACATTTAAGCATTAAAGCATTAAGCATTAAGCAGTTGAGCATTTAAGCATTTGAGTATTTAAACATTTACACATACAAGGATATTAAGCATTATTAAACATTAAGCATTAAGAATTTAGGCATTACACATTTAAACATTGAAGCATTTACGCTTTTAAGCATTTAAACATTTACGTATATAATCATATAAGCATATTAAGTATTCTTAAAGATTAAGTATTAAGCATTAACCATAAAGGTTTAAGCATTAAGCATTAAACATTAAGCGTTAAGCAATAAACATTAAGCGTTAAGCATTAAGCACTAAGCTTTAAGCATTAAGCATTAATTATTAAGCATTAAGCCTTAAGAATTAAGCATTAAGCATTAAGCTTTTAAGCATTTAACAATTTAAGCATTTAAGAATTTAATTATTTAAGCTTTTAAGTATTTAAACATTTAAGCATATAAGCAAATTAAGCCTTATTAAGGATTTAGCATTAAGCATTAAGTATTAAGCATTTAAGCACTTAAGCATATAAGGTTATAATGCTTCGTGCTTAATATGCTTATAAGCTTATATGCTTAAATGCTTAAATGCTTAAGTCTTAATGCTTCATGCTTAATGCTTAATGCTTCATGCTTGATGCGTAATGCTTAAAGCTTCATACTTAATGTTTCATGTTTAAATATTTAATCCATAATAATTATTAATATACTTATAACCTTATATGCTTAAATGTTTAAATGCTTAAATGCTTAACGGCTTAAATGCTTAAATGATTAAATGCTTCAATGGTTAAATGTTTAAATGCTTAAATGCTTAAATGCATAAAGGCATAAATGATTAAATGCTTAAATGTTAATAGTGAATGCTTAATGCTTAATACTTAGTAATGCTTAATATCCATATATGCCTAAATGTCTAAATGCTTAAATAATTAAATTCTTAATTGCTTAAATGGTTAAATGCCTAATAGCTTAATGCTTAAATGCTTAATTCTTAATGCTTAATGCTTAATGCTTAATGATTAATGACTAATTCTTAATTCTTAAATGCTTAAAGGGTTAATTGCTTAAATGGCTAATGCTTAATGGTTAATGGTTAATGCTTAATGCCTAATGCTTAATCCTTAATAATGCTTAATATGCTTATATGTTGAAATACTTAAATGGTTTAATCATTCTGATAGTCCTTATTTTCGGTGACTTTTTTCAATTAGGTCCCTCATTTTTTCTGTTTCCCAAATGGGTCCCTATTTTTGAAAAATTGAAGCAATTAGGTCACTGCCGTTAGTTTCGTACTAACACCGTTAAAAAGGGTGACATGTGTCAGCTCGTGGTTTTAATCAAGTTGACATTGTGCCACGTAGCAATGACAGTGTGAGGTGTCACTGACAGTGCCACGTGTCACTGTCAAACCACGTGTCATTGCGTTTGTTTCAATTTGGTCCCTGTATTTTTATTTTGTTCCAATTTGGTCCTTGTATTTTTATTTTGTCTCAATTTAGTCCTAATTTTTTAAAAATTTAAAAAAAATTGTTCCTTCCCAAATAAAATACCGTATGTACATTTTCCAAATTTTTGTCTTTAAATTTGTTTGTGTTAAGCAAATTATTAGTAACGATGAATTGTTGAGGAAGTATTGACACTATACTTGTATAGATTACCTTAACAAAAATATTTATTATTAAGATGTTAACTTTTATAGGTTACTCATTCATATTATTCAGGTTAAATGATTTCTTTAATACTATATAAATAAAAATGTGTCATATGTTAGTTTTTAATTTTTTATTTTTCTAATAAAAAATTAATTTGTATAAATTTCTCTGTAAAGATTTATATACAAATAAAATTTTGTTTGAACTTGGAGAGAAACAAAATTGTTAAGTTTTTTAAAAAAAAATAGGACTAAATTAAGACAAATTAAGAATATAGGGACCAAATTGAGACAAATTCTTAATTCTTAATCCTGAATGCATAATGTTTAATTCTTAGTAATACTTAATATGCTTATAGGCTTATTAAATGCTTAAATGCTTAATCCTTAATAATGTTGAATATGCTTATATGCTTATATACTTAAATGTTTAAATGCTTAAATGCATAAACGCTTAAATTCTTAAATGCTTAAATGCTTAAATGCTGAATGTTGAATGCTTAATGCTTAATTCTTAATGCTTAAATGCTAAAATGATTAAGCTTATATGCTTAAATGTTTAAATGCTTAAATTCTTAACTGCTTACAGGCTTAAATGCATAAATGCTTAAATGCTTAATGCTTAATTTTTAATGCTTAATATGCTTATAAGTTTATATGCTTCAATGCTTAAATGCTTAATTCTTAATGCTTCTTCATGTGTAATGCTTAATGCTTCATGCTTGATGCGTAATGTTTAAAGCTTCATGCTTAATGTTTCATGTTTAAATGCTTAATCCTTAATAATTATTAATATGCTTATAACCTTATGTGCTTAAATGTTTAAATGCTTAAATGCTTAAATGCTTAAACGCTTAAATGCTTAAAGGCTTAAATGCATAAGGATATTAAGCATTTAAACATTTAAGCATATAACTTATAAACATATTAAGGATTAAGCATTTAAGAATTTAAGCATTTAAGCCTTTAAGCCTTTAAGCATTTAAGCATTTAAACATTTAATCATATAAGAATATGAGCATATTAAGCATTATTAAGGATTAAGCATTAAGCATTAATTATTTAAGCATTAAGCATTAAGCATTTAAACATTAAGCATTTAAGAATATAAGCATTTAAGCATTTAGGCATTTAAGCATTTAAGCATTTAAGCATATAAGCATATAAGCTTTTAAGCATATTAAGCATTAAGCATTAAGCATTAAGCATTAAGAATTAATCATTAATCATTAAGCATTAAGCATTAAGAATTAAGCAATAAGCATTAAGTTTTTAAGCATTAAGCATGAAGTATTAAGCATTAAGCATTAAGACTTTAAGCATTTAAGCATTTAAGAATTTAATTATTTAAGCTTTTAAGCATTTAGACATTTAAGCATATTAAGCATTATTCAGGATTAAGCATTAAGCATTAAGTATTGAACATTAAAGCATTTAAGTGTTTAAGCCTTTAAGCATTTAAGCATTTAAAACATTTAAGCATATAAGGTTATAAGAATATTAATAATTACTAAGGATTAAGCATTTAAACATGAAACATGAAGCATGAAGCTTTAAGCATTATGCATCAAGCATGAAGCATTAAGCATTAAGCATTAAGAATTTCAGCTTTTTTAGCATTTAAGCATGTAAACATTTGAGCATATAAGCATAATAATTTAAGAATTTAAGCATTAAGCATTACGCATTAAGCATTTAAGGATTAAGCATTAACCATTAAGCATTAAGGATTAAATATTAAGCATTAAGAATTAAGCATTAAGCATTAAGCAGTAAGCATTAAGCATTTAAGCATTAAGCATTAAGCATTAAGCATTAAATATTTAAGCATTTAAGCATTTAAGCATTTAGGCATTTAAGCATTAAGCATTAAACATTAAGTATTAAGAATTAAGCATTAAGCATTAAGACTTTTTAAGCATTTAAGCCTTTAAGCATTTAAGAGTTTAAGCTTTTAAACATTTATGCATATAAGCATATAAGCATATTAAGCATTATTATAAAGAATTAAGCATTACGCATAAAGTATTAAGCATTAAGAATTAACCATTTAAGCATTTAAGAATTTAAACATTTAAGCATTTAAACATTTAAGCATAGTAGCATTTAAACATTTAAGCATTTAAGCATTAAGCATTTGAGCATTTAAGCATTTGAGTATTTAAACATTTACACATACAAGCATATTAAGCATTATTAAACATTAAGCATTAATAATTAAACATTAAGCATTTAGGCATCAAACATTTAAGCATTGAAGCATCTACGCATTTAAGCATTGAAACATTTACGCATATAAGCATATAAGGATATTAAGCATTATGAAGCATTAAGCATTGTTATGCATTAAGCACTAAGTATTATTAAGCATCAAGCATTAAGCATATAGGCATTAAGCATTAAGCATTAAAGCATTTAAATATATAAGCATATAAGCATATAAGGATATTAAGCATTAAGCATTAAACATTCATAATTAAGAATTAAGTATTTAAGCATTTAAGCAATTAAGAAATTAAGCATTTAAGCATTTAAACATTTAAGTATATAAGCATATAGGCATATGAAGCATTATTAAGGATTAAGCATTAATCAATAAGCATTAACATTGACCATTAAGCATTTAAGCATTTAGGCATTTAAGCATTAAGTATTAAGCATTAAGCATTACGCATTAAACATTAAGCATTAAACATTTAGTAATTTAAGCATTTAAGCCTTTAAGCATTTAAGCATTTAAGTATTTAAGCATTTATACATTTAAGCATATAAGCTTAAGAATCATTTAACCATTTAAGCATTTAAACATTTAAGGATTTAAGCATTAAGCATTAAGCATTTAAGCATTTAAACATTTAAGCATATAAGCATATTAAGCATTATTAAGGATTAAGCATTTAAGCATTTAAGAATTATTAAGGATTAAGCATTTAAGCAATTAATCCTTTAAGCAATTAAGCAATTAATCCTTTAAGCATTTAAGCAATTAATCCTTTAAGCATTTAAGCATATTAAGCATATTAAGAATTATTAATGATAAGGCATATGCATTAAGCATTAAGCATTAAGATTTAACCATTAACCATTAAGCATTAAATATTTAAGCATTTAAGCATTTAGGTATCTAAGCATTAAGCATTAAGCATTAAGCATTAAGCATTAAGGATTAAAAATTAAGCATTAAGCATTAAGCTTTTAAGCATGAAGTATGAAGCATTAAGCATTGATACTTTAAGCATTTAAGCATTTAAGCATCGAGCATTAAGCATTGAGCATTTAAGCATTTAGGCATTTAAACAAATAAACGTATAAGCATATTAAGCATTAAGCATTTAACCTTTTTAAGCATATAGGAATTTAAGCATTTAATCATTTAAGCATTTAAACATCTAAGCATATAAGCATATAAGTATATGAAGTATTATTAAGGATTAAGCATGAAGCATTAAGTATGAAACCTTAAGCATGAAGCATTAGGCATTTAAGCATTAAGCACTAAGGAGATAAGCATATTAAGCATTAAGGAGATAAACATATTAAGCATTAAGCACTAAGGAGATAAACATTTAAGTATATAGGCATTTAAGAATTTAAGCATTTAGGCATTTACTCATTTAAGCATTTAATCCTTTAAAATTTAAGCATATAAGCATATAAGCTTATAAGCATGGTAAGCATTAAGCATTATGCATTTAAGCATTTAAGCATTACGCGTGAAACATTAAGCATTTAAGCATTTAAGTATTTATGCATTTAAACATTTAAGCATATAGCTTATAAGCATATTAAGGATTAAGCATTTATGAATCTAAGCATTTAAGCCTTTAAGCATGTAAGCATTTAAGCATTTGAGCATTTAAACATTTAAGCAGATAAGCATATAAGCATATTAAGCATTATTAAGGATTAAGCCTGAAGCATTAAGCATGAAGCATTAAGCTTGAAGCATTAAGCATTTAAGCATTAGCCATTTAAGAACTTAAGCATTTAAGCCTTACGCATTTAAACATTTTAGCATTTAGGCATTTAAGCATTTAAGAATTTCAGCATATAAGGTTATAAGCATTAAGCATTTAGTATTAAGTATTAAGTTTTAAGAATTAAGCATTAAGAATTAGTCATTAAGCATTAAGCATTTAACCATTTAAGCATTTAAGAATTTAAGCGTTTATGCATTTCAGCATTTAAGCATTTAAACATTTAAGTATATAAGCATATAAGCATATTCAGCATTATTAAGGATTAAGCATTTTAGCCTTTAAGCATTTAAGCATTTGATCATTTAAGCATTTATGTATTTAAGCATGTATGCATTTAAGCATTTAAGATTTTAAAAATATAAGCATATAAGCATATAAGGATAATACGCATTAAGCATTAACAATTAACCATTAACCAATAACCATTAAGAATTAAGCATTAAGCATTAAGCATTTAAGCATTTATGGACTTAAGCATTTAAGAAATTAAGCATTTAAGAAATTTAAGCATTTAAACATTTAAGCATATAAGGTTATAAGCATATTAATAATTATTAATGATTAAGCATTTAAACATGAAACATTAATCATGAAGCTTTAAGCATTTATTAAGCATTAAGCTTTAAGCATCAAGTATTAAGGATTTAAGCATTTAAGCATTTAAGCCTTTAAGCATTAAAGCAATTAAGCATTTAAGCATTTAAGCATATAAGCCTTTAATCATTTAAACATTTAAGCATTTAAACATTTAAGCATATAAGGTTACAAGCATATTAATAATTATTAAGGATTCAGCATTTAAAAATGAAACATTAAGCATGAAGCATTAAGCATTACACATCAAACATTAAACATTAAGCATTAAGCATCGAGCATTAAGAATTAAGCATCGAGCATTAAGCATTGAAGCATTTAAGCCTCTAAGCATTTAAGCAAATAAACGTATAAGCATATTAAGCATTTAAGCGTTTTAAGCATATAGGAATTTAAGCATTTAATCATTTAAGCATTTAAACATCTAAGCCTATAAGCATATAAGTATATTAAGTATTATTAAGGATTAAGCATGAAGCATTAAGTATGAAACCTTAAGCATGAAGCATTAGGCATTACGAATTAAGCATTAAGCATTAAGCATTTAAGCATTTAGGCATTTAAGCATTAAGCACTAAGGAGATAAGCATATTAAGCATTAAGTATTAAGGAGATAAGCATATTAAGCATTAAGCACTAAGGAGATAAACATTTAAGTATTTAGGCATTTAAGCATTTATGCATTTAGGCATTTAATCATTTAAGCTTTTAATCCTTTAAAAATTTAAGCATATAAGCATATAAGCTTATAAGCACGGTAAGAATTAAGCATTTTGCATTTAAGCATTTAAGCATTTAAGCATTACGTGTGAAGCATTAAGCATTTAAGTATTTATGCATTTAAACATTTAAGCATATAGCTTATAATCATATTAAGGATTAAGCATTTATGAATTTAAGCATTTAAGCCTTTAAGCATTTAAGCATTTGAGCTTTTAAACATTTAAGCAGAAAAGCATATAAGCATATTAAGCATTATTAAGGATTAAGCCTGAATCATTAAGCATGAAGAATTAAGCTTGAAGCATTAAGCATTAAGCATTTAAGCATTAGCCATTTAAGAATTTAAGCAATTAAGCCTTACGCATTTAAGCATTTTAGCATTGAGGCATTTTAGCATTTAAGAATTTCAACATATAAGCGTATAAGCATTAAGCATTTAGTATTAAGTATAAGTATTAAGAATTAAGCATTAAGAATTAATCATTAAGCATTAAGCATTTAACAATTTAAACATTTAAGAATTTAAGCATTTATGCATTTCAACATTTAAGCATTGAAACATTTAAGTATATAAGCATATAAGCATATTCAGCATTATTAAGGATTAAGCATTTAAGCATTTAATAAGCATATAACTTATAAGCATATTAAGGATTAAACATTTAAGAATTTAAGCATTTAAGCCTTTAAGCATTTAAGTATTTGAGCATTTAAGCATTTACGTATTTAAGCATTTACGCATTTAAGCATTTAAGATTTTAAAAATATAAGCATATAAGCATATAAGGATAATACGCATTAAGCATTAACAATTAACCATTAACCATTAACCATTAAGAATTAAGCATTAAGCATTTAAGAATTTAAGGACTTAAGCATTTAGGAAACTAAGCATTTAAGAAATTTAAGAATTTAAACATTTAAGGATATAAGGTTATAAGCATATTAATAATTATTAATGATTAAGCATTTAAACATGAAACATTAAGCATGAAGCTTTAAGCATTTATTAAGGATTAAGCATTAACCATCAAGTATGAAGGATTTAAGCATTTAAGCATTTAAGCATTTAAGCCTTTAAGCATTAAAGCAATTAAGCATTTAAGAATTTAAGCTTTTAAGCATATAAGCCTTTAAGCATTTAAGCATTTCCACATTTAAGCATATAAGGTTAAAAGCATATTAATAATTATTAAGGATTCAGCATTTAAAAATGAAACATTAAGCATGAAGCATTAAGCATTACACATCAGACATTAAGCATTAAGCATTAAGCATTGAAGCATTTAAGCCTTTAAGCATTTAAGAAAATAAACGTATAAGCATATTAAGCATTTAAGCATTTTACGCACATAGAAATTTAAACATTTAATCATTTAAGCATTTAAACATCTAAGCCTATAAGCATATAAGTATATTAAGTATTATTAAGGATTAAGCTTGAAGCATTAAGTATGAAACCTTAAGCATGAAGCATTAGGCATTACCAATTAAGCATTAAGCATTAAGCATTTAAGCATTTAGGCATTTAAGCATTAAGCACTAAGGAGATAAGCATTTAGGCATTTAAGCATTTAAGCATTTAGGCATTTAAGCATTTAAGCATTTAAGCATTTAAGCATTTAGGCATTTAAGCATTAAGCATTAAATATTAAGTGTTAAGAATTAAGTATTAAGCATTAAGACTTTTTAAGCATTTAAGCCTTTAAGCTTTTAAGAGTTTAAGCTTTTAAACATTTATGCATATAAGGATATAAGCTTATTAAGCATTATAAAGAATTAAGCATTACGCATAAAGTATTAAGCATTAAGCATTTAAGCATTTAAGAATTTAAACATTTAAGCATTTAAACATTTAAGCATATTAGAATTTAAATATTTAAGCATTTAAGCATTTGAGTATTTGAGTATTTAACCATTTACACATACAACCATATAAGCATATTAAGCATTATTAAACATTACGCATTAATAATTAAGCATTTAGGCATTAAACATTTAAGCATTGAAGCATTTACGCATTTAAGCATTTAAACATTGACGCATATGAGCATATAAGGATATTAAGCATTATTAAGCATTAAGCATTAACCATTAAGTATTATTATGCATTAAGCATTAAGCATTATTGATGGGGTGTCACAACCCACACAAATTAGATGTGCAAAAATAATGCACTATAGCTAGGAAGTGATTCCTAGGTCGTCTCTCAAGGACCAATTTTGCGGTTCGGAATCGAGTCTAACACAAAGTGGGGGGTTTTGAAATTGTTTGTGATTGATGCGGAGAAATTAAAGTTAAAGTAAAACGCAGATGAGTTTAAATTAAACGCAGAAGTAAAAACGTAATTAAATTTAATGACAACGAAATTAAATGCAACAAAACATTTTAACATGCATTAAAATTAAATTAAAACAGTAAAACCAAATTGCTACAGTAAATACGGACTGCTACAGTAAAATACGAAAATACAAAAAACAGTAAATACGAAAATACAAAAAACAGTAAATACAGAAACAGTAAAAATTAAAAACAGTAAAACAGAAAATAAAATTATAGCAGTACATAAAAACATCAGTACAGAAATTAAAGGAATTCAGAACAGAATTTCAATTAATACAGAAACAGTAAAAAAAATAAAATACAGAAAAACAGTAAAACAGAAAAACAGTAAATTCAGAAACAGTAATTTAAAATACTGAAACAGTACCAGAATTGTTACAACTTAATACAGAAAATAAAATTTAAGTGATGAAATTAAAATAACAGTAAAATAAAAACATGACAAAAATTAAAATTGCAAGAAAAATAAATGGCAAGAAAAATTAACGGTGCTGGAAATAAAGTGATTGTGAAATTGAAACAGTGCATGGATTAACAAATTAACATGAGAATAGTTCAAACAAAGCTTTAGTAAAAGAAATGCATTAGACTGAAATTGAAAAAGGGTAGAGTTTGGTTCCAGTAACAATGTGATGCTCAACAACTGAGGAAAATAAAAAAAATGAAAGATGTGTAGTTTTTCCGCTCCTCTCACTAACGAGAGAGGGAGAGTGTTTCTTTTCTTCAATTTATTTTATGAAAAGTAATTGTTTTTCTAAAAGAAGTGGGGTAATGGCTGAAAAATTTCCTTGATTGTGACACCCCATCAAAATTTGTGCTATAATTAATTAGGGAATTGTGCTTAATTGTCCGGTATTATCCCGTTTTTCCTAATTGTACTTAATTTGATTGGAAATTCTTATTTTAGTTAATTTGAATATTTTGAGCTAATTATTTGCAATTTTAATTTCAGGGAAATTTTTGAAATACAATTTTAGACATTAGAGAAAAAAATAAATAAATAAAAGACTCTCCACAAATTTTTCAATAAGAAGGGTACTATGGTCACTTTCATTCTTTGGGGGTGTAAGATTTTTAAATTTGGGGGTGCACATGGAAAGTATTATCTTATTAAAAAAATGGAGAAGTGTAATGATTGAATTGGTGAGCTATGCATTTCACGTGAAGTAGCAAGTTACGTTTTTCAATTTTTGAAAATTGGATGCATTCACTTTTGGCTTTGGAGAAAAAAACGCTGCACCTAAAATGGTAGGCCATAACTTGTCACATGCACATGTGTATATTATAATCAAAGAAAAGATGTGCACATGTATGAAAGAAGAAACATTTTTTTTGTGGTGGTGCAGCACCATGCACTCAACACTTCACGGACCACATATATAAAAATGGTGCAGCACATTGCAAAATAAAAAAACACTCACGGTCTTCAATCCAACAAAATGCTGCAGCAGCTTGGACAAAGAGTGAGTGCACGTTACATTTTGATTTCTTTTGGAGAAAGCACACGTCCAAAGTTGAGGCAGCAACACAAACACCTTCATCAACCAAAGTGCAGCTCCAAGTTCATCAAGAAGGTGCAGCCCATCATCTTCATCCACACACATCCAGCAAAGAGTGCAGCACACCCATTTCCTTTTTGACTGAAGAAGCTGCGGCTGCCACCAAAAAGAAGAGAAGCACCCATGCTGTTTGGAGAAGTTGCAGCAGCCCAATCTTCACACGTCCACTAGTTCATTCATTCTTCAAGCTTCAAGTGCAACCCACTCACCTCCATGCATCCAACATGCTTCTTCAAACGGTGCAGCAACAAGCTTAATCCCACACGGCCCATGCACACAGCTGCTGCAAATTTTCCTCCATCAATGTAGTGCACAACCACGTCCCAGCTAAGGCAGCCACCACTTTTGAAGAGTCAAACACGTGAAGCAGAATTGAAGAAGTAGCCAAACAACAACGTTGCAAAGAAAATGAGTGCAGCCCATATGCAACATTAAAAGAAACTTTGGAAAAGGTTGGTGCAGCATCCCATATTTTCTACATGCACACACACAAGACGCACACTGATGGGCGTTGCAGCCCATACAAATTTTATTGCAATTTAGAAATGCAGTATAGTACTAGGAAGTGACTCCTAGGTCGTCTCTCAAGGACCAAATGTGGTTCGAGTTTCGAGTCTTAGGTTTAACACAAAGTGGGGGGTTGTGAAATTGGTTTTGTTTGTGAATGCAACTAACGAAATTAAAAATAAAAATTAAACACATTCGAACATCATAAAAAGCGTTAAAGAGAGTAAAAATGCTAAACCCAATACTAGACTAAACAAATATCTAAACATAGTTAAATTAAATTAAATACAATACTAAATTAAAGAAATTAAAAACAACTCAACCTACATTTCAAACTAATTTAAAATAAAAAAAAATAAAAAAGACATAAAGTTTATCTAAAACCTAAACTAATTTAAAATAAAAGAAAATAAAAAAATAAAAAATAAAACACTCACGGTCATAAAGAAAAGGAATATTGCATATGAAAAGAAAACCAACGTTAAGCTAACACATGGAATTGAGCAATGCAGCAACTCATCCTTAATCAATCATCATCACTTTTTTAAAAGAAAGAAAAGGAACTAAATCCTAAAAACAATTAAACTAAATTAAATGTATTGGCTGCACTTTTTCATTGAATGAAAGAAAACTTAAATTGAAACATTCTCCATGTCAATTAAGAAAATGAATGCACCTTTTGAATGCAAAAATATATGGAAGCGTGACTTTCTCCCTGCAGCAACATAAATCACATCAATCACCGTTTCATTCTCATGCAATGAAAAGCTTTCTTTCTTTCTCATAAAAATAAAAAGGAAATGCTATAAAAATGAGTGGACCCATGGACAAGACAACACATTGCTCTTCCATTAAAAGTAAAGAAATGGAAATGAAAATAAATTTACAATGGAGAACATGCTGCACCCATTTTTCATTCATCCAACATCTAATACCGTAAACATTGTTTTCAAGAAAGACCCCAAAAATCCTCCCTCAACGTTCCAGCCCTTGAATAATAAAAAGTTGAGTGGCAACCTCCCAATACACAATTACCGAGAGTCTCCAAAACGCTGCAGCCAAAATTCCCCTGCACCACCAAGTGACGGCTCCTAGCACAAAACCGTTCCAGCCAAGAAAGAAAAAAAATCAAAGTAAAGTGATGGCCGCAAAAATCAAAATGTGTTTCTTTTCTTCATCCAATTCCCATTAGCGTCAACATGTTCTAAGAGAAATGTTGCTCCAAAAGTAACGTCTAGCCAAAGAAATCTCTAAATTGTCGAGACCAAGAGCCCCTCCAAAATCACGTTGCAGCAGCAAGAAATGTGTTTCAGCCGAGAGTCCACAAAAGTCCCCCAGAGAATGACGGCTGGACATCTTTTAAGAGAGGCATGTGTCCAAAAATAATGGGATGGGATCCACCCCAAAACCCTAGGTGCCATGTGTCATCTATTCTAACATTTTGGGCCTAAACTATTTTGCCAAAAATTGGCCCAATGTTTACAAGTTCAATTAAAACTATCTAGACTACTAAGTTTCAAAGTAATTAAATTTGTGAAGAGTCTTGACTTATTTGATAGCACTCCAAATGTCCCAAATTGTGTTTCCAAAATTTTCCCTGAAAATAATAATGCAAATAATTAGCTCAGAAAATTCAAATTAATTAAAATTAGAATTTCCGATCAAATTAAGCATAATTAGGAAAAACGGGAAATTACCGGACAATTAAGCACAATTCCCTGATTAATTCTAGCACAATAAACTAAGTTAAATCAATAAAATATCGACTCATTAAACAGCCCATGCACACAGCTGCATCATTTAAAGAAAGGAAGTTTCACATGGTCCAACATCCAGCAAGGGAGGAAGCTTCGTCAAACACTCCAAAACTGTCCAGCAAACACGTCCCAGCTCACAACTGCAAGCATGGGTGCACCTGGCAGCAAAGGAATCAACCTTTTTCACACATCACTTTAGCAACCAGCTATTTAATTAAAGGGTGTTGACGCACACAAGCATGGGCTGGTTTTAATGGAGATGCAGCTAGTTTTCCATGCAGCAACGTTGATGTAGAAACATCCACAAGAAGTTTGGTCTACGTGAAGGAAGTCACACATCCACTTCCTGAAAGTTGAAGCCCATGAGGAAGCTTTACACGTCCAAGCACATTCCAGCCAGCACCACGGCCCACCTTTTAATTTCCAACCTCCAACAATGCTTCACAGTGCAAATGACGTCGTGCAAAATGACGTAGAGCATCTCACAAACCAGCCGCCTTTGGAGTTTAGTGAGAACAGCAACCTAACTCAAGGCCCACACACATCCATTTTCTCTTCTATAAAAGGCACCCAACAAGCTTAGAATTGGAGAGGGGATCCAGGGAGAATGGAGAGCCAGTTGGGGAGTAATTTTTGTGTAGAAGAATTTCCATAAGTTTTGCTTCAAAGCTCTTTTTGCCGAGAGAACATCTCGTGTCTTGTAACATTCTATTTCAAAGTTTGAATGCATATTCTGTTTATGTTATTTCACTCTCTGTACTCGATTTTGAAAAACTAACTGCAACCATACCAGAGGTCCAAATGCTACGTTTTATATGTCATATGAAAGATATTTGAGTCTATTTTCCAGGAGAAAAAAACCTCATCTCATTTAGAGCTCTGTAGAAAAAGTTATGGGTAAAACATTGAGCAAAGGTCAGAGCTATCCAGTTTTCGGATTTTTGTGTTTTGGGTGTTTCTGGACTCGATTTTAAAAAAATAATTGCAACCACACCAGAGGTCCAAATGCTACGTTTTATATGTCATATGAAAGATATTTGAGTCTATTTTCCAGAAAAAAAACCTCATCTCATTTAGAGCTCTGTAGAAAAAGTTATGGGTAAAACATTGAGCAAAGGTCAGAGCTGTCTAGAAAGGAATGGGTATCACGTTTTCTTGTGTTTGAATGAAGGGAAAATATTTTCTTATCATTTTGCTTCTTGTGTAGTAAAAAGTGAATAATCTTTTCTAGAATTTCTTTGGGTTATCACGGCTTTCACTTTTCTTTGGTCAAGCAAAATATTTTTCCTTTCTTTTAAGATCATTCATGTGCTCACGGTTTCAACTTCTTGAAAGAAAAGTTCATGTTTCTTTTCTTCAATTTATTTTATGAAAAGTAATTGTTTTTCTAGAAGTGGGGTAATGGCTGAAAAATTTCCTTGACTTGGATGGACACAAACACGTTGGTAAGAGACAAAAGACACTTCCAAATTCTTCTTAACATGACTCATGGTGGGACTTGGTGATGAGATGTTCCTTTGCCTAATTGACTAAAAGAAATGAAAATACTAAATGATGGGGCAAGGTTATGAGGTAAGACTATTAATAAAAATTCTAAAATTGATGCAATCTTAATTAATGAAACACTGAGAACTCCATAAGTCATGAACAAAGAAAATTAATTTGTAGCATTTTCAATTTCTTTAAACACTTGGTGACATGAAAATAAAAAAAGAATTTATTTTTGTTTTTAATTTATTTTACTGAGTTTGTTGAGTTTGTTTTATGTTTTTAATTTAGTATAGCATTTCCAATGTTTTTCATAATGTTCGGTTGTATTTAATTCCAGTTTTAATTTAGTTTAATTTTTCTTGCCATTTAATTTTGCTGCAATTTAATTTTTGTATTGCCATTTAATTTCAGTTTTATAGTTTTCTGTATTTTCTATTTTGTTGTATTCTATTTCTTTTACTATTTTTGTATTAATTTAATTTCTGTCTCTAAATTCCTTTATTTTCTGTACTGTTATTTTCTATTTCTTTTAATATTTCTGTCTCTAAATTCCTTTATTTTCTGTACTGTTATTTTAATTTCTGTTATACTATTTTTACTATTTACTGTTTTCCTTTATTTACTATTTTACTATTTTCTATATTAACTGTTTTTTGTATTTCAAATTTTACTGTAGCAGTTCAGTTTTTATGTTATTTTTCGAATTTTACTACGTTTTTACATCTGCATTTTTAATTTCATCTGCATCCTTAACTTAAATTTTTCTGCACACAAAAACCATTTCAAAACCCCCCCACTTTGTGTAAGACTTAATTTCTGAACCGCAATTTGGTCCTTGAGAGACGACCTAGGAGTCACTTCCTAGCTATACTGCATTATTTTTGCACATTTAATTTGTGTGGGTTGCGACACCCCATCAAATTTTGGCGCCGCTGCCGGGGACCAACGGTTCAGTGTTGAGTCTTTTGTGTTTTGTCTCGTATTGTGAATATGATGTTCTATTTTGTGTGTTCATATTTCATATTTGATTGTATTATATTTTGCTTGTTTTGTAATTTTTTTGTGTGTTTCAGATGAAAGCATCTATTGATGGATGCTTCTACAACATCTACTGAAGGATGTTAGGTAATTTGGCATCTACTGATGGAGGCCAACGAAAAATAAAATAAAATAATAATAAAATAATAATAATAAAAAAATAATAAAAATAAAAAAAAATAAAAATAAAAAAAAGAGGATTAGTATCTACTGATGGATGCTATATGACTAGACATCTACTGATGGATGTCACAAACGACATTTACTGATGAATGCCACTAGGATAACATCTACTGATGGATGCAATATGACTAGACATTTACTGATGGATGTCACAGCATTTACTGATGAATGCTACTGGGATAACATCTACTGGGATGCTAGAAGATTCAGGTATCTACTGAAGGATACAGGAAGGTACACCTACTGATGGGTGATGGTAAGTTTTGCACCTACTGATGGGTGACGGTAAGTTTTGCACCTACTGATGGGTGCTAGAAAGGTTTGTATAAGGGATTTCTTTTCCTTTTCCCGCTTTTATTGCCTTGTCCGTCATCTATTAACTGATCTAATTGCTAATCTTATGCTTGAGACACATTGAGGACACTGTGTAGTTTAAGTGTGGTCTATTGGGGGAGATTTCTATTTTCTTTGCTTAGTTTGTGTGTTTTCTATTTTCTTTGCTTAATTTGTATTTTCTGCTTAATTTGTATTTTTTTTTTGCTATTTTCTGCGTTAAATTTTTTCTTTTCTATGTTAAATTTTTTCTTTTTCTAGGTAGTTTTTGTTGTATTTTGTATAGTTTTGCATGTTTTTCTTGATTTTTGGACTTAATTAATTTATAGACGTATCTTTCAATTTATTGATACTCTGATTGATCTGAAAAAAAAAATTCTTTGCTTGGAAATATGATTATGATGTTTGAGAGGGTGATTAATTATGACAGAAATACCCTGTGTGAGATTTGAGCCACTTGTTCTTCCTTGTGTGATATGTCTCTTGATTACTTGCACATATGCCTTGGCTTAACTCTGTTAATAATTCTTGATTAATATGCATGATTAAAAATGATAAAGGCATTTTGATGATTGAGCCTCTCTAACCAGATAGCCTACCCTATTATGATCTCTTTGATAGCCCCTTTGAGCCTATACTTTCCCCTGTTCTTTATTGTCAAACTCAAAAATTACCCGTAAGTGAAAAACCATGATTACCTTAACCTTAGGGAATTTCAGAGCTTTGGAATTATTTTTGGGAATAAGTGTGGTCTCTTGGGAAACTCGGATAATTTGGTTAGTTGGTTCCTCTTTTTGATTTGTTTCTATAAATATGTTGTGAATCTTGTGTCTTACAATTATGTTCTAAAAAAAAGAAGAAAAGAGACTATAAAAAACAAATGAAAAAAAAATATTAAAAAAAAAATTGTTGTGTGAAAAATGCAATAAAGAAGAGGATTCAATTAGAGGGTTTGGGTGTTCTTATTATATTTACACTTGTTCCCCTTGCTCATCTATTTCTTTTAGTTTATAACTTCACATCGATATTTTATCGTCCCTTGTCCTTGGCCCCATTATAACCATAACAGTCCTATTGATTTAAACATGCATATATTTTGAGAATTGATATTAGAGGTTTGCCAAGTCTATTTGTGTTTGTTTTCTTGAGTGCATTGAGTTGAAATTATTTACCTTAAACACTTGAGAGAAACACTGTGCATCTGTGAGGATCTGTTATTTTTAATTCACCTCTTTAACTGAATGATTATTTTGCCATGCTTGGAATTTCTTGGATAATTTCTCTAAGTATCTATTTTCTGATTTTGTTAGATACTATCTATTTCCTTTTCTTTGTCCAGATTTTTAAAAGAACTGTAATTCTATTTATTTGTTTTATTGTGAGCTTTTGTTTTCTGTGTGTTGAGTCTGTGTAAAATTTCCAAATGTCTCTTGATCTATTCCCTGATTTGCGTCTTGATTTTGCCCAGGAGTGCAAAAGACTAAGTGTGGTCTATTTTGATGAGTCAATATTTTACTGATTTCATTTGTGCTTAATTGTTCGGTATTTTCCCGTTTTTCCTAATTGTAGGTAATTTGATCGAAAATTCTTATTTTAGTTAATTTGAATATTCTGAGCTAATTACTTGCAATTTTAATTTTAGGGAAATTTTGGAAATACAATTTTAGACACTAGAGGACAAAAAAAAATAAATTAAAGACTCTCCACAAAAAGTTTCAATAAGTAGAAGGGTACTATGGTCATTTTATTCTTTTTATGAAAAAAGGGTGCAACTTGTTGAATCTGGGGGTGCACATGGAAAAAGCAATATGACACTTGCATTTTCATGTAAAAGAAAGCATTTCAATTATTGGTTTTCAATTATTGGTGCTTGGATTAGTTCCAACGTTGCAAGCTTCACATCATAAAAGAAAGTTGGAATAAAGAAATGAAAGTTGTGCAACACATCATTGAGTCCATGGATAATTAATTTAAATAGCTGCACATTTTTTCTTTACTTGGTGAAAGCATTCTACTGCTAGTATGTGCACGGTTTTAGTGCTGCCAACCACACACACACACAGATATATATATATATATATATATATATATATATATATATATATATATATATATATATATATATATATATTAATCAAAGAAGAGAAGTGAACTTTCAGGTAGAAGAGGCAAAGTGCAGCACGTAATTTGGAAGCTTTGGAGGGGCAAAATTCAAGTGCAAGAAAAATAAAAGAAAGTTGCTTCCCACAATGCAATGTCACCTCCAAATTGATGCAGCAACTTGCTTCTTACCACTACCACACGTGAATAGCACTTTGCCACACTTTTTATTCACACTCCACGCCCATGATTAAACAAGAGGCATGATGGAAAGTTTGCAACTGCACCTAGGAAATTAAATATGAAGCATCAACACCATATAACTCCAACACGCCACCTCCTGCTGCATTCAATAGTCCACCAACACAATGCATCAAAGCACAAAACAAACGTCCACTTCCATGCACTAGCACGGACCAGCTTTGGAAGGAGGTTGTGCGTCCAACAGCTCCATGTATAGAACCACACGGTCCAGCCCTCAAGCAAAGTACAGCAACACATCCATCTTCATCTAGCATCAACAATGCAACCTGCAACTTTGGAGCACCCATGCGGAAGAAACATCCAGGCCTATATTCATTTCTTCCACCCAGCAGCTTCCACTCACCCAAGCACCTACCACGGACATCCATTTTATTTGTTGCAGCCAACGTACATCAAGAAGGAACCAATCTCACGTGGGAAGAGCTCCAAAATATTTGAAGACGCATACAGCTCACAGCCATAGCCCATGTGCCAACATGTCATGGCCAACATGCATATCTTCATGCTGCAGCCCACACACTCACTTGAAGCACCACACAGACCAGCCATGGGGAATTAACAACGTGCATCCAGCGCCAGTTCTCCAACAAAACAGCAACATCCAACAGGGTTTGGAGCTTCAAAACAGTGCAGCAATGTCAACATTGCAGCCAACAATTCTTGGAAGATCCTTCACGGCCCACCAGCTGGGAAAACATGTCCAACTCCAACCAAGCAAGCAGCTGCAGCCCATAATCTCTTAACGGTCCTGCATCAACCTTCACGCTGCATGCTGCTGATTCACTTGGTACTTGGAGAGGTTGCAGCCCACACTCCAGCAGCTTCTGAGTCACGGTCCAGAGAAAAGAAAACGCACATGGCAGCATTGTTTCACCAACACGTCAACAGCTTGGAAGAAAAAAATATCACAAGTATGGGTTGTTGATTGTCACGATGATGGGTTTTATCTAGGCGCTGTTTTGGTTGTGGTTTCAAGAAGCACACGAACTTCAACAATTCAGCAACACATTCACGATGGAAGACAAGGGTGCCAAAATACACAGAAGCTTCAACATCAATAGGCATCGGTTGAACACACTCATCGAAAATCACTTCTTAGATCCAGCTATGGAGGACATCTCCCTGCTTAATCAAATCTGGAGGATGAAGCAGTTCTTCCTGAACACCTCCTTACTGACTCTAATGGTGGAAGACCTTTCCTTTTCCCTTCTCCTCCCTTTACCGCTTTTATTGCCTTGTCCTTGATCTGTAAACTGTTCTAATTGCTCATTTGATGCTTGAGACACATTGAGGACACTGTGTAGTTTAAGTGTGGTCTATTGGGGGAGATTTCTATTTTCTTTACTAAATTGTGTGTTTTGTGTTTTCTGATTTCTATTTTCTTTGTCAGTTGTTTTGTGTTTTCTGATTTCTATTTTCTTTGTCAGTTTTTGTTTTGCTGCGTTAAATTTTTCGTTTTCTGCGTTAAATTTTTTCTTTTCTAGGTAAGTTTTTGTTGTGTCTTGTGTACAAATTTCATGTTTTACTAGATTTCTGGACTTAGTTTAAATAATAGACGTGTCTCTCAATTTCTTGATACTCTGATTAGACTGAAATACTTGTTGTTCTTTGCTTGGAATAAAGATTATGATGTTTGAGAGGGTGATTAATTGTGACAAAAATAACCTGTGTGAGACTTGACCCACTTGTTCTTCTTTGTGTATTATGTCTCTTGATTGCTTGCACATGTGCCTTGGCTTAACTCTGTTAATAATTCTTGATTAATATGCATGTTTGAAAATGATAAAGGCATTTTGTTGATTGAACCTCTCTAACCAGATAGCCTACCCTGTTTTAATCTCTTTGTTAGCCCCTTTGAGCCTATACGTTCCCCATTTCTTTGTTTTGAAGCTCATATGATAGCCTAAGTAAAAAAAAAAAAAAAAAAAACCATGACTACCTTAACCTTAAGGAATTTTGGAGTTTTGGAACTGTTTTGGGAATAAGTGTGGTCTCTTGGGAGACTAAGATAATTTGGTTAGTTGGCTCCTGATCTTGTGTTGATTTTGTAGATATGTTGTATATCCTGTCTCAAACAGTTGTGTTTTGAAAAAAAAAAAAAAAAAGAGACTAGATGAAAAAAAATATGTGTGAATAATGGAGTCAAGAAGAGGATTGAATTAGAGGGTTTGGGTGTTATTTGATTGTGTTTACACTTGTTCCCCATTGCCCCTATATTTCTGTTGATTTGTAGCTTCTTAGCCATATTCTATTCTCCCTTGTCTTTGACCCATTACAACTATGAAAGTCCTTTTGATTTAAACATGCATAGGTTTTGAGAGTTTATATTAGAGGTTTGCCAAGTCTGTTTGTGTTTGTTTTCTTGAGTGCATTGAGTTGAAATTATTTACCTTAAACACTTGAGAGAAACACTGTGCATCTGTGAGGATCTGTTATTTTTAATTCACCTCTTGAACTGATTAATTATTTTGCCATGCTTGGAATTGCTTGGATAATTTCTCAGAGTATCTGTTTTCTCTGATTTCGTTGGATATTGTCTACTTCATTTCTTTGTCCAGATTTCTTGAAGAACTATAATTCTGTTTGTTTCTTTTATTTTGAGTCTTTGTTTTCTGTATTGAGTCTCTGTATATTCCCAGATGTCTGTTGATCTATTCCCTATTTTGCGTCTTGATTTTTCCCAGGAGTGCAAAAGACTAAGTGTGGTCTATTTTGATGAGTCAATATTTTACTCATTTCACTTAGTTTATTGTGCTATAATTAATCAAGTAATTATGCTTAATTGTTCGGTATTTTCCTGTTTTTCCTAATTGTACTTAATTTGATCGGAAATTCTTATTTTAGTTAATTTGAATATTCTCAGCTAATTATTTGCAATTTTAATTTCAGGGAAATTTTGGAAATACAATTTTAGACATTAGAGAAAAAAAATTAAAGACTCTCCACAAAAGTTTTAATAAGAAAGAGGGTACTATGGTCTTTTTATTCTTTGGGGGTGCAAGATTTTTAATTTGGGAGTGCACATGGAAAGAACTATTACAAAAATATTAAAGTAAGTGGAGAAGTGTGAATGAATTCGGAAAGCTACTGCACATGTACATAACCCATGCACATCTTCATGCAAAGTGCATCCAACAACTTCAAACAAGCTTTGTAGGTCCAACACGTAAAGAAGAGCATGGATTTTATTCATTATTTAAATTGCAGCAACCACGCATGGAAGTCAAGCCAACTCCACCTTCCAGCTGCATTCTTCATCAAAGTGCAACACCTTCATCAACCACAGTGCAGCTCCAAGTTCATCAAGAAGGTGAAGCCCATCATCTTCACCCACACACTCCACGGCCCATGGCTGCAAAAGAAGAAGCACATGGACTATCAACTGCCATCATCTTCAACACGGTGCAGCCCACACGTCCTATGCACATCAAAAAGTTTAATTCTTCAAGTTTCCACATGGTCCAGCTGCTGGAATGGAGAGCACCTTGCTTGATTCAACTCAACAGCAGCTGCAGCCCATAATCTCTTCACGGTCCAGCAAGTGCAGCAACGTCCAGCTGCTGCCCACGGTTCAGCAATATCCACTTCCCTGCAGCTTGAGCCCAATACGTTTCCACCACACTGCAGCAACGTCTGGACAGCTTGGTCCAGCTCGGAGCAACCTTTTCACATCCATCCAGCAAGCTTTCTCCACATCTCAAGCTTCAAACAATCCATGCAAACAGCAGCTGCAACCTTCAAACAACTCCACAGTCCACCACAGTAGCCCACATGCACATTCCAACTTTGGTGAGTCCAGCGTGAAAAGAAGGCAAGTGGTGTAGTAGTTGCTTCCACAAACCAACAGCTTTCAAACCCTTAAGATATATAAAACCAAGCACTCCAACAATGCTTCACAGCCCACGGTTTTTCACCACAAGCCTCACGGTTCATGTGCAGCAGCTCCATCTTCCAAACTCCATGCAGCTGCCACGGTCTTGATGAAGCATCACTCAGTCCAGCAATTGAAGAAGCCACCAACACGGACAAGGAGCTCCAAAAAGGAAGGGTTAAATTTAGTTGAATTGGTTCACGGTCCATGGCACCAGAAAGAAACATGTTTTGAGTGAACATGGCCCACCAACTTCATGTAGTAGCAACAATCCTTCACAGTCCAAGTGCACAATGACGTCTTGCAAAATGACGTCCTCCAGCCGCCTTTGGATTTTAGTGAACAACCATCCAATTTTTAAATGATAAAAGGACAAAGCACAACCATTTTTTCTTCTATAAAAAGGCACCTAATGCTGAGAGATTGGGGGAGGAAGGGGAGAGCTCCCTCTCTCGTTAATGAGAGAAGACACCAAATTCTTGACAGATCCGGAGAGATGGGAGAGCCAGACAGTGGGGTAGTAATCTTTGTCTAGAAAAATTTCCATAAGCTTTGCTCCAAGCTCTCTCCTTGCCGACAGCTCATCATGGTCTTGTAATAATCTACTTCATTTGAATGCATTTTGTTGTTTATGTTATTTCACTCTCTGTACTCAAATTTAAAAAAAAAATAACTGCAACCACACCAGAGGTCGAAATGCTACGTTTTATATGTCATATGAAAGATATTTGAGTCTATTTTCCAGGAAAAAAAATGTCATCTCAATTAGAGCTCTATAGAAAAAGTTATTGGTAAAACATTGAGCAAAGGTCAGAGCTGTCCAGTTTTCGGATTTTTGTGTTTTGGGTGTTTTTGGGTTCGATTTTAAAAAAATAACTGCAACCACACCAAAGGTCCAAATGCTACGTTTTATATGTCATATGAAAGATATTTGAGTCTATCTTCCAGGAAAAAAAAAACTTCATCTCATTTAGAGCTCTGTAGAAAAAGTTATGGGTAAAAAATTTAGCAAAGGTCAGAGCTGTCTAGTTCCAGCGTGAAATTTCAGATTTTTGTGTTTTGGGTGTTTTTGGGTTCTCTTTTGAGTAAAATGAGTTTATTGATACTTGCTATTAGTTCCTAAATAAGTTTTTAATATTAGATTTCCATTGAGTCATTTTTTTTAGTTGTGTAAGATTTCCTTACCATTAATTTTTGTTGCAATTTAATTTTTGTTGCAATTTAAATTTTGTTGATGTTTTTCTTCTGCAGTGAACTATTTTAATTCTATTTTCATCACTTTGATTTTATTTTCTGTATTGTGCTGCTAAAATCCAGATTCTGTTTCTGTATTTTGTAATTTCTGTGTTTACTATTTTTCTATTTTACTGTTTTCTAGATGAAAAAAAAAATGTGTGAATAATGGAGTCAAGAAGAGGATTGAATTAGAGGGTTTGGGTGTTATTTGATTGTGTTTACACTTGTTCCCCATTGCCCCTATATTTCTGTTGTTTTGTAGCTTCTTAGCCATATTCTATTCTCCCTTGTCTTTGACCCATTACAACTATGAAAGTCCTTTTGATTTAAACATGCATAGGTTTTGAGAGTTTATATTAGAGGTTTGCCAAGTCTGTTTGTGTTTGTTTTCTTGAGTGCATTGAGTTGAAATTATTTACCTTAAACACTTGAGAGAAACACTGTGCATCTGTGAGGATCTGTTATTTTTAATTCACCTCTTGAACTGATTAATTATTTTGCCATGCTTGGAATTGCTTGGATAATTTCTTAGAGCATCTGTTTTCTCTAATTTCGTTGGATATTGTCTACTTCATTTCTTTGTCCAGATTTCTTGAAGAACTATAATTCTGTTTGTTTATTTTATTTTGAGTCTTTGTTTTCTGTATTGAGTCTCTGTATATTCCCAGATGTCTGTTGATCTATTCCCTGTTTTGTGTCTTGATTTTGCCCAGGAGTGCAAAAGACTAAGTGTGGTCTATTTTGATGAGTCAATATTTTACTCATTTCACTTAGTTTATTGTGCTATAATTAATCAGGGAATTATGCTTAATTGTCCGGTATTTTCTTGTTTTTCCTAATTGTACTTAATTTGATCGGAAATTCTTATTTTAGTTAATTTGAATATTCTGAGCTAATTATTTGCAATTTTAATTTCAGGGAAATTTTGGAAATACAATTTTAGACATTAGAGAAAAAAAAAGTAAAGACTCTCCACAAAAGTTTTAATAAGAAAGAGGGTACTATGGTCTTTTTATTCTTTGGGGGTGCAAGATTTTTAATTTGGGAGTGCACATGGAAAGAACTATTACAAAAATATTAAATTAAGTGGAGAAGTGTGAATGAATTCGGAAAGCTACTGCACATGTACATAACCCATGCACATCTTCATGCAAAGTGCATCCAACAACTTCAAAAAAGCTTTGTAGGTCCAACACGTAAAGAAGAGCATGGATTTGATTCATTATTTAAAGTGCAGCAGCCACGCATGGAAGTCAAGCCAACTCCACCTTCCAACTGCATTCTTCATTAAAGTGCAACACCTTCATCAACCACGGTGCAGCTCCAAGTTCATCAAGAAGGTGCAGCCCATCATCTTCACCCACACACTCCACGGCCCATGGCTGCAAAAGAAGAAGCACATGGACTATCAACTACCATCATCTTCAACACGGTGCTGCCCACACGTCCTATGCACATCAAAAAGCTTCATTCTTCGAGTTTCCATCCAACAAGCTTTCTCCATATCTCAAGCTTCAAACAATCCATGCAAACAGCAGTTGCAACCTTCAAACAACTCCAATGTCCACCACAGTAGCCCACATGCACATTCCAACTTTGGTGAGTCCAGCGTGAAAAGAAGGCAAGTGGTGCAGTAGTTGCTTCCACAAACCAGCAGCTTTCAAAGCTTTAAGATATATAAAACCAAGCACTCCAACAATGCTTCATAGCCCACGGTTTTTCACCACAAGCCTCACGGTTCATGTGCAGCAGCTCCATGTTCCAAACTCCATGCAGCTGCTACGGTCTTGATGAAGCAATACTCAGTCCAGCAATTGAAGAACCCACCAACACGGACAAGGAGCTCCAAAAAGGAAGGGTTAAATTTAGTTGAATTGGTTCACGGTCCATGGCACCAAAAAGAAACATGTTTTGAGTGAACATGGCCCACCAACTTCATGTAGTAGCAACAATGCTTCACAGTCCAAGTGCACAATGACGTCTTGCAAAATGATGTCCTCCAGCCACCTTTGGATTTTAGTGAACAACCATCCAATTTTTAAATGATAAAAGGACAAAACACAACCATTTTTTCTTCTATAAAAAGGCACCTAATGCTGAGAGATTGGGGGAGGAAGGGGAGAGCTCCCTCTCTCGTTAATGAGAGAAGACTCGAAATTCTTGACAGATTCGGAGAGATGGGAGAGCCAGACACTAAGTGTCATGTGCAAGGGTCCTTAGTTGTTTACGGGCATCTTCTTTTAATTCCAAATCAGATCTAGAATTTTTGGGCAGAGGAAAGAGGCTCTTGGAGAGGAGAGCACGAAAATTCTAAGTGTCCAAAGGATGGGAGATGACTTGGTCTAGCAAGAGGGAGAAGAGTTGCTCTCTTGGAAGAAGAAGTTGAAGTGTCCAAAAGAGATCTTCAAGAGGTAAGGGGAGCAAACTCAAACATGTTTTTCTAAAATTGTATGGATGTGAATATGATTTAAGTTTCTTGATTTTGTTATGATCAAGTGTATGGAAATTTGGATTGGTGGAATGTATGGTTTGATTCCAAGAAAATGATTTCCATTGGGTTTTTGCTATAATTTTGATTTAAGAATTTTGTATGATCTTTATGATTAAAGATTGATGAATATATGTTGGATTGATGATGGATTTTCGTTCCAGCATGTTACTATACATGAATATGATGTTTTTGATGGATTAGATTGTGAAATTGGATGAGAAACATGAGAGTTTGAACTCACTCTTGATCAAATACGAAAATTTGGGTGTTTTGGTGGGTTGATGAATTTTAGATTTTGATGAGTCGATATTTTACTGATTTCATTTAGTTTATTGTGCTATAATTAATCAAGGAATTGTGCTTAATTGTCTGGTATTTTCCCGTTTTTCCTAATTGTACTTAATTTGATCGGAAATTCTTATTTTAGTTAATTTGAATATTCTCAGCTAATTATTTGCAATTTTAATTTTAGAGAAATTTTGGAAATACAATTTTAGACATTAGAGGAGAAAAAAAAAATAAATTAAAGACTCCACACAAAAAGTTTCAATAAGTAGAAGGGTACTATGGTCATTTTATTCTTTTTGTGCAAAAGGGATGCAATTTGTTGAATCTGGGGGTGCACATGGAAAAAACAATATGACACTTGCATTTTCACGTAAAAGAAAGCATTTCAATTATTGGTTTTCAATTATTGGTGCTTGGATTAGTTCCAACGTTGCAAGCTTCACATCATAAAAGAAAGTTGGAATAAAGAAATGAAAGTTCTGCAACACATCATTGGGTCCATGGATTAATTAATTTAAATAGCTGCACATTTTTTCTTTACTTGGTGAAAGCATTCTACTGCTAGTATGTGCACGGTTTTAGTGCTGCCAACCACACACACACACACACACACACACACACACACACACACACACACACACATATATATATATATATATATATATATATATATATATATATATTAATCAAAGAAGAGAAGTGAACTTTCAGGTAGAAGAGGCAAAGTGCAGCACGTAATTTGGAAGCTTTGGAGGGGCAACATTTACGTGCAAGAAAAATAAAAGAAAGCTATTGCCCACAATGCAATGTCACCTCCAAATTGATGCAGCAACTTGCTTCTTACCACTACCACACGTGAACAACACTTTGCCACACTTTTTATTCACACTCCACGCCCATGATTAAACAAGAGGCATGATGGAAAGTTTGCAACTGCACCTAGGAAATTAAATATGAAGCATCAACACCATATAACTCCAACACGCCACCTCCTGCTGCATTCAACAGTCCACCAACACAATGCATCAAAGCACAAAACAAACGTCCACTTCCATGCACTAGCACGGACCAGCTTTGGAAGGAGGTTGTGCGTCTAGCAGCTCCGTGTATAGAACCACACGGTCCAGCCCTCAAGCAAAGTACAACAACACATCCATCTTCATCTAGCATCAACAATGCAACCTGCAACTTTGGAGCACCCATGCGGAAGAAACATCCAGGCCTGCATTCATTTCTTCCACCCAGCAGCTTCCACTCACCCAAGCACCTACCACAGACATCCATTTTATTTGTTGCAGCCAACGTACATCAAGAAGCAACCAATCTCACGTGGGAAGAGCTCCAAAATATTTGAAGACGCATACAGCTCACTGCCATAGCCCATGTGCCAACACGTCATGGCCAACATGCATATCTTCATGCTGCAGCCCACACACTCACTTGAAGCACCACACAGACCAGCCATGGGGAATTAACAACATGCATCCAGCGCCAGTTCTCCAACAAAACAACAACATCCAACAGGGTTTGGAGCTTCAAAACAGTGCAGCAACGTCAACATTGCAACCAACAATTCTTGGAAGATCTTTCACGGCCCACCAGCTGGGAAAACACGTCCAACTCCATCCAAGCAAGCAGCTGCTGCCCATAATCTCTTCACGGTCCTGCATCAACCTTCATGCTGCATGCTGCTGATTCACTTGGTACTTGGAGAGGTTGCAGCCAACACTCTAGCAGCTTCTGAGTCACGGTCGAGAGAAAAGAACACGCACATGGCAGCATTGTTTCACCAACACGTCAACAGCTTGGAAGAAAAAAATATCACAAGTATGGGCTGTTGATTGTCACGATGATGGGTTTTATCTAGGCGCTGTTTTGGTTGTGGTTTCAGGAAGCACACGAACTTCAACAATTCAGCAACACATTCACGGCCCAAAGGAGAGGACAACAACTGATTTCTTCATCCAGCCAGGTGCATACAGCAGCTCACATGGTCCAACACGTTGCAGCACATCCAGCAAATGAGAGTGCAACATCACGGCCATCATCATGCAGCTGCAAACTTCTTCATGCGTCCAGCTTTTACGGACAGCAGCAGCCTAAGGGATGCAACACGTTCACATCTTCATGGGCAGCAGCACGTGGTATGAGAAATCCAATAGCAACATGCGTTTGGGCTGCAGCATTTTAGAAGCTTACAACTCCACGCATGCAACACGCTGCAGTCCACCAAAGAAGAAGTCAGCTACAGCACCACGGCCCACCTTTTGATTTCCAACCTCCAACAATGCTTCACAGTGCAAATGACGTCTTCCAAAATGACGTCCTCCAGCCGCCTTTGGATTTTAGTGAACAACTATCAAATTTTTAAATGAAAAAAAGGACAAAGCACAACCAATTTTTGCTTCTATAAAAGCCACCCAACAGCTTGGAGTTTGGTAGAGGGAGAGGATGGGAGAGCTCCCTCTCTCGTTACTGAGAGGAGCGGAAAAACTACACATCTTTCATTTTTTTTATTTTCCTCAGTTGTTGAGCATCACACTGTTATTGGAACCAAACTCTACTCTTTTTCAATTTCAGTCTAATGCATTTCTTTTACTAAAGCTTTGTTTGAACTATTCTCATGTTAATTTGTTAATCCATGCACTGTTTCAATTTCACAATCACTTTATTTCCAGCACCGTTAATTTTTCTTGCCATTTATTTTTCTTCCAATTTTAATTTGTCATGTTTTTATTTTACTGTTATTTTAATTTCATCACTGAAATTTTATTTTCTGTATTAAGTTGTAACAATTCTGGTACTGTTTCAGTATTTTAAATTACTGTTTCTGAATTTACTGTTTTTTTGTTTTACTGTTTTTCTGTATTTTATTTTTTTTACTGTTTCTGTATTAATTTAAATTCTGTTCTGAATTCCTTTAATTTCTGTACTGCTGTTTTTATGTACTGCTATAATTTTATTTTCTGTTTTACTGTTTTTAATTTTTACTGTTTCTGTATTTACTGTTTTCTGTATTTTCGTGTTTTACTGTAGCAGTCCGTATTTACTGTAGCAATTTCGTTTTTACTGTTTTAATTTAATTTTAATGCATGTTAAAATGTTTTGTTGCATTTAATTTCGTTGTCATTAAATTTAATAACGTTTTTACTTCTGCGTTTAATTTAAATTCATCTGCGTTTTACTTTAATTTTAATTTTTCCGCATCAATCACAAACAATTTGAAAACTCCCCCACTTTGTGTTAGACTTGATTCCGAACTGCAAAATTGGTCCTTGAGAGACGACCTAGGAGTCACTTCCTAGCTATACTGCATTATTTTTGCACATCAAATTTGTGTGGGTTGCGACACCCCATCAAATTTTGGCGCCGTTGTCGGGGACCAACGGTTCAGTATTGAGTCTTTTGTGTTTTGTCTCGTATTGTGAATATGATGTTCTGTTTTGTGTGTTCATATTTCATATTTGATTGTATTATATTTTGCTTGTTTCGTAATTTTTTTTTTTGTGTTTCAGATGAAAGCATCTATTGATGGATGCTTCTACAACATCTACTGAAGGATGTTAGGTAATTTGGCATCTACTGATGGAGGCCAATGAAAAATAAAATAAAATAATAATAATAAAAAATAATTAAAAAAAAAGAGGATTAGCATCTACTGATGGATGCTATATGACTAGACATCTACTGATGGATGTCACAAACGACATTTACTGATGAATGCCACTGGGATAGCATCTACTGATGGATATGACTAGACATTTACTGATGGATGTCACAACATTTACTGATGAATGCTACTGGGATAGCATCTACTGAGGGATGCTAGAAGATTCAGGTATCTACTGAAGGATACAGGAAGGTACACCTACTGATGGGTGAGGGTAAGTTTTGCACCTACTGATGGGTGACGGTAAGTTTTGCACCTACTGATGGGTGCTAGAAAGGTTTGTATATGGGATTTCTTTTCCTTTTCCCGCTTTTATTGCCTTGTCCTTCATCTATTAACTGATCTAATTGCTAATCTTATGCTTGAGACACATTGAGGACACTTTGTAGTTTAAGTGTGGTCTATTGGGGGATGTCGCAACCGAAAAATCGCGACGGGACGACGACGATCCAAAAAGAGGAAAACGAGTTTTGAAAAAGAGATTTTTGGAGTCGCCACCATATTTATTCTGGAAAACTATGGAAAAAACCATAAAAAGGATAAGGCATGGTCAATTGGAAAGCCAGATTCTGGTTCAGGAGTCGGTTACGTGTGGGGAAGGTGTTAGCACCCCCACAACGCCTGCCCTAAGGCAGTACCTTTAATTAAATACGCAAATCTGATGTGGTTTTGAAAAATGTTTAATTTCCCCTAAAAATAAAATTTTACTCTAAAGAAAACAAAATATATTTTTTGTATTTTTTGTGCCCGACAAGGATTGGCCTTGCTCCTACGTATTCTTAGTTGGACTGAGAAATCAGGGTTACGTAGTTCTTTTAAACTGTTTGAAAATTTTGTTTGAGAAATTGTTTGGGAAAGTTTGATTGAAAAGATATTTGATATTTTTTTGGATTTTTGGAAAGTGAAGGAAAATGGTTTTCAGCACAAGGCAGACAGAATGGTCGCACGTGTGCTTAAACCTTTTAAAATAAATTTTTGTAATAATTTTTTTTTGAAAGAAGAAGAAACAGGTTTTCAGCACAAGGCAGACAGAATGGTCGCACGTGTGCTTAAACCTTTGAAAATAATTTTTTGTTGATTTTTTTGAAAGAATAAAAAAACAGGTTTTCAGCACAAGGCAGACAGAATGGTCGCACGTGTGCTTTAACCTTTCAAAATAATTTTTCGTTTATTTTTTGAAAAAGAAGAGGAAAAGGTTTTTAGCACAAGGCCGACAGAATGGTCGCACGTGTGCTTATACCTTTTTAAAAAATAAATTTTATTTTTGAATATAATTTTATTTTTCAATATATATATTATTAATATATTTTGAAATAAGTAAGTAAAAGAAATACAAATAGAAATAAAAACATAAATAAATAATTAGGATAAAATACATAAAAAGGAAGTCTATCTAATTTTATTTCCAACAGCAAATTGGGTCTAAGCCCAAGTATAAAAGGGATGGTAAAAATGAAAAATAGGGGTGTGCAGGAAAAGAAAAGGTTCTTAGGCAGAGTGGGCTTGAGCCCAAAGAAAATGGGGTGCGAGAATGAGAGTAGGGGGTGCGCAACAGCAAAGAGTAGGGGGTGCGCTGCAGAAGAGGGTAGGGGTGCGCCGGGAAAATGACCACCCCTTTTTTATTTATTATAAATATTTACTTTAAAAAAATTGAAGCTGACCCCCAATTTCGTCCGGTGACTAAAAGTATGTTGCGTTTTTTTACTTTATTGTATTTTGTCTTTTCATCATTTTAGTTTTTGATTTTTATTATTTTCGTTTTATACACTATTTTTTTTTATTTTAACTTTAAATTTTTTTTTATTTTTTTTAAATTCTATTTTTATGTTACTTTTATTATTTAGATATTTATTTAATTATTTTTTACTTTTCATTATTTAGAATTATTTCATTTTATTTATGTTAGTCTCCTTTTTATAGTTTAGTTTATTTTTGTGATAAAAATCAACAAAAAATAAAAAATAAAAAAAAAGCAAAAAAGAAAAGAAAAAAAATTGTCTTTAGCGTAAAAGAAAAAAAAGGGGAAAGGATTTTGTTTTAGGGGAAAAGAAAGAAAAACTATACGTGTTGGGGAGGTGAGGCAGAAAACGGTTTTTTCTGCTGCGCGAGTTTTGGTTGGCAGAGGTGGTCTGGATTGTCGGATGAGGATAGGCAGTGGAAAACAATTACAAAAGGAAGTGAAAAAGGAGAGTAAAAAAGGCAAAGGAGGAGGCATTGATTTTCTCTAGAGGCAGAACAACTCTCTTAGGTGCATCAAGAACCACGAGGTTTGGAGAGCAAAACGGTTTTGGCAGGCAAGAAGGAGACCACAGGCTCTCCATGAGGATGATCAACATACATCCACCATTGGCTCGAAAAAAGTAATTTTGGATTCCTCCATTCACTCAATAGAAACACATCCGTAACCACCCACACTTGGCCTGGGGACAGACCACTTCAACGCATTCATCACTCTCACACCTGATTGCCATAGCAAAAGGGAGAAAAGATTCCTCCAACAAGCATACACTCCCTCTGCACCCCCAACCCGAAAACACCTTAACCAAATACCACCCCTCATCATGCAACCCACCTTTGGCTAGCCACCACCTCCTCTGTCACAGATCACCAAGCTTCAAGAGGTAAGTATTGCCTTCCACACCTATGATCATGGGTCTGTGAGCTTGTTTGTTGCATTTAATCTCTCGGTTTTCACTCGTTGAATACATTGTTGTGCTGTGTATGCTTATGTATGATTGTTGTATATGACTGATGTGTGATTTCATCACCCAATCTTCAACCACCCTCAATCCCTTGTCGCTGCAATGCCCGTCCACCACACCTTCGACCCTTCAACATTACAGCTCCACAGATTTCTCAGTCAACACCCAAACAAGCCACAAAGATCACGAAAAAAAATCAATTTACAGCCCCAACAACCCCTTTTAGCTTGACCGTAACACCCACACCAAGCCTCACCATTCATAACCCAATCCTTCCTCCATCATCTTCATCTTGCCTCTCTCGGCCCAAGCATCGATCTCCTTCTCACCTATACCCCAACATCTAGCTCAGCAACCATTGCGTCTGACCCACACCATCATCCTCACGCCACACGCACAATACCAGGCAGACATTGGAAACATTTCTCTATTCCCGTTTCCACGAGCCAACACCATCAAGAAAAGCTCACACCCAATTAAGCAGAAACATACACAGAGCAATACCCTCACTAAACCGAACCAATTTCTCGCAGTCATCAATCCTCTCTTCAGCCCCAATACCCAATAAAATCGAATTGAAGATCTCACACAGAGAACACCACAGTATTATCCATTCACCCCTGATGGGTTGTCGCGGCCCATACAAATTTGATTGCATATTAGAAATGCAGTATAGCTAGGGAATGACCCCTACGTCGTCTCTCAAGGACCAATTTTGCAGTTCAGGAAAATGCATGGAAATTAGACACAACCGAAAATAATTGAAAGTATTAATGTGCATGAAAATATTAAACTGAACGGACAGGAAATGAAGACAAGTCGAACGGCACAATCAGAGACGAAACAGTCTAAATGCAACAATATCAAAAAATGCAGAATTCATCCGAATTTAAAAACAAAACGCTGAAACAGTAAACTGAACAATGCACTAGATAAATATCCAAATACAATTAAGACTATTAAAATGAAACACTTAAAATAAAAATGAAATGCACCATGAAGCTAACAAATAAGCAAATGCATAAATTGAAAATAAAGTTACTAAAAAGATAAATAAAAAAAAATGAAAAGCCGAATAATAAAAACTTAAAACACGTTAACATGACTAGAATGAAAGAAAGGCATTAAATGAACCAAAATTTGCAAAAAGGCAATGATAAACATTGAAATGGTAAATTAATAAAATAACTTTAGGCTAAGAATAAAATAAAATTAAAAAAAAAAGAACTTTTGCAAGCTATCCCATTCAAGGACGTGAGCTGCAGCAGAATTAATTATACAATATTAATTCCATGAATCACTTCAAATGCAACACCTAAGTTAAAATTTAAACATTACTAAAAAGAAGGAAGGCAAAAGGGACCAGAATAGCTTGGAGCTCTCCTTTGCTGGACGTAACCCATTGCAGCCATGACACCTCTCATTCCCAATTGAAAACGTAACAGCCTTCTTCCAAATAAAATTCATCCCTCTTCTTCAAAGAAATTGAATGCCAACGTCAAAAGGCAAAGCTAATATTGAACACCAAAAAACAACGAAATCAGCTCTTCAATAAGTTGACGTGACCGTGCTGCACCAGCTCTCTTCCAAAATGGGTCTCTTGAATGTAAATCACTAAAAAAGAAATTAAGCAACTGAGAATGAACCGAACAAAAGCACCGTGAGTTCAAATATCTGCAGCAGCTTTGCACATGAAATATAAAAAAATGCTTTTTATCCATTCAACCAAAATCCAAAATTGCAATTAAAAAATCCATGGAAAACGTTAAGCCAAAAACAATGGCAGCAGCTGCCTCCCAAAATTGCCGAGAGAATGCTGTCTCTCCCCAAAACAGTGTGACGGCTGTCTGCCTTTTGCCAAGGCCAAGTGTCTTAAAATTCTGGGTGGGGTCCACCCTAAAGAAACCCTAAAGTGCCAAATCATCTTACTCTACAATTGGGCTTAGTCTACACTACCAAAAATTGGCCCAAAATACAAAACTTAGTTTAAAAAGCCTAATCTGCTAAATTAAAATTTGACTAATCTTAAACTACTAAATTAAAATATAACTAATTTAAAAAAAGTCTTGAATTATTTTGTCTCCCTCCCAATGCTCCAAAATATGTCTCCAATATTTTTCCTGCAATTAATAATGCAAATAATTAGCTCAGAAAATTCAAATTAATTAAAATTAGAATTTCCGGTCAAATTAAGCATATTTAGGAAAAACGGGAAAATACCGGAAAATTAAGCACAATTCCCTGATTAATTCTAGCACAATAAACTAAGTGAAGTCGATAAAATATCGACTCATCAACCCCCTCACTTGCAGCAACCCAAAATCAAATTAATACCTTAACGTCTACTTTGTTGTCGTGAGACTTGGAATTACAAGGACCCCTAGCATACTCTGGTTTAGTGCATGAGTGCGCTTAGAGCACAGAAACTGAACAGAAGAGGGAGTAAGGTTTGCCCTTACCGGCAACGAGGAACCCCCTTAGACGTAGATTCGATCCGCGAGAGGAGGCAAGCATGAGTGTCTAAGTCAGAGTGGTTGGGCGCATTTCTTCTCGGCTTGGTACTGTGAAGGACGTTGGCGTGGGAGAGAAACCCTTCATTGCGGTGAGCGAATCAGGATTTGAAGTCGTCGAGGAAAAGGCGGATACAATCAAAGTGGTTGACGGTGGCAAGTTTGGTGACGGTGAGGGAGAAAGCGCGACCCAGGTCGAACAACGGCAGCGACGTCCAGTTTCTCTGACGGCAGCGGTTTCGAATTCGAATAGGAGGAGAGAGGGTTCGTGCAACACTTCCGGCAAAAGTCGCAGTAGCCGGCGATGACGCGGGACGAAACCTCGATGACGGCGACTGGTTGCGGCTGGTCTCGCCGGTGACCGAGAGCGCGTCCCAGGAAGCGTTTTTGTTTTCTCGTACGCGAGAAGAGAGAGAGAGAGAAGGCGGGGGCTCCGGAGATAGACGTCGTCGTTGGCGACGGTAGGGGCGATGGTTCGAGGCTGCTGTTTCGGTGGAGGTGAGGACGGCGTGATTGTCGGCGTTTGAGTGTTTTGGGTTTCGGTGGTTTTCCGCAGAGAGGAAGAGACTCTCGAACAAATGATGGGAGTGAGGGGAGAATTGGAAGAACCCCTAAGGGTTTCTGAAGCTGAAATTGGGGCTGAGAGCGTTTTGGGCTTGGGTGCCGGGCTCTTTTCTGCACCCCCTTTGCTTCTATTCGCAGCCCCCTTCCCTTTGCAACCAATAAAAAAAATAACAAAACAAAATCCTTTTTTCACCCCCTTCTGTTTTCCATTTTAAACACCATTCACTTTAGGCTTCAGAAAAAAAAAATTTCTGCACCCCCTTTTTCTGCTAGATCGTACCGCATCCTTATTGGGCTTAAGCCCATTCACTTTCCTCTGGCACCCCATTTCTCATCTTCGCAGCCTTTTTATTTTCTGTTTAGGCCACTGGGCCAACCAAAAAAACAAACAAAAAACCCTTTTGCTGCATCCCTGTTTCTGCTAAGCCACACCCTTTCTGATCGGGCTCAGACCCAATTTGCTGTTGGAAATAAAATTAGATAGACTTCCTTTTTATGTATTTTATCCTAATTATTTATTTATGTTTTTATTTCTATTTGTATTTCTTTTACTTACTTATTTCAAAATATATTAATAATATATATATTGAAAAATAAAATTATATTCAAAAATAAAATTTATTTTTTAAAAAGGTATAAGCACACGTGCGACCATTCTGTCGGCCTTGTGCTAAAAACCTTTTCCTCTTCTTTTTCAAAAAATAAACGAAAAATTATTTTGAAAGGTTAAAGCACACGTGCGACCATTCTGTCTGCCTTGTGCTGAAAACCTGTTTCTTCTTCTTTCAAAAAAAAAATTATTACAAAAATTTATTTTAAAAGGTTTAAGCACACGTGCGACCATTCTGTCTGCCTTGTGCTGAAAACCATTTTCCTTCACTTTCCAAAAATCCAAAAAAATATCAAATATCTTTTCAATCAAACTTTCCCAAGCAATTTCTCAAACAAAATTTTCAAACAGTTTAAAAGAACTACGTAACCCTGATTTCTCAGTCCAACTGAGAATACGTAGGAGCAAGGTCAATCCTTGTCGGGCACAAAAAATACAAAAAATATATTTTGTTTTCTTTAGAGTAAAATTTTATTTTTAGGGGAAATTAAACATTTTTCAAAACCACATCAGATTTGCGTATTTAATTAAAGGTACTGCCTTAGGGCAGGCGTTGTGGGGGTGCTAACACCTTCCCCACACGTAACCGACTCCCGAACCAGAATCTGGTTTTCCAATTGACCATGTCTTATCCTTTTTATGGTTTTTTCCATAGTTTTCCAGAATAAACTATGGTGGCGACTCCAAAAATCTCTTTTTCAAAACTCGTTTTCCTCTTTTTGGATTGTTTTCATCCCGTCGCGATTTTCTGGTTGCGACAGATGGCGACTCCACTGGGGATTTTTTAGAGAGTCAGGCCATTTAATTAAAATGCGAATTTGATGTGGTTTTGTTTTGTGTTTTTCTCCCCCTTTCTTTCTTCATCTATGTTGATGTTTGGAATAAATGCAATAATTGTTGGATGTTGAACCCTAGGGTAGAAAACATGTTTATATCTGCCTGGGAATTTTCTGGTTGTTTTGCAGGTGAGGGTTTGGGTTGCATTTGCATTCTCCCTTCACACACACACTTTATGCATATATTGAGTGGGGCCCTATACCCGGGTCTGAGTGCAGCTTAGAAATAGAGGGGTTGTGTAGCGGTGCCACTTGGGCCATACTGCCTGTTTGGTTATCGTGAGAACCCCAGCTAGAGTCTGTTCTCTTCATGTGTGTCTTCACACCTAGTTGATTACTCGACTGTTGTGGAGATGCTGTGAAGGGGGCCATAGCTCTAGTAACCATTGACCTCTAGGTTCAGGAGACCATCCTTGTGAGGTTGCATATACTTGACCCCCAATCTGAAGCGTCGAACCTTTATTTAGGGCACAAAGGGAGATGTATGCAGCCTTGTAATCCTCACTTTTACATAATAAAAGCAAACACCTTGTTTTTTTATCTTTTTATACATCTTTTCCCTTTCTTTCTTTTTGTTTCTCATGCACTTTTGTGGTCTTGTTATTGGTTCTAGTCAGGAAATTATAGATTTGTGACTAAACCTTTGAGATAAAATGGAAATTAACATGAGATCTGAAGTCAAGTGGGGTTCAAGTTCAGACATTTTGAAGGGAAGGATAGCCATTGAAGCAGAGGAAGGTAGTATCGATGGTTTGAGAGAACTGGTGAAGAAAATGAGTACCACCCAAAAGGATACATTCAGGAGGGAGTATGGGAATTTGTTGAGCCTGTTAGAGGTGGAAGTTCAGACATCAGCGATTACTGTTTTAGCCCAGTACTACAATCCACCACTGAGATGCTTCACTTTCCATGATTTTCAACTGGTGCCTACGATAGAAGAATTCGAGCAGATCTTAGATATACCTCTTGAGGGAAGAACTCCATACAACTACCTGGGGCAGTATATCCCTGTGTTGCAGCTAGCAAGAATCATGAAAGTACACCCTATTAAGTTGGAGAACAAGTTTACAATCAGGGGTAAAGTGAGGGGCCTTCCTCAGGGGTACCTGGAGGCGTACTTGCATCATTTGGCTGAAGAGGAAAAGTGGGAAACATTTATGGATGTATTGGCTCTTCTCCTCTATGGTGTCATGCTTTTTCCCAATGTCAAGAACTTCGTCGACAGCGCCGCCATAAATGCATTTGTGGGATACAAAGACCGCTCGGAGAATCCGGTCACCGCTGTCCTAGCTGAAGTTTATGGGACCCTTAATCATTGTTATGAGATAAAGGGAGGACGAATGTTATGTTGCTTGCCTGTGTTGTATGTGTGGTTTGTCTCTCGGGTGATTGAGAACTCCTTGAATGCCACATGTCCCGTGGATGAGCTACTGCGGTGTAAACCAAATATGAAAGGGGAATATGAATGGGCACAGCTCTGTGCAAGTCTAAATGTGGAGCAAGTTAAATGGAATGTCCTTTGGATGCAAAGATCGCAAATCATATTTTATTGCGGAAGGTACCCTAATGTACCCCTCATGGGTATCCGGTGTTGCATTAATTACAATCCTGTGCTAGCACAAAGGCAATTTGGGTATCCTCTAAGAGGAGCACCTACTCCTGCATCTCTTGCCACATTGCAGATCTATTATGAGGAAGGAACCTTTGCTGAAGTGTTGCGTCAAATTAGGGATGCTTGGGGCAACGTTGTTCGTGCGGAAATGGACCTAGGGCCATGGACTGTTGATGAGGGAATTCCTTACAGCCATTGGATTGCAGAGAGGGTTAAGACAGTGAGGCTGCCTTTCAAGTTAATTTCTCTTAACCCGGATTGTGAAGAGCAACATCAAAAGGCTGAAGGTGAGGTGGTACAATAATTGAAGGCCGAATTAGAGCGGATGAAGCTGGAAAATACCAGGTTGAACAGTGATCTTCAAAATCTACAACATGATTACGCGAATCATAATCAAGTTAGTGTGGAAAACGATGAAGCGTATGAAGCGTTGTTGATGAGACAAACGCAAAAACTAGCAGCAGCTAAGCTGAAGCTAACCTTGAAAGACCGGGAATATGGTATAATTGAGACATCAGAGCGTGTTATGAAGCAGATGTGTGATGAGTTCAAGAGGGACAAGGAAAAAGCACTGGAGGACTTGCACAAAATGCATATCAGAATGGACGACTCAGAGCAACAGGCTAAAGCAGTAGTGGAAAAATTGAAGAAGGAACGTTGGCATCGAGCTGAAACAGACAAGAAACATCAAGAGTTGATAAATCAGATGAAGGAGTATATTGTTGAACAGGGGCGGGTTACAGAGAACTAGAGGAGAAGTTTCTCACAGCTAGCCTCCCTTGCTAATGAAGCCATTAAAGATATCCCTGAGTTACTAGTTGATGCTGAGTCTGCAATGCCGATCTTTAACCCACCTAAGAAGGTTGAAACTTTCCTCAATTACTGCAAGAAGCTTATGAGAGAAATGAAGAATGTGATGGCTAGGGCTCGTGATAGTTGATCAAGATTTTGTACCTTCAATGTGATAAACTTTAATGTTGTGGACGTTTATGAACTGTCCTATTGACTTTGTTTCATGTTAATTTCCAGACTATCCATTTGGCAGTGTTTTCACATCTTTATAATTTCTGACTATAGTATTTGCATCACTTTGTCTTTTCTCTTTTTCTTTTCGTTTTATGTTCTTTTTCTTAATTTATTTCACCTATTGAAATTCAATTTAAAAAATAACAATACGGCTAAGTTTCCAAGACACCCTAAAGGACACGAACTAGTGAAAAATCATGGAGAACCAGAGAGAAGTTCAAGAGGGGATGAAAGCCGATATCCAACAGTTGAAGGGACAAATGAGCCAAATCCTAGAGGCTCTGAATGCATTACAAAGCCCTGGAGGTTCACGGGCATCACGATCACAACAAAGAGTATCAGAGGCACAAACTTTCCCTCCATCCTCAGGAGCGGACTTGGGACATGTTGACACCCAAAAGGCCGAAGGCGACACAGTTGAAGCAAAAGACGAACTCGGAGCAAACACTGCCATAATTCATGGGGAGACAATCCAGTCAGGTCTGGGGGGCGTGATAATGACAAAACAACCCGAGATTAAGCCTTCACCTCATGTCATTATGCCAGCAAAGTTTGAGGATGACGTAAGTGCATTAGAAATGCTTGAGAAGAGGTTGAGGGCCATAGAGCGCGAAGGAAGTTTTGAATTTGGAGACGTTAGAAAACTATGTTTGGTTCCTGATGTGGTGATACCTCCAAAGTTCAAGTTGCCAGAGTTTGAGAAATATCGGGGAAACACTTGCCCAAGAAGCCACATTACTATGTACTGCAGAAAAATGGCAGCCTATACTTATGATGAGAAGCTTTTGATTCACTTCTTCCAAGAAAGTTTAACTGGAGTGGCCCTAAATTGGTACATGCGTCTGGAGACCATTCACATCCACTCATGGAAGGACCTGGTTGATGCGTTCCTAAGGCAGTACGAATATAATGAAGATCTAACACCTGACAGAGTACAACTACAGAACATGGTGAAGAAAAGTCTAAATCATTCAGAGAATATGCCCGAAGGTGGAGAGAAATTGCTGCTCAAGTAGAACCGCCTTTGAGTGACAAGATGATAACCATATTTCTGAATACTCTACAACCACCATTCTATGAGCACATGATAAGCAATGTCTCCTCAAGTTTCGCTGATATGGTGGTAATTGGAGAGAGGGTTGAGGGTGGCATAAGAAGTGGAAAAATTGCACTAGATCCAAATCTGGTGGCAAGTCTGAATGAGTATGGTCCTGGACAAGAAAAAAGTAGGAAGCAAAAGGCTAATTCGTAGTTTACTACTTGTTCCCAGATGTCGCATTCCTATGGGGTCAATCGAGCTATTGAAAGGAGAAATTACAATCGGAATGAGAAGGTCGTCAATTTCACTCATATCCCCATGACCTACACAGAGCTGCTACCAGATCTTCTCCGCAATAACCTCATAGAGATTTGTCCTACTAGGCCTATACGACCTCCTTACCCAAAGAAGTATGATATAAAGGTCAGTTGTGATTATCATAGAGGAGCGCGTGGGCATTCAACAGAGGCATGCAAGGCTCTAAAGCAAAAGGTCCAATCTTTGATCGATTCAGGATGTGTCAAGTTTGAAGAAAATCAACCCAGCACCGAGGCAAGGCGTGAGTTCGCCTCTGCGAATGTTGTGAACAAATGAAGAGGACTCTAGGACTATATAGAAAAACATGGGTTATTGTAAAGAGTGAAACTGAGGTTGTTTGCTTTTGTTTTGAATTGTCATGCTGTAAGGGCTATGCTCATTGATATCGTGCCTTCGTTTGGGATTTTTAATGTGAACTTTCATTACGCGGTTTCTCCAAGGTTTACTGGAAATCATGTCCTAATAGGGTGTCGTGGATAAAACAAAAGCCGCAAATAACAAAATGAAAAAATGGAGGCAATCTTGAGTCGCTTGTGTTTTCTTGCAAATCGTCAAACTCTTATTTTTCAAAAATAGCAAAAAAAAGAAAAAAAAGAGAAAAAAAAAGGATGATCAAAAACAAAAGTTGGAGTGTCAGACTTTTCCGAGGTCAAGTGTCTAATAAAAATAACAATTTGACGTTTCTTTTTTAGACGTTTGTGCACATATTGCTTGAAAACCTTCACCCTTCAGTTTTCCCAAAATAAAGGATTGTCCCTAACAAACATTGTCACTGCCCTCAATAACAAAGTAAACATTTACACTGGGGCAGATTGGCCCGGCCAAAAGTTTTCTCGCTTGCGCTAGTAAGGTGATCCCCGAATCCATTGAGACAAAGAAAAAAAAAAACAACAAAAAAAAGGAATTTTAAATAAAAATAGGTCCTCTAGATTGAAAACCCGAAAGGGCGATCTAAAAAAAAAAGAAAAAATAGACTCATGTTGAAGTCACCCAGTCGTAAACTTAATCTTTTGAAAATAAAACATCAAAATTTGAAATGATGTGTGACCTTCTTTTCTTTATCCAAAAAGCAAAAAATATGTATCCATTGTCACCCTGTTTGAGCCAAAAAAATAATTCCATTTTCAAAAATTATCCCCAAACAAGGGTTGTCATTAGGTAGGAGTCAACTTAGTATGTAAAGAGTACTCATTGATTAAACGAAAAAAGATTCATCAAAAAAGAAGGAAACAAAAAGAACAAAAAAGAAATCACAAAGGGGTGTTGAACTAAAATAGTGAAAATCAAAGTTCAAGAAAAAAGCAAAGTGCAAAAAAAGGTCAAATAGTTGATTCAATGCTTGGATGATAACCCTTGTTTCAAAAAAAAAAAAATAATAATAACCGACAAATATTCATTTGGGCCTTTATATCCTTTCTTTCAATACCTTTTAGCCCATAGCCACGTTACAAGCTTAATAAAAGTCCGCACAGATTGGATAATGATTGCTCAAATTTTCATAAAGCTTATTTTTGCGATAAGGCGAAATGACTTTCAATGAGTTGTAAAAAAAAAACTGAAAATGAATGAAAAAAAAAATGTCTCAGGAGGAGGGGATCTCCCTACCATCTAACCAGAAGCACACGAAAAGAAAATCAAAACAATCGGGGAAATCCTTTTAGTCAATCCTTTGCATACCTGCCACCTCTTCCAAACAGAACCCTATGCCAAAGAAAAAAAACTGGGGCAGCTTGGTGAATCTCACCATGCGTCTTCGCCTTGAAATCCATCAACCCATAATCTTGAGACAGGGGCAACTTTGCGAATACCATTTGAAATGGTCATCCTATTTTCCATAAATCCAAACTCTAGACCTCTTTTCCCAAACCCTAAATCGGGGCAAAGTTTTTGGTATATTATGTTTGTCTTAACACTCACATATTACATCTCCTTTGATGATTATAGTGCCCCCGTGCCTGTCCCAACCTACCAAAAAAAATCTAAACGGTTCTCATTCTCTTCAAAACCATCTTCTTGCCAATAAATTCAAGCATGTGTGCACTGATGTCAAGAAAGAGAAAGTCAAACATATAATCATATCTGACATTAGACCTCGTATGTATGACATCCATCAGTTTTCGTAAAAAAAAAAAAAAAGGGGGATCAGTTTGATTGCAAGTAAGACAGTCGACTCAAGCGAAAAGAAATGCAAAACAAAGCAAATGTTTTCATCAATGTAAAAAGAAATTTTTCGGATCAAAACCTTCTTCATTCGTATGAATGGTTATCAAATCCTTCCTCAAAAATATAAAAAAATAACAATTCTGTCTTTCCTTGCAAGCCATATTGACTCTGGTTGATCGTGCTTTTTCTCTTATATTGGTGGTTTCAACACCCTGATGTCTTTGCAACAATCAAATTTTGTTGAAAATCACCAAAACATTTCACAAAGCTACAAGTTTCATCTGACAATTTCAAATTTCAAAAGCCCAGTCTCATCTGGCAAATTTCAAATTTCAAAAGCCCAGTTTCGTCTGGCAATTTTAAATTCCAAAAGCCCAGTCTCATTTGGCCAATTTCACGATTTCAAAAGCCCAGTCTCATCTGGCAAATTTCAAATTTCAAAAGCTACCAGTTTCATCTGCAATGTCAAATTTGCAAAAGCCCAGTTTCATCTGGCAACTTCAAATTCCATAAGCCCAGTTTCACTAGCCCATAAGCCCAGTTTCTACACTGGCCCACCACGCCCAATTTCCACATTGGCCCACAAGCCCAGTTTCTACACTGGCCCCCCAAGCCCAGTTTCTACGCTGGCCCATAAGCCTAGTTTCACCTGGCCCCTAAGCCCAATTTCCACATTGGCCCATAAGTCCAGTTTCGCCTGGCCCATAAACCCAGTTTCTACACTGGCCCTTAAGCCCAGCTTCGCCTGGCCCACAAGCCCAGTTTCTACACTCGCTCCCCAAGCCCAGTTTCTACGCTGGCCCATAAGCCCAGTTTCACCTGGCCCCTAAGCCCAATTTCCACATTGGCCCATAAACCCAGTTTCGCCTGGCCCATAAGCCCAGTTTCTACACTGGCCCTTAAGCCCAGCCTCGCCTGGCCCATAAGCCCAGTTTCGACACTGGCCCCCAAAGCCCAGTTTCCATATTGGCCCTCGAGCCCAGCTCGAGTTTTTAATTTTTCTTCCTCTTTCTCTTTTGAAACCCAGACGAAATTTGTTGTTTCTATCTTTACTTAACTTTTACTCAGATAATATGAAAATAACAAATTTTCATACTATCTAGTAATATCTAAGTAAAGAGGGGCAACTGTCAACACCCAATTTCGTTCGGTGACTAGAAGTATGTTGCGTTTTTTACTTTATTCTATTTTGTCTTTTCATCATTTTAGTTTTTTTATTTTTATTATTTTCGTTTTATACACTCATTTTTTTATTTTTATTTTAATTTTTTTTTATTTTTATATTAGTTTTTATTTTAATTCTATTTTTATGTTACTTTTTATTATTCAGATATTTTTTTAATTATTTTTTACTTTTCATTAATTAGAATTATTTCATTTTATTTACGTTAGCCTCTTTTTTATAGTTTAGTTTATTTTTGTGATAAAAATCAACAAAACAAAAAAAAGTCAAAAAAAAAGGAAAAAAAGAAAAGAAAAAATTGTCTTTAGCATAAAAGAAAAAAAAAGGAATGGGTTTTGTCGCGTAGGACGAGGGAGGCAGAAAATAGTTTTCTGCAGACCAGGACAACGCGGATTGGAAGACTGGCAGCAGAGACAGTTTCGGTTGCAGGGTTGATTATGGCAGAGGCGTTTTGGAGTGGCAGAGACAATTTTGGATGGGAATTGGCAGAAGCTTTGCAGGAAAAAACGGTTAAAGTAAGAACATGAATGATGAAGGAGAGGATATACTACGAAAGGAAGATTCATTCATCATGGGGCAGAGGACATCTTCAGTTCACCTGCAGAGAGAGCATTGGGAGGGTTTTGGAGCATCATTGACAGCTTGAGCAAAGGGAAGAGAAGAGCCTATCTGGGCCATCATCTTCGTCATCCATCCTTTGCAGCAGCTACTCTTTTCCTGAGGAGAATAGAAAGCCCCTCTAATCCGCAATCGCAGGAAGAAAAGCAGAAACAAGAAGCTTGGTCCCTCAAGGTAAGTGTTTTATACCTGTTTATCTAGTCTATCGGTGAATCGATAACAGTTGCCATGGCTGCATGATAACATCATTTGATCATTATGTTTGCATTAGTATTTTTCATTTCTTTCGTTGCATTGGCTACCCGATATCCTTGTTACATCTTCACCCTTTTTCCATGAGCACACCTAGCCCAGAGACTGTAAAAAATGCTTTTCTACTTCCCTTCTTCAAAGCCAGCACCCAGAATACATTACAAGATCACAACCAAAGAGTAAAGCATGGTTTCCTCTTTTAATTTCTCAAATCAAAATAAGTTTTTATAGAATCTTCATCCATACAAAGTTCCCCCAAAACATTGATTCTTCTCATTTGCAAAGAAAGAAAGAGAACCCAATCTCCACGAGCTGTCCATGAGGCCATCACCATTGCCTTCGTCTTGCTTCTCTCGGCCTGGGCAGCCATTCTCCTTCTCACATATACCCCAACATCTAGCTCAATCACCACTACGTCTGACCCATACCATCATCCTCAACCTGCACTACACCAAGCCACTTAAATGAGAACCAACCATCAAGAACCATCACTACTCGGTGTATAATTATATATCATCATCGTCTCTGTTAATGTCCTTTGGTACTCGCCCCTACCACTGTCTTCGTAGCATTTCTTTTGGCCACCACGTAACTAACGTTCTCCCCCTCCATTCCCGACGAGACCAACAACCTTTCCCCCATTGTTGTATGACCTGCAATCAAAGCAAAGCCAAAATCTGAACCAACCCTGAAACGCAGAAAGATGAAAAAACACAGAGCCCCAATCACTATTTTATTCTCCTCCGCCCCCAAACCCCTTTTAGCTTGGCCGTAACACCCACACCAAGCCTCACCGTTCATAACCCAATCTTTCCTCCACCATTACCATGTCTTCCTAGCATCCATCAGGCCTCCCATCATCACCATGCCAATCCAGTAAAACCCCTCACACATCACAACGTCAATGCCTCTGCCTGTAGCCAGAAAAACCAAACAGATTTCCCAACCTAATACCCAAACCGTTCCGCCGAAGCAAAATTCCGGCAACCTTCACTATATCACCAAGCCGAGTTTTCACAATCTACACCACCCTCACTGCTTCCAAAATCATTCACGGTCCTGAAAAGAGAGAAAACCAAAGTCTGGCCAGTATGGATTTTAAGCAAGATTGACGCAATCGCAACAGTCGGGTTTCGGTTTTGATCCACGCATTGGAGAAGAAGGAGGAGGGTTCGTGCTCGACGCTTTTGGTGAGGGTTGGCGTCGCCGGCGATGTTGCGAGATGGAGCTCGATGGCGGTGTAGGGTGGCGGTTTAATGACTGGCTCTGGTCGCAGAGGTGGGTGCGGCGTTTCCCTCGTCGATGATAGCGTCGGCGTTGCTTCAACCAGCCATGGGGACGTACGACGGGGCTGGTGGAAGCTGAGAGGCTCGCGGCTGCCGGAGGAATTGGGAACCTTTAGACAGAGAGGGAGAGAGCCCTAGGCTTTTGGTTTTCTTCGAAGTGTTGGAATGAGGAAAAAATGGGAGAACCCCTCCTGAACTGATGTATGAGAAGGCCTTGGCCTCGGTCAGCTTCCATTTTTTTTAAAATAAATATTTATAATAAATAAAAAGGGGTGGTCATTTTCCCGGCGCACCCCTACCCTCTTCTGCAGCGCACCCCCTACTCTTTGCTGTTGCGCACCCCCTACTCTCATTCTCGCACCCCATTTTCTTTGGGCTCAAGCCCACTCTGCCTAAGAACCTTTTCTTTTCCTGCACACCCCTATTTTTCATTTTTACCATCCCTTTTATACTTGGGCTTAGGCCCAATTTGTTTTTTAGAGTTAAAGTTGGTTTAAATATGTTTTTATTTACCTTTTTATTTTTATCTTTTTTATGTTTTTACTTTTTATTTTTATTTATTTATTTATCTTGTTATTTTATTTTTTATTTCTCTATTTTTTCTTTTTTGTTTTAAATATTTATCTACCTTTTGAATAATACAAATACTAAAAAAAATATATTTTAAAAGGTTTAAGCACACGTGCGACCATTCTGTCGGCCTTGTGTAGAAAACCTTTTTCTTCTCCTTTAAAAAAAAGTAAAATAATAATAAAAATTTATTTTAAAAGGTTTAAGCACAAGTGTGACCATTCTGTCTGCCTTGTGCTAAAAACTTTTTTTTTTCTCTTTAAAAAAATCATAAATTGTTTTAAAGGGTTTAAGCACAAGTGTGACCATTCTGTCTGCCTTGTGCTAAAAACTTTTTTTTTTCTCTTTAAAAAAATCATAAATTGTTTTAAAGGGTTTAAGCACAAGTGCGACCATTCTGTCTGCCTTGTTCTAAAAACCTTTTTCTTCCTCTTTAAAAAATCATAAATTGTTTTAAAGGGTTTAAGCACAAGTGTGACCATTCTGTCGGCCTTGTGTTGAAAACCTTTTTCTTCCTTATATAAAAAAAAAAACCTTCAAACACAAAACATCACTTTCCGAATAACAATCAATTTTCCCAGAACTACGTGATCCTTGATTCTCCACCAAAAGTGGAGATACATAGGAGCAAGGTCAGTCCTTGTCAGGTTCACTTTCCAAAAATCCAAAAAACCCAAATCTTTTTCAAACAAATTTTCCAAACAAATTCTCAACAAATTTTCCAAACAAATCCTCAACAAAATTTCCCAAACAATTCAAAAAACTACGTAACCCTGATTTCTCAATCTTACTGAGAATACGTAGGAGCGAGGCCAGTCCTTGTCAGGCACAAAAAACACAAAAAAATATATTTTGTTTTTTTTTTAGAGTAAAATTTCATTTTTAGGGGAAATTAAACATTTTTCAAAACCACATCAAATTCGCGTATTTAATTAAAGGTACTGCCTTAGGGCAGGCGTTGTGGGGGTGCTAACACCTTCCCCACACGTAACCGACTCCCGAGCCCGAATCTGGTTTTTTTTCGTAGACCGCCTTATCCTTTTTTATGGTTTTTTCCATAGTTTTCCAGAATAAACTATGGTGGCGCCTCCAAAACATTCTTTTTTCTAAAAATCGTTTTCCTTTTTTGGAGGTCGTCGTCCCGTCGCGATTTTCCAGTTGCGACAGGGGAGATTTCTATTTTCTTTACTAGTTTGTGTGTTTTCTATTTTCTTTGCTTAATTTGTATTTTCTGCTTAATTTGTATTTTTTTTTGCTATTTTCTGCGTTAAATTTTTTCTTTTCTACGTTAAATTTTCTGCTTAATTTGTAGTTTTTGTTGTATTTTGTATAGTTTTGCATGTTTTTCTTGATTTCTGGACTTAATTAATTTATAGACGTATCTTTCAATTTATTGATACTCTGATTGATCTGAAAAACAAATTTCTTTGCCTAGAAATATGATTATGATGTTTGAGAGGTGATTAATTATGATAGAAATACCCTGTGTGAGATTTGAGCCACTTGTTCTTCCTTGTGTGATAGGTTTCTTGATTGCTTGCACATATGTCTTAGCTTAACTCTGTTAATAATTCTTGATTAATATGCATGATTAAAAATGATAAAGGCATTTTGTTGATTGAGCCTCTCTAACCAGATAGCCTACCCTATTATGATCTTTTTGATAGCCCCTTTGAGCCTATACTTTCCCCTGTTCTTTATTTTTCAAACTCATTAATTACCCGTAAGTGAAAAACCATGATTACCTTAACCTTAGGGAATTTCAGAGCTTTGAAATTATTTTTGGGAATAAGTGTGGTCTCTTGGGACTCTCGGATGTTTTGGTTAGTCGGCTCCTCTTTTTGATTGGTTTTTATAAATATGTTGTGAATCTTGTCTCTATAAAAAAAATTTGAGAAAAATAAGAAAAAAATTAATATTAAAAAAAAATTGTTGTGTGAATAATGGAGTCAAGAAGAGGATTGAATTAGAGGGTTTGGGTATTTTTATTATATTTACACTTGTTTCCCTTGCTCATCTATTTCTTTGGGTTTATAACTTCTCATCCATATTTTATCCTCCCTTGTCCTTGGCCCCATTACAACCATAAAAAGTCCTATTGATTTAAACATGCATATATTTTGAGAATTGATATTAGAGGTTTGCCAAGTCTGTTTGTGTTTGTTTTCTTGAGTGCATTGAGTTGAAATTATTTACCTTAAACACTTGAGAGAAACACTGTTAATCTGTGAGGGTCTGTTATTTTTAATTCACCTCTTAAACTGATTAATTATTTTACCTTGTTTGGAATTGCTTGGATAATTTCTCTGAGTATCTATTTTCTGATTTTGTTAGATACTATCTATTTCCTTTTCTTTGTCTAGATTTTTAGAAGAACTGTAATTCTATTTATTTGTTTTATTGTGAGTTTTTGTTTTCTGTGTGTTGAGTCTGTGTAAAATTTCCAGATGTCTATTGATCTATTCCCTGATTTGCGTCTTGATTTTGCCCAGGAGTACAAAAGACTAAGTGTGGTCTATTTTGATGAATCGATATTTTACTGATCTCACTTAGTTTATTGTGCTATAATTAATTAGGGAATTGTGCTTAATTGTCTGGTATTATCCCGTTTTTCCTAATTGTATTTAATTTGATCGGAAATTCTTATTTTAGTTAATTTGAATATTCTGAGCTAATTATTTGCAATTTTAATTTCAGGGAAATTTTGGAAATACAATTTTAGACATTAGAGAAAAAAATAAATAAATAAAAGACTCTCCACAAATTTTTCAATAAGAAGAAGGGTACTATGGTCATTTTCATTCTTTGGGGGTGTAACATTTTTAAATTTGGGGGTGCACACGGAAAGTATTATCTTATTAAAAAAATGGAGAAGTGTAATGATTTAATTGGTGAGCTATGCATTTCACGTGAAGTAGCAAGTTACGTTTTTCAATTTTTGAAAATTGGATGCATTCACTTTTGGCTTTGGAGAAAAAAACGCTGCACCTAAAATGGTAGGCCATAACTTGTCACATGCACATGTGTATATTATAATCAAAGAAAAGATGTGCACATGTATGAAAGAAGAAACATTTTTTTTGTGGAGGTGCAGCACCTTGCACTCAACACTTCACGGACCACATATATAAAAATGGTGCAGCACATTGCAAAATCAAAAAAACACTCACGGTCTTCAATCCAACAAAACGCTGCAGCAGCTTGGACAAAGAGTGAGGGTCAAAAACCTCCAGAACGACCTAAAGAACGTCCAAAACGGACATCCAGAACCCCTAAAACCTCTAAAAACAAATTCAACAAAGTGTTGGTGCATCCAGTGGTGCTGCAGCACGACCAAGGGCGCTTGAGCGCCATGACAGCAACCAGATTCGTGTTTTCCACCCAGATTCGTCCATTTTGATTTCTAGCACAAATTCAACACTTCTAAAATGTTTTCAAACATATTTGGAAATGTGAGTGTCATTACCCTCATATCGGGAAAACAAATTGTTGTGCCTTCTGAGACCACTTCTACACCTACACTTGTGACTGCCACTTTTCCTAGAGAGGACAACCATGACGGACCACACAAGACAATTGAGGTTGATGGATCTTCTTCGTCAGCCGGTGGATCTGCTCCAGATGGACCTTCTTTCACTTATACCACTACTACCATACCTTCTCTATTGGTTGACCGACCTATCCCTCTTCCATTTCCTTCACGAACACTTCCTAACAAAAAGACTGAAGAGGTGGATAGAGAAATTCTGGAAACCTTCAGGAAGGTAGAGGTGAACATACCTCTACTCGATGCCATCAAGCAGATACCAAAATATGCCAAGTTCTTGAAGGAGTTGTGCACACACAAGAGGAAGATGAAGGGAAATGAACGGATCAGCATGGGGAGGAACGTATCAGCTCTTATTTGTAAGTCGGTCCCGCACATCCCTGAAAAATGCAAAGATCCATGTACGTTTTGCATTCCTTGTGTAATTGGGAACAACAAATTTGAAAATGCTATGCTTGATCTAGGTGCATCCATAAATGTCATGCCATTGTCCATTTACAAATCTCTGTCTCTTGGTCCATTACAGCCTACGGGTGTAGTCATTCAGTTGGCCAATAGGAGTGTTACCCATCCAACAGGTTACATAGAGGATGTCTTGGTTAGGGTAGGTCAACTGATATTTCCTGCTGATTTCTATGTGTTAGAAATGGAGGACGGTTTTTCTAATGGGACCGCCCCCATCATCTTAGGCAGACCATTTTTGAAAACCGCTCGTACCAAGATTGATGTGTATGCTGGAACATTATCTATGGAGTTTGTTAATATTGTTGTACATTTTAATATTCTTGATGCCATGAAATTTCCAGCTGAGGACCATTCTGTGTTTACAATTGATACATTGGATGACATTATTGATGAATTTATTGTTGATGATTTTCGTTCTTTGCATGAGAAGAAACATTCTTTTATATCTTCTGTCCATTCATGCATGGTATCTGGTTTTGAGTCAGCATTTGAATATGATGTTGAAATGGAAGTTGATTTGGATGAAAACTATGATATCAAGGTTATTGATGACATGAGTGTTTTTAATGATTTAGATGATACTGATGATGTTGTTAATATACCTGGAATGAATATTGATTTGGATTGCAATGAGATGAGTTTTCCACCCTTACCTGTTCATTCTTTAGAGTCAGAATGTATTAACCATGCTGTAGAGAGAACACTTAGTCTGACTTGCAGGAACCCACTCTTGAGCTGAAACAGCTCCCAGAAAACCTCAAGTACGTGTCCTTGGAAGATGATAAGAGGAAATCGGTGATCATTTCCACCTCCCTAAGTTCTGTTCAGGAGGAGAGGTTGCTTGATGTGTTGAAAGCGCATAAAAAAGCCATAGGTTGGAGTTTGGCGGACATCCCTGGTATTAGCCCATCCACATGCATTATTAGGATTCTGTTGGAAGATGGAGCAAAGCCAGTAAGACAGCCGCAGAGAAGGCAAAACCCAGTAATTATGGACGTTATCAAGAAGGAGGTGACAAAGCTTTTGCAAGCTGGGATCATCTACCTCATTTCAGATAGTCAGTGGATGAGCCCCATACATGTTGTGCCCAAGAAGACTGGTCTCACGGTTGTCAAAAATGAGAAGGATGAATTGATTCCCACAAGAGTGCAGAACAGCTGGAGAGTCTGCATAGACTATAGGAGGCTGAATCAAGCAACCAAGAAAGACCATTTCCCCCTGCCATTCATTGACCAAAAGCTAAACCGCCTGGCAGGTAAATCCCATTACTGTTTTCTTGATGGTTATTCTGGTTATTTTCAAATAAACATTGCGCCTGAGGATCAAGAGAAAACTACATGCACCTGCCCTTTTGGCACATTTGCTTATAGGAAGATGCCCTTTGGCCTATGCAACGCCCCTGGTACCTTCCAGCGGTGCATGCTTAGCATTTTTAGCGACTTTCTTGAGAGTTGCTTGGAGGTGTTTATGGATGACTTTACTGTTTATGGATCCTCTTTTGATGCATGTTTAGACAGTCTGGAAAAAGTTTTGAAAAGATGCATAGAAACAAATCTTGTTCTTAATTTTGAGAAATGTCACTTCATGGTTGAACAAGGTTTGGTTCTAGGGCACATCATTTCTAAAAAAGGAATAGAGGTAGATCCTGCCAAGATATCTGTAATTTCGCAGTTGCCTTACGCCTCTTGCGTGCGAGAGGTTAGATCTTTTCTAGGACATGCAGGTTTCTACAGGCGCTTCATCAAGGATTTCAGCAAGAAGGCACTTCCCTTGTCCAGACTGTTACAAAAGGATGTTAACTTTGATTTTGATGACAAATGCAAGCAGGCGTTTAACTGCCTGAAGGAAGCTTTGACCACCACTCCGATCATTCAGGCACCAGATTGGACAACCCCATTCGAGCTCATGTGTGATGCATCAAATTATGCCCTGGGAGCTGTCCTGACACAGAAAGTTGATAAGTTGCCTCGAGTGATCTACTATGCTTCCCGCACTTTGGATGCTGCCCAAACAAACTACACCACGACTGAAAAAGAGTTGTTGGCAATTGTTTTTGCCCTAGATAAATTTAGGTCGTATTTGCTTGGTTCTCCTGTTATTGTATATACTGACCATGCAGCTCTAAAGTTTCTACTGAAAAAGGCTGAGTCAAAGCCTCGACTGATCAGGTGGATGCTACTACTCCAGGAGTTTGACTTGAAGATTAAAGACCGGAGTGGAACACAGAATCTGGTTGCAGATCACCTCAGTAGAATTGAGAGAGCTGAGGATAAAACTGATATATTGCCTATCCAGGATGACTTTCCTGATGAGAAATTGTTAATGATTTCTTCTTCTCACCCAACTCCTTGGTTTGCACACATTGTGAATTACTTGGTTGCTTCTGTTTTTCCTCACTTAGCATCACGTGCTCAAATTTCTAAAATTAAGAGTGATGCTAAGTATTATGTTTGGGATGACCCATATCTGTGGAAGTTGTGCAGTGACAAGGTTACTAGGAGATGCATTCCGGACCATGAGATTGACTCGGTCCTGAAATTTTGTCATGCTTCCTCACCTGGTGGTCATCTGGGAATTCAAAGAACAGCTCGCAGGGTGCTTGATTGTGGTTTCTATTGGCCTTCCATCTTCAAGGATGCAGAGAGGATTTGTAGCACCTGTGAGCCATGTCAAAGAGCAGGAGGACCAATTTCATAGAGACAAGAGATGCCTCAACAACCTATGTTGTTCTGTGAGGTGTTTGACGTCTGGGGTATAGACTTCACGGGTCATTTTCCTGTTTCTTTTCGTTTCTCTTATATTCTCCTTGCTGTGGATTATGTTTCAAAGTGGGTGGAAGCTAGAGCCACCAGGACTAACGATGCTCGTGTTGTTATAGATTTTGTTAGATCTCACCTCTTTTGCAGGTTTGGAGTGCCTAGAGCGATTGTTAGTGATCAGGGAACCCACTTTTGCAACAGATCCATGCAGGCTTTGCTCAAGAAATATGGGGTGACACATAGAGTTTCTACACCATACCACTCCCAAACAAATGGCCAAGCAGAGATTTAAAATAGGGAGATAAAAAGGATTTTGGAGAAGATTGTCCAACCAAACAGAAAAGATTGGAGCAAAAGATTGGACGATGCTCTATGGGCCCACAGGACCGCCTACAAAGCACCCATAGGGATGTCTCCTTATCGGGTTTCTTACCAATAAGGGAGTATTGGTAAAACCTGAAGACAAGTTTTGATGATGCTGCAAATTGTAATTTTTGATTGTAATAGGAGAATACTTAAAAAGCAACTTGTAGATTTTGAATGTAGTAGGAAAATGATAAACATTGTAATTTCTACTTGTATAATCGATTATGATTAAGGTATAATCGATTATCAGATGCTTTTGAACTAAAATAATCGATTATCATGAAGCAATAATCGATTATCACAAGTCACACTTGAATAATTGATTATCACTTCAAATAATCGATTATCACTTTTTGAAATTTCTATAACGGACTTGAATAATCGATTATCACTTACAATAATCGATTATTCATTGCAGTTGGGAGCTGATCTTTGATATTCAGTGTGCTTGGCTATATCATTGGTTTTTGAAAGCTTCAGAAAATAACTTTTGTGTAAACTGAGAAAGCTTAGAACACTGAGTAGTCAGAGGAACGTTCTTGAGAGCTTTTGTTTACTTTGTTCCCTTGCCTGGTCTTGTGAAAGGAGAGGCTTACGTATCGTGTGTCGATAGTCGAAGTGGACTCTCTTCAAGTTGGCAAGGTTCTCTGCCTGGTCTTGTGAAAGGAGAAGCTCGTGAATCGTTTGTCGATTGCCGGAGCAGTTCTCTTCAAGTTGGTAGAGTGGTTCTTTTCATTCTATTTCTGTACTTTTCATTGTAATCTGTTAAATCCTTTTTAGTGGAACTGTTAATCACTCTTTGTAGTGATTAACGACTGGACGTAGATTCTGTTGAATCGAACCAGTATAAAAATCCTTGTGTGCTTTTCTTATGCCCTATACTCATTTTACTTTAACGCACATCAACTGCTTGGTTAATTTTTTGAAAGAAAATTGTTTTTTATAAAAAAGGCTAAAATCGTTTCAACTGTGACTTAATACGTTTTACGCTCTCTGAGTATTATTTCCGCTGCACAATACTCTTTTAAAGATTACCCCCTCCGATACCGTCAGGGTTGTCTTTGGAAAGGCGTGTCATCTTCCAGTTGAGATTGAACATCGAGCATACTGGGCTGTGAAAACATGTAACTTCTCCATTGATCAAGCTGGAGAGGAAAGAAAGTTGCAGCTGAATGAACTGGACGAGATCCGTTTGGAAACATATGAAAACTCGAAGTTCTATAAAGAGAGGAGCAAGAGGTTCCATGATAGTTCCATTCTTAGAAAAAACTTCGAGGTTGGCCAGCAGGTTTTGTTGTATAACTCTAGGCTAGGCCTCATGGGTGGTAAGTTGAGATCAAAGTGGACTGAACCTTTCATTGTGACTAATGTTTATCCTTATGGTGCAGTAGAGATCCAAGATCCTTCCACAACTAAAAGCTTTAAGGTGAACGGGCACAGACTAAAGCCTTTCCTCAGCAATCATTCTTTGTTAAATACAGTGGTGGAGAAGACGTCTTTGGTCCACCCACCTACCCTCCCAACTAACTCACGGAGTTTCTTCTTTCCTTTTCTCCTCACTTTTAATGCACTTTGCCGGTATCTGATTACAATTGTTGTTTATGACACACTGAGGACATTGTGTAATTTAAGTGTGGTCTATTAGGGGGAGAATTATATTTTCTTTTTCTGTGTAATTTTTTTTTTTTTCTATTTTCTTTTTCTGCATTAAATTTTTTCTTTTTCTTGGTAGTTTTTGTTGTATTTTGTGTATAGTTTTGCATGTTTTTCTTGATTTCTGGACATAATTAATTTTTAGACGTATCTTTCAATTTATTGATACTCTGATACTCAAAAAATAAATAAAAATTTGCTTTTCTTTGCTTGGAAATATGATTATGATGTTTGAGAAGGTGATTAATTGTGACAGAAATACCGTGTGTGATATTTGAGCCACTTGTTCTTCCTTGTGTGATATGTCTCTTGATTTCTTGCACATATGCCTTGGCTTAACTCTGTTAATAATTCTTGATTAATATGCATGTTTGAAAATGATAAAGGCATTTTGTTGATTAAGCCTCTCTAACCAGATAGCCTACCCTGTTATGATTTCTTTGTTAGCCCCTTTGAGCCTATACTTTCCCCTGTTCTTTATTTTCAAACTCAATAATTACCCATAAGTGAAAAACCATGATTACCTTAACCTTAGGGAATTTCAGAGCTTTGGAATTATTTTTGGGAATAAGTGTGGTCTCTTGGGAGACGCGGATAATTTGGTTAGTTGGCTCGTGATCTTATGTTAAGTTTTGTAAATTTGTTGTATATCATGTCTCAAACAATTGTGTTTTAAAAAATAGACTAGAAAAAAAATATATATATAGAAAAACTTAAAAAAAAAATTGTGAAAAATGGAGTCAAGAAGAGGATTGAATTAGAGGGTTTGGGTGTTCTTATTATATTTACACTTGTTCCCCTTGCTCATCTATTTCTTTGGGTTTATAACTTCTCATCGATATTTTATCCTCCCTTGTCCTTGGCCCCATTACAAGCATGACAAGTCCTTTTGATTTGAACATGCATATGCTTTAAGAGTTGATATTAGAGATTTGCCAAGTCTGTTTGTGTTTGTTTTCTTGAGTACATTGAGTTGAAATCATTTACCTTGAAGATCTGTTATTTTTAATTCACCTCTTGAACTGAATGATTATTTTACCATGCTTGGAATTGCTTGGATAATTTCTCTGAGTATCTGTTTTCTCTGATTTCATTAGATACTGTCTACTTCATTTCTTTGTCCAGATTTCTTGAAGAACTGTAATTCTGTATGTTTATTTTATTGTGAGTTTTTGTTTTCTGTGTGTTGAGTCTGTGTAAAATTTCCAGATGTCTATTGATCTATTCCCTGATTTGCGTCTTGATTTTGGTCTATTTTGTTGAGTCGATATTTTACTGATTTCATTTAGTTTATTGTGCTATAATTAATCAGGGAATTGTGCTTATTTGTCCGGTATTTTCTCGTTTTTCCTAATTGTACTTAATTTGATCGGAAATTCTTATTTTAGTTAATTTGAATATTTTGAGCTAATTATTTGCAATTTTAATTACAGGAAAATTGTTGGATAATATTTTGGGGATTAAAAAGAATTGCCATATCAATTTTATTCTAAATGTGAAAGGAATTGTGAAATTAATTTTTGGAAGAAGCATGGAACTGTCACGGCCTTGGTAGTATGGAGCAGCAAAGAAAATGCAATATATGGGAGGTGCAGAAGTTGCAACACACACGGCCCCCACATTGCAGCAACCTTCATTTATTCAAAGAAGTACTACTACCACATGGCCCACAACTCAAATAATTGCTGCAGAAAAAAGATTAGTCCACGTGAAAGAAAGGTGTGAAAGCTTTGGAAAATAAAAACACATGTAAAGCAAACAGCTGCAGCCCATGAATCCCACACGGTCCAGCACACAGCAACAATGCAGCACCCCTTAACTTGAAGTTTGATGCAGCCCATGCAGCAACAAGCAACGTGCAACAGCTACTAGGTGCATCCAGCTTGGTTAAGTGCTCACGGGCTCAATAAAAAAAGAGAGAGCAGCAGCCTCCACACACGTCCAGCAGCTGCAACACTCCACTTACGTCCCAGTAGCTCCAACATCTACGTCCATGGCAGCAAGGCAAGAAGCATCCTGCAGCAAACAGCTTGAGCAACACCACATAGCCCACATGCACGTGAAGAGGGATGCCACATTTCACTTGTTTTATTTGGCTGCCAATGCACTTGGGTTTGAGAAGCATGTGATGCCCAACACAATAAAAAAAGAAGGCTGCAGCTTATTAAAGAGAAACACACATGACCCTAGCAACAAGTGATGATGTGAAAAGAAAATGTGATGCCATGTTGCTCCAGATTGGAGTAAAGAATTTGAGCTTATGTGTGATGCTAGTGACTATGCCATAGGCGCAGTGTTGGTCCAAAGGAGAGAAAAGGTTTTTCATGCTATCTATTATGCCAGTAAAGTTTTAAATGAAGCCCAACAGAATTATGCTACTACAGAAAAAGAATTTTTGGCTATAGTCTATGCATTGGAGAAATTCAGATCTTACTTCATTGGATCCAAGGTGATTATTTATACGGATCATGCAGCTATAAAATATTTATTGACAAAACCAGACTCAAAGCCACGATTGATCAGATGGGTGCTTCTGCTTCAAGAGTTTGACATAGAAATTCGTGATAAAAAGGGAAGTGAGAATTTGATTGCTGACCATTTGTCCCGATTGTTTAATGATGAAGTAACAAGGAAGGAGAAGGAAATATGGGACTCATTTTCAGATGAAACTCTTTTATATATTCAGCAAAGACCTTGGTTTGCTGACCTGACTAATTTCAAGGCTACAGGCGTTATTCCTAAAGGACTCAATTGGCAGCAGAAAAAGAAGTTTTTACATGATGCCAAACAATTCATTTGGGATGATCCATACTTGTTCAAGATAAGAGCTGACAATCTTCTAAGGAGATGTGTAACAAAGGAAGAAGTAGAAAGGATCTTGTCGCATTGCCATAATTCTCCGTATGCAGGTCATTATAATGGTGAGCGTACAGCTGCAAAAGTGCTGCAAGCTGGGTTTTATTGGCCAACTATATTTAAAGATGCCTATAATCATGCTCGGAGTTGTGACAAATGCCAAAGGACGGGGACTATTTCAAGAAGGCATGAGATGTTATTCCAAGGGACTCTGGAGGTTGAAGTTTTTTATTGTTGGGGTATTGATTTCGTTGGACCCTTTCCTCCATCATTTAATAATGAGTATATTTTGGTAGCTGTTGATTATGTGAGCAAATGGGTGGAAGCTTTAGCATGTCCCAAGAATGATGCTAATACGGTGATTAAATTTTTGAAGAGGCAAATCTTTTCACGGTTTGGCAACCCAGAGTACTCATCAGCGATGGGGGATCTCACTTTTGTAATGCTCAGCTTGACAGGGTGCTTAAACATTATGGGGTGAAACATAAGGTAGTTGCACCTTATCATCCACAAACAAATGGGCAAGTTGAAGATCTAACCGGGAGATCAAAAGAATTCTGGAAAAGACTGTCACTCTTTCAAGGAAAGATTGGACGCAGAAACTAGACGATGCTCTTTGGGCATACAGAATTGCAATGAAAACGTCTATGGGACTCTCACCTTTTCAGTTGGTCTATGGGAAAGCATGTCATTTGCCAGTACAGATGGAGCATAAAGCTTTGTGGGCTTTGAAATTTTTTAACTTTGATCCTACTGAAACTCAAAGCAAACGAAGAAACCAAATGCTGGAACTTGAAGAAATGCGGTTGCACGCATATGATTCATCAAGGATCTACAAAGAAAAGGTGAAATTGTATCACGACAAAAAGCTGCTCAAGAGAACCTTCCATCCAGGGGAGTTTGTGTTATTATTTAACTCAAGGCTGAAGCTATTTCTTGGGAAGCTGAAATCAAAACGGTCAGGACCTTTTGTGGTAAAATAGGTATTTCAAAATGGAGGAGTGGAACTAGAGCATGCAAATGATGAAAATCAATAGCGAAGCTAGATAGTGAACGGGCAGAGGCTCAAACATTATGTGGGAGGAGATGTGGATCAATTCGCTTCAGTTATGATATTGGTGGACCCATGAGGTTTGGGTCAGGCTCGTGACGTTAAACAAGGGCTACTAGGAGGCAACCTAGAATTTCTTCTTTTACTTTTGCATTTTAAATTTTTAGAATAGGTTGAAATTTTATTTTTCAGTGTGTTTGCTTGGCTTGAATACTCTTTCTGAAAATGTTTGACTGACTACTTTGCGTGATGAACTTATTTGAGGATGATTTGATGTTAATGATTATTGAGATGTGTTGCCTGTTGATATCCTGTGAAACAGATGTGTGATGAATTATGATTGTGGTAATGATGTTAAGCAGGGTGTATGAATGATTGTGTGTGAGAAAACATGTTGTGTGAGGTATTGAGCCCCAGAGTTTTTATTGTGTATGTATTGTTCATAGTGAAGCATAAATTTTATTGCCATAATCTTGATGATTGATTGATTTTTATGTGAATGTAAAATGATCAAGGCCATGTTTGAAAACCCTTTTCTAGCCAAATTTTCACCCAAAATGCTTTAAAGAGTATATCCTTTTTGAACCTTAGCCCGAAACAAGATAAAACCCTCTGATTTGAAATTATTTATCTTGAGTTGGGTTGAGAATAATTGTATGGAATGAAAAGGTTCAAGTTTGGGGTTGTATGGGGAAAATGGAAAGGCAAAAGAAAAAGCATTGAGCTCAAGTATTGAAAAGAAAGAAAAGAAAAGAATAAAAGCATGAAGATGAGCTCAATGAAAAAGAAAAAGGGAAGAAGTCGGGAATGAGTGAAATTGGTGACAAAGAGACAGTAAACTTGAACCTTTTCTTTGATGAAATAGTTCTTTTGACTCAAGAATTTTGTGATCTAGAAAAACCAATTTTTCTTGATAGCCCAGCCTCATTACAAGCCTTGGAAATGTCCTTTTGATGGCATTTGCATATAAGGATGTTGATTGTTTAAGATGAATGGCAATTTTATTTCATGTGACTTGTGAACAATAAAGAGTGGGAGTGCTACCCTAAACACTTGAGTGATTGAGTGAAACACTTGCTTGGTGAGAACTTCTAGAGTTCATGATTGCATTTTTGTTTAGTGGACTGATCATTCATAATATGAGGCATTTGTTGAGGAAAGCATGAGCTAAATTAAGTTGAGAACATGCAGGCATCTTGATTTGAGTTCACTGACTATCTGAAATTGAGTTAGTCTTGTCATGCACTTTAGAAATGTTGGATCATTGGATGAAAAGGTAGAAACCCAAGCTCTGTTTGTTTTATTGTTTTGTTTTGTTTGTAATGCGTTGTGATAACGGTTGAAAAACCGTTATTTTCATATGCTATTTTGGACTAAATTACGCCCATTACTGCTTAGAATAAGCTTAGAATCAAGTAAAACTCAATAAATGAGTCCGTCGAGAGTCAAAAGCTGTTTTTAGCGATATTATGCTTGTTTTGCATTGTTTTGCAGCAAAATCGATAGAAGTGAAGATTAGGGATGAAGATGAAGGTCATACGCTCAAGGGAAAACGAAGAAAATCGAAGAAAAGAAGAGTCTAGGGACCGCCCAGCGGTAGACCCCTGGCGCCGGGCGGCAGACCCCTGACGCCGGGCGGTTTTGCGGCACAAGGCCAACCGCCGGGCGGTAGACCCCCACCACCGGGCGGTGGTGCAATTTAGGGTGCACCACCGAGCGGCAAAGTTTGACGTCGGGCGGTGGTCAGTTGGGCTTGGGCCTATTTTTCTGATGCGCTCCTCACTTATAAATAGCCCTGTTACGAATTCCAATTCATTCTTTAGACAGAGGAGTGCGGCCAGACCTATTCTTCACTCTCTGGAGAGGATCCCTTGGATGCTTGGGCTCATTTTCATCTTTTCTAGAGTTTGTTTTCCATATCTTCCATTATTTTCATCTTGGTTCACCATGACTATGGTGAACTAAACCCTTTTTGTTGTTGGGGGAACAATGTAATCTTTTGATACTCTCTGTTATTGAAACTCTTGTTTAAATTATATGAATTTCATATGCGTTTATTATCAATTGTTGGGTTCTCATCTATGCTTAATGCTTTTATCGTTTAACTCATTCGGTAATTGATTTTTGCCTTTATTGATATGGGGACATACAATAATGACATGAAATGGTGAGTAATTCCTTGGTTAAGCAATACCACCTAGGGATAGGGGAGTAGGACGATCAATTGTATTTGCTTCTGTTTGTAATGCGTTGCTAGTTACTAGGGGAGGCTAGGGATAACAAGCCGGTAATTAGTAATAGGCCCTTTTCGCCGAGGGATCGGGTTAAGGGGAGGCCAAGAAAGTTTGCATGCAATTAGATAATAAAGCTATTTAAACAAGAGGAGTAAATAAGAGAGAGAGGATTAGATGAAATTGTAAACCCCCAACAACTTCATTCATCCATTGCCCAAATCTTGTCAATTGAATCACACATTGCATGTTTATTTTCTGTCTTTGCATCCACCACAACAGTTAATTTTTCCTCGCAAGTCTTACGATTTTAATTCACACGAACGATAAGGCATTTCGAGTCTCATGGGAAGAACGATAATGGGTTTTACCATTTTTATTACTTGATACGATTTGGTACACTTGCCAATCCGCTAACACTGGGTGGTTGCTAGACTCTTCTTTTCTTCAATTTTCTTCCTTTTCCTTGAGTCTAAGACCTTCATTCTCAACTCCAATCTTCACTTTCATCAGATTTGCTGCAAAACAATGCAAAACAAGCATAATATCGCTAAAAATAGCTTTTGACTCTCAACTGACTCATTTATTGATATTTACTTGATTCTAAGCTCATTCTAAGCAGTAAAGGGAGTGATTTAGTCTAAAATAACATATGAAAATAACAGTTTTTCAACCGTTATCACTCCTCATTTCAAGTATTGATGTGCACTTATCGGGGTTGGCCTCTATTCCTTGAGTTGTTAACATGAAACCCAAGAATTTCCCGGCTGCCACTCAAAAGGTGCATTTGGCCCGGTTCAGTCTCATATTATAGCGCCTTACCTGACTGAAAACTTCTTCCAAGTCCTTTATGTGCTCACGTCCGGACTTTAAGCGAACCACCATATCATCAACGTAGACGTCCATGGAACAGCCAATTTGCCTCGCGAAGATCTTGTCCATGAGGTGTTAGTACGTTGCTCCGACATTTTTCAGGCCGAACGGCATAACTTCATAACATAAGTTTGCTTTTTTCCGTAATGAACGCAGTCTTTTCCTGATATGGTGTGAACAATGGAATTTGATTGTAACCGAAATAAGCATCCAGGAAGCTGAGCATGAAGTGTTTGGATGCCCTCTCCAATAGTCCGTCTATGTTGGGCAATGAGTGGGCGTCCTTGGGGTAAGCTTTCTTCAGGTCGGTGTAGCTCGTGCACATACGCCACTCCCTATTAGCTTTCTTGACCATGACCACATTGGTGAGCCAGGTGGTATATTTTACTTCTCTGATGAACTCGGCTTTTCTCAGCTTTTTTACCTCCTCCTCTACCGCTTGCCGCTTCTCCAAGCCAATCCTCCTTCTCTTATTAGCGACTAGCTTTGCCTCCTTGAAGAGCGCCAATTTGTGAGACATAACCGAGGGATAAATCCTCAGCATGTCGGCAGTTGTCCAAGCAAAGAGATCGCGATTGCGCCACATGACGAATTGCAATTCCCGCTCGACCTCCTCAAGCAGCCATCTGGCCATGGTTGCAATGTGCGAATCGGTCTGACTTATTTTGACGGACTACAACTCTCCTAACGGTTCCAATCGATCGTCAGTGTTGGTGCGGGGGTTGAGGTCTACCATTGCCACCTCCGACCGATTTGTCTTCCTTCTCGCTGAGTGGGGATAGAGTTTTAAGCCCACGGCGTAGCATTCCCTAGACATTTTTTGATCTTCCTGAATGGTACATATTGTCCCTATCTCGGATGGGTACTTCAAGGTCATATGAGGGATTGATACAATAGCGTCGAACGCATTTAGGCACGGCCAACCCGTCAACTCATTGTACAATGTGTTGGCTTCCACCAGTAGGAATCTCACTCTTTTCTCGTCACTATCTCGGCCGGTACCGACTCGGGTGTGTAGGTTTACATAACCCCTAGTATCCATCCTTTCTCCTGCAAACCCTACTATATGCTAATTGTACAGGACAATAAGATCTTCAAAGATGCCCATCTTTTGGAATGTCTTCCAGTAGAGCATGTTGATCGAGCTATCCTAGTCGATTAGTACCTTGCTCACGCTATATTTGGCTATCTCTGCTATGATAACCATTGGGTCGTCTTGGTCCGGGTCGGGAGCATGGAAGTCGTCGTTAGTGAAGGTTATGGGAGGCATGATAACGGTCTAAAAACGGTTATTTTTATACTAGAAATTGATATCAAAACACACCCTTTATGACTTAGAATGAGCTTAAAATCATGCAAAACACTTTAGTTAGGTTACAAGAGAGTCAAAGGTGGTTTTAGAAGTATTATGCTTGATTTTACATTGTTTTGACAGGAATGGCAAGTGTATCATATCGTTTCAAGTAATATAAATGGTATAACCTATTATCGTTCTTCCCATGAGACTCGAAAGACCTTATCGTTTGTGTGAATTAAAATCGTAAGACTTGCGAATAAAAATTAATTGTTGTGGATGCAAAAACACAAAATAAACATGCAGTGCGTTGATTCAGTTGACGAGAAAAGAGTATGAATGAATGCAGTTGTTGGGGGTTTACAATTTCATATAATCCGCTCTCTCTTATTTACTCCTCTTGTTTAAGTTGCTTTATTATCATATTGTTATGCAAACTTTCTTGGCCTACCCTTAGCCCGATCCCTCGGCGAAAAGAGCCTATTACTAATTATCGGCTTGCTATCCCTAGCCTCCCCTAGCAACTAACAATGCATTACTGAACAGAAGCAAAAAAAATTGATATTTCATTAATAAAGGAATTTTTCACCAGTTCAAGACATTATTGTACGTTCCTGTATCACTAAAGGCAAACAACAGTTATCGAATGAGTTAAAAGATAAAATCTTTAAGCATAGATGAGAACCCAACAATTGATAATAAATGCATATGACAATCATATAATTAAACAAGAGATTCAATAAAAGAGAGTATCAAAATATTACATTGTTCCCCCAACAACAAAAGGGTTTAGTTCACCATTGTCATGGTGAACCAAGATGAAAATAATGGAAGAAATGGAAAATAAACCCTAGAAAAGATGAAAAGGAGCCTAAGCATCCAAGAGATCCTCTTTAGAGAGTGAAAATTAGGTCTGGTCGCCCTCTTTTGCCAAAAGAATGAGTATGAAATCGTAACAGGGCTATTTATAGCTGAGGAGCGCCACAGAAAATAGGCCCAGGCCCATCTGACAACAGCCCGGCATCGCACTTATGCCGCCCTGCGGTTTACCCTAAATCGCGCCACCGTCCGGCAGCAGGGGTCTACCGCCCGACGTCCACTGCTGGTTGTCTCCTCCTTGTATCTGACCGCCCGGCGGTGAATCCTTGCCGTAGGGCGGTTCCTAGACTCTTCTTTTCTTCAATTTTCTTCCTTTTCCTTGAGTCTAAGACCTTCATTTTCATCTCCAATCTTCACTTTCATCATATTTGCTGCAAAACAATGCAAAACAAGCATAATATCGCTAAAAACAGCTTTTGACTCTCAACTAACTCATTTATTGAGTTTTACTTGATTCTAAGCTCATTCTAAGCAGTAAAGGGAGTAATTTAGTCTAAAATAGCATATGAAAATAACGGTTTTTCAATCGTTACTTGGAGGTGTCGGACGTCGCTCAGGGGTCAACACTAATTTGGTGCTTAGCATTTCTTGAAGTATTTTAGCTCGAGGAGCGTTCAATGGGGTGTATTGTTGGAAGCAAGGACCCCTGGGTGGTTCTCTTGGTCGAAACCCACCAACTTTCACAGATTGGCCGTCATGTTTCCTGCCATCCGATTTTTCTCCCCTGGCGTCCTGACTCTCTTTCTTTTAGCTTTGCTTCATATCCTCTACTCGTATCTTGTCAGCAGCCCGTTCATGTAACTCTTCCATAGTTTTTGGTGCACCTCGGCATACGCTATCCTTGAAAGGCCCAAGCTTGAGGGTTGGTAGGATGTATTGGTGGGCGAGCTCAAGGTTAAGGCCCTTGACTCGCGGGACGATTTTTTGGTAACGATTCATGAACACTTTTAATGTTTCCTCCTTCCCCTGTTTTAAATGCACCAAGTCAAACACGGTCCTGTCTTGGGTGTTACTACTTGTGAACTGCCACTTGAACATACACCTGATACTCTCAAATTTTTTGATGGAATTAGGGGGTAGTGCGTCAAACCACTCGAGGGCTTCTCCTATGAGAGACAATGAGAACGCTCGAAACCATATGGCGTTGTTGTCGGTTCGGAAGGCCATTGTGTTGGTAAAAGTTTTGATATGGGCTTCAGGATCTGTGGTCCCATCATACATTTTGAACTGAGACAGGACGAAGTGTTCGGATATCTGAAATCCATGATGGTTTGGACGAATGGTAGGAGGAGGGATGAAGTCTCGGTCTTCACTATCAACTACTTACTCATTGCAACGCTCTCAGCTTGGCCAGCCTTGACTATGCTTTTTTCGACTTTTGATGGTCGGTTTCCACGTGGGATCTGATATGCTGCTATGCTTGGTCGTATCCTCTTGGGCGGCCTTTCCGCGCCCCTCTTCTGCCCTCTCTATTGTCTTCGGCTCTTTTCCTTGGGCTATCCGAGCTGAGCACTCCACCCTAACGGTCGCCATTTCCACCTCATGACATTGTTGCATTTCCTCCATCTTCTGTTGAGCATTCTGATCATCTCAGCTGGGTCTTCAGTGCTCATATTTCTCGTGGTCACCATTGAGTTACACAGTTACTCAGCCCCACGGTGGGCACCAAAATGTTTCAGTTGTGAGGTTGAGTCACTCTTAGCACCTTTACAATTTGTCTTCACTACCGTTCGTTTATATTTCCTAGTCTCCTATTTTGCGCTCTCCATCCGAGTGGTACCTGCCAAAGGTACTTCGATGCTTAAGTCAGTATACAATCTGTACGGTGATCACATATCAGTAATAAATGTGCATTAAAGGTGAACCACCTACCATCTACCTCTTACTTTTGACTTATATTTATAGTTTTTGACGTGGACCTGTGATTAGTGATATCTTAATCTCGACCCATTACCAACAATCATGATTTACCTTAACCATCGCGAAATTAAGTTCCATACCGCTCGGTCGAACCAGATGTCATTCTCACAACGTCGCCCATGATGTTCAATAATTATATATTGTCCTTGTTGTCCTGCCCATCCCATCATACAATACATAAACATTTATTTTTATCAATGTAGTAACTAACGTGGATTAATTAGATATTTTCTGGTAGAAAAAACTCGGATTAGACATAAAATATTCTAAATTAATAAACCGGGCATATATCTTCTGGAATTTCATACAATTATAACCTTAATACTTTTAAACAACTAAAAAATGTCAAAAAGGTATTTTTAAAAAACAGCATTGCGAGAGGAAATTTGGTGAAGCTTTAAGAAGATAATCCTAGTCTTTATATTTGTATACTGTCAAAGACAATTATTTGTTTAAACTATTTTTTATTTGAGTAACAATTTTAATATGCAATGGGGTTTTCTAGTAAGCACGTTTCCATAGTCTCAAATCGTGGCAATTTAGGGATTTTTATTTTTTTTTGTGGTCAACCATTTTCCTTCGTTTTGACCTAACTGAAGCAATTATTTGGCAAGGAAAAAAATTGATACATTATAAATAATGAAAGAATAAATATCTAATTTAGTGTACAGTAATTATTATTTTTTATTCAACCAAGAAAAGATATAATTAATGTTTAAAATCTATTTAATATACGCGTTTGTTGTCTTTATTTATTCTATTTACGTCACGGTAATTATATGTTTTAATTAAAATTATTTTTACTTTCAAATAAAAGTATCTCAGCATATATTACTTTATTGACATCCATCCAATAAAAATGCATCAGTTTTTTTTGTTTACTAACCTCAAATATCTTACTCAAATCAGATAAAAAAGAGTTGTAAACAAAATTCATGTTTAAGGTTGTTAGTTCAATTCAAAAATGATATTTGTTTATGTGATTCAGAAACTATACAACTAAATCTTTCAAAACATAAAGATCATTGAACTAGATTTTATTTCTCTTCACTATTTGTTTGTTATAAACAAGGCAAAAAAAAAAAACTGTGTATATGTTTGATAAATTTAGTTATCTAATTATCAAATGTGTTGATTTGGTTGGTAATGAGTTGGAAAATAATGAAGCAAACTCGTGAATAACGTGGAAAAGAAAATAGTAACATAGTACTATACTATTATAGTGAGTGGTTTTATAAAGCTTAATTTTATTTCTTCGTTAAATTGGAATACAATTCATCAAATCATGCCTTGCACACGTCACCAAGAAAGTAAACAAATTATGTGTCAATTTTTCAATACAGAAAATTATG